>CM076467.1:7736218-8111218 GCA_038419695.1 Scomberomorus guttatus | reverse complement strand
TAGCAACAGAAGTGTAGTTTAACAGAGTGGGTAAAAATAATGAAACAATAGAAAACAGAAAAAAAAAACATCTAGAAATTATTTACTGGATATTCATATATATAATCTATAAGTGTTGATAGCGATAAAAAATCTCACTTTTTTGATATTCGCTCACTATTTTGTGTTTTGGTATTTAAGACAAGTCTAAAGAACGCACGCGTACGCACAACCACTCGCACACAAAGCGTACACACACACGTAAACTAAACCCCACGCACGCATATGCAAACTCATATGCAAACTTGCTGTACTGAAGCACACTAACTGCACACACATGTCTAATGTGGAGCAGCAGCGCCATAATTATTATCCAAGTCGTATGCACACTCGCACAGTCACACACGCACATTATTAAAATATACAAGATTCTGAGTGTCACCGTGACTCGATTGATCAGACCTCCTCGGGCCTGGGCCTGGTCATGTGACCGCCACCCACCCACCCCCCCCCGGCTAGTTGATTGGGTGAGTCCGAGGCCCCTGTTTTCTCAGGAGAAACAAACACAAACAAACTAGAATCCTATTGGTGAGTTAGTGGCAGGGGCCGGTCTCTGGTTGGCTGATGGAGCTCTGAGGGGCTGGGGCGGTGGGTTAGGCAGGTATGGCCTCTGAGAATCAGAGTTCATCGGCGCTAAGTGGGTTCAGGGGTGTAGTTTTTTAAATTTTTTTTTTTTTAAGCTGTAGTCCTTTTCTTTCTCAATTTTTCTTTTTTTAAAACATCGCAAGTCCCAACGCCACATCCATACTCCTAGAAAAAGAGTGTGTTGCCGCACACACACATACTGGCGTTTTGGGGACGACTCTTCTATTCAGCACGGGTGGGGCTTGTTTTCGCTCTGAGTTAACAAGAAGGGGGCACTCAGAGGATCTTGCCCATTCGTGAGGGCCTTGTTGAAAAGGGCTGTGTATGGTTGCGACATTGCCCTTTACACACACTTAGTGGCCCAGTTGTGTGAGAATGGGGTGGGGCGGTTTATTCAGCTAGAAACACAACTGTGGCCGGGGGTGTGGGCTCACGGGGCGGTGGGAGGGTGTCCGAGGGACAATACTGGTAGTATTGAGGGGTTCAGGGTCGGAGCTGTGATGGCGAGCTTTGCTGTGGCTTCATTTGGAGCGGGGGTTTGGTTGGTAATGGGTAGAGGGAGGTGGGTGTGTCCAGTCGGCCAAAGCGGCGGCCGTCTCATACTTTGTAGTAGATGTTGGCCGGGCTCTGAGGCGGCATCTCCTGGACGATGTAGACGGGGTGTCCGTAGTCCCCGCTCACCTTCTCGTAGTGCGGGCAGTAGGCCGAGTCCGACGTCCTCAGCGGGATGATGATGTCGCTTGGCTCGGATCCGTTGTTGTTGGAGCTCGTGATGCCCCCGCCGCCTCCCCGCTTGGGGCTGGTGAGTGAGGACAGCGACAGCGGAGGGTGGTGGGTGTCCGAGTGCTTGGCGTGCCGCCGCCGGTAGCACACCACGCAGATTACAGCGGTGACTAGCAGGAGGAAGGCGGAGCCTCCCGCAGCGCCGGCGATGAGGGCGATGTTAGAGGGTTGGAGGGGCCCGTTCTCGCCGCCGCCCTCGGTTCCCCCGAAGCTGTTGGGTCCTCGAGACTGGGTGGAGTTCCCTGCAACGCCTGGAAGAAATCACAGAAATCGCTTTCACAATCCTGCTCCAACATCTACAATATCACAAGCTGTTGTCAGTGCGCCCCTTTGATTTATATACGCATATTAATCATCACGAATATACCAGAGCAATAACACAGCTTGCTTTCACAATTTGTGTTTTCATGAGCTTTTAAATAAACATACCAATCCTTATAGCTGTGTACCACAATAACATAAGTAATGGTGCTGGTTTAGCCCTGCTAGTGACTGCTGCAGAGACTTAACCCAGTGGAATGCAATAAGTATGCAGCAAATCTCACAGAAGCTTATAAGTGGTCTCTTTGTTGATGTGATGAAGTGGACAGCAGTGCATATAAAATGGAGAGGAATGTCCGTAGACTCAGTGTGCGAGTGTGAGTGTACTGTACAGTATATACTCTTGTGGATAGCCTGGCTAAGCCACAGTGTGTATCAAGGTAACACACTCTATTTCCCTAACCTTAACAACTGTATTTACATAGCATTACAGCCAGCCACATGAAGAGAACCTCCCCGCTCTGCTTCGACCACCAGACCACACACTCCGCCTGCCTGCTGGCCTTCCTGCCTGCCTGTCTGTCTTTTTATCTGTCTGTCTGTTTATCAAACTGTCTGTCAGTCTACCTTTCTGTTTGTCAGGCGAATTGCTCCCTCTGTCTGTTGTGTGTCCGCCTGAAACCTAAGATCTTCACAGCCTCGGAGCTCACAGTTTTCTCTGCAGGAGATCGGGTCAGAACTCAGCAGGTGGATGATGGTCTGGCGGTGTGTGTATTTTACGTGTGTGTGTGTGTGTGTATGTTTATAGCGTGGGGTAGAGGGTGTGGGGGGGGAGTAGGCTCCAGCGCCGGGCCGTGTGAATGTGTGTGGCGAACTGGTTAAGGCCGGTAATGCGAGTCCTTGCTATATAGAGCCTTTGGATTGGTCTATCATTATTCTTGGCACACATCTCTTTCTTTTCTCCCTGTCTGTCTTTCTCCTGCGTCTCCTCCGGTTCCTCGCCCTCCCTCGCTCCGTGGTTCTCTCTATCTTCGGGTTATTGTAGCAGTAATGACCTACCTTGCTCTGAGCTCAGTGCCTAGCAACACAAACACACATACGGACAACGCGCACACTAAGATATGGACGTACACAACCATGCAAGAAAACACACATCATCCCCCTGCCGCTAGGCCCTCCCCCCCCCCGTCGCGCTGGACTGACTGGGAGTAAAGCGCTAATGCTGGACGTCGATTACATCCCATTCTCCTCCTCCCGCTTTCTTCCTCCCGCCATTAACCCAACATCCCTCATTCTCCATCTCCATTATGACCGCCGCTTTTCACCGGCTCTCTTTATTATATCCTCCTCCTTTACCTCTCCTCTTCTTGCTCCCCCCATCTGAGGTGAAAACATAATCTTATCCTTGTCTTCTATCCTCATTTAAAGAAGAAGGTCTTAAACACGTTTTTGATGTATTTTTCCAATAGTTTCATGCAAACTTCTGAATTTGTGTCAAAATAAAGCATGAATCAGAGAATGTATCCATCAACAACCTTCACACAAATATATTCAAGAGGATATGACACGAGTACATAATTAATGGAGCACCATTGGAGTAACTCTGATAAACTCTCCCCACAGAAGAATGAATGAATTTGTCTGTTCTCGTTCATGTGTACCCTGTGGTGTTTTTATCAGCTGCTCTGGTACAAGGCTCTCCATCTGGACTCGAACTGGGAACACTGCGATTATATACTGTACACTTCTGCTTTATTCTTTATTTTCAGGGATCTCTGGTGGCGCGTCGGCATTAAAAAAAAAAAAAAGGTGATGAATGCTTTATCTGCATTAGAAGAGACAGCCTTTCATCAGACTTTATCAGTTTTCTTTTACAATATGTCATTTTTTTTTCCCACCACAGCTGCTTTATGCAAATTGAAAAATACTCTGGACACATAACAACAGTGTCATTCCCTCTGGCAATCAGAGATGAAATTCAGATCACTGGCATTGGATTCATTACAGAATCAACAGTCTAGTTTTTAGTTGACTCTATGATTTTGAGCGTATTCACATGAGGATCAGAAGCTTTGACATAACCGCTGTCAGGAGTCAGAACAATCATTTCAGATCTGTAGTTAAGTGTGTGTTAATGTTCTCGTCAGAGGAACAAAAATGTGTAAAATCCCTCATTATATGTGTGATACAAATCAGTCTTGTAGTGTTATTTGTCTAATACGAGTAGAAACGATGCATACTGTTGTTACTTAGTTCACACACGCTGTTCTCACCTACGTGAAGTATGGACAAGTGATTGGACAATGTGTGAACGCCCCAATTCACACATTTGGTATATGTACACAAACCCACCACCACCACAAAAAAGAATAATAATAAAAAAAGAGAATGAACACAATTGAGAATGAATGTTCTTTCTCCACTGAATGGCTTTGAGGGAAAGCATGAATCTAGCCTCTTTCCGTCTCTATCTCCTTGTTCTATTCCCCTCTCCTCTTCGCTTTTCAATTATTCTTTTCTTTCTCCTCCTTATGTGCCTCCCACTTCTACCCACTCTGCTCCGTCACTCCCCCATGTCTCTTCTTCTCTCTCCCCTCATCTTTCTGTAATTCTCATTTCTTTCCTTCTTTCTCAACGGAACTACAGAATCCAGGCCGGCTGAACTAATGAAAATAATAACTCTCTGAAATGTCGCCGCCGGTCTAGCCCTCTCTCCTGCTGCCCTCTCTCTCTCTCCTTCTCTCACCCTGTCTCTTTCTTCCTCCCTCTCTTTTTCTTGTCCTTCTCCCAAGGTAGCTATTAGCCATCCATTCCCCGTCTGCAGCACTTAGCTCGGAGAGCCGGGCACAGAGACGAGGAGGGTAAGGATAGAGATCAGGACAGAGAGAGAGAGAGAGAGAGAGAAAGATATGGAATTAAATAGAGAGATCCACAGATGTCACCGCTGCACATTCTCCATCTGTCGCCTCCTTCCTCCCTCTCCCCACTGCTTTTCTTTTTCCATCTACCAGTCTTTGCTTATTCCCTCCATCCATTTTGTGGATGGATACGTCGTGGATTATCTCCGTTTGGTTTCCTGCTTACCTGAGTTTCTGGTGGTGGAGCGTCCCGCTGGCTCCTTCTTCGGAGGCAGCCCATATGGGCCTGTGGAGGGAAAATAAGGGTGGAAGATGAGCAGAGTGGCAGAAATGCCGAGACAGCTTCAATCTTCTAAAGCAGCCAAGGCTCTCAGAATTGGAACAAATAAGTGACATTAGCAAAGACAGGGCCAGCCAGAAGGAGAAATAGAGACAGAAGAGCTTTAATAAAGGCTTCCCTCCCTTCCATTCCCATAATAGGAGAGCACATATTGATTGGGCATCAATGTGCAGCATATGAGCACTTTTCCATTTGTTTGAATGGGAAACTAAAGAGAGGCCGTTTGTTGTTTTGGCCAGAGTGAATTTACACAAGGCCATAACGGTTTGTAATCTGTAGTCACTAAATCAGGCCATCTGTCTAGCAAGCCCTCAGTAATGGTGATGGCATTAAAGTGCGTTTATGCGACACATGCAAACACACGCGCGCACGCACACACGTGCGCACACACACAGATGCAGCCATTGTGGAAGTGCCACTCCTCATCACTGAAAGAGATGGTTCAGAAAATACTAATTTTGTTTGCTTCTGAGCCATCTGGTCGACAGCGCAGGCTGAAGGAATAGAGTTTTATGTTGGGATATGACTATTTAGCTCTGTGCTTTTATGCAACATTTTAAAAAGAAAGTCTGCTATTGGTCACTGCAGCAGCAGGGGAGAGCAAAATAGATATGACCATGGGGTGCTTATGGATGAAACTGTATAGTAAACCCACAAACACACACTACATCACACCCTTGCACATACTGTATATACTTGTGTGTGTGTGTGCATGCACAGCCATCAACCTATACATACTGACATTTAGAAAAGTGTGAGGCTATTGGCTGGTGGCTCCCAGATGACAGTCAACCAAACAGAAGTTAGGGGCGGTGCTGTCTGGATCAATAGGAACTGCTGTGTGGTCAGCAGGGGCTAGTGGAAGGAGGTTCAGGCTGTGTGTGTGCACGTGAGCGAGTGTGTGTGTGACAAAGAGAGAGCAAGCAAGATAGATAAAGAATAAAATAAGAGAAGACAGGTCAATGTATATGTGTGGGGCGAGGGTACAAGTGTGCGTTGCGCGAGTGTGTGCGTGTGTGTTCCTCAGAGCGGAGCGGAGCGCCATATCTCATCAGAGATCACCATGAGGCGGCACGCTGCTTATTTAGACGACAAACAACACAGACGTGACCTTTCAGCCACATAGCAGATAAGACGGAAAGACAGAGGCAGAGAGAGAAAATAACATAGAGGGGGACTGAGAGGGAGCTGTAAGGAGAGATGGCCAGCATGCAAAGTGAAAGGGAGGTGATGAGGACGGGGAAAAAGTGAATTTGAAAAGGAAGCGAGCAACGTTGCTTGAATGAAAAGGGGTCAAAAAAGAAAAAAAAAAGGCAGAGGGCATCGAGAGGAAGTGAGGGAAGGACAGAGGAGAAAAGAGGAGGAGGAACGACACTGGGTGAAACGAGGAGAGAGCAAAAAAAGATGACAAATTAGAAAGATGTGGGTAGAATTGTGTAAAAGTGACAGAGGGTTTGCGTGTGGAGGGAGGTGGAAAGGAAGGATGTTTTCATTGTCCATGTGGTGAAAGAGCAAGGGGAAGGAAAGTGTGTGTGTGTGTGTGTGTGTGTGTGTGTGTGTGTGTGTGTGTGGTGGTATTTCTATTGAGCTGAGCTGACTATGCTGATGCTGTGGGCTGATAGAGCCACAGCAGCGCCACTTGGATCTTTGCTGAAGAGCGCCTACAATACACAAGGCCTGATAACACCGCATAGGCTAAAGAAACAGAAATAGGTGAGTGTGTGCTCGTGTGTGTTTTTGTGTGTGTGTGTGTGTTGGGGGGGTCGTGTGAAGGACAGGTGCCTATTATGTGTAGGAATGCACAGGTCAGTGAAAATGCTTTAAATGGGCCCTTTTCCTGCTGCTTTTTTTTTGAAAAGCCTGCACGTGAGGGTCATTACCTGTGAATATTTTCCAAACAAATTAGAAGTGTGTGCAGCTACGAGTCATTAAAAATCACTGACTGTGTGCTTTAACACTGAGTGGAGTCATTTTGTTATCGTGCTTTAGCTGGCAGCTTTGCTGGGTGGCTAAATGCGTGTGTTCTGGTATGTACGTGAGTGTCCATATGCCTTCATTTTGCATGTTTCTGCCCATGTGTGCGCACGTGTCCTCGCGTGTGCGAGCTAATGTTTATGCCTGTAATGTATATATCGCGCTGGGATTTGTGTGTTGCAACGTGTGGGTGTTTCAATGTGTGTGTCCAGCATGAGTAGGTAGTAGTTAAAAGGCAAAGTGAGAGGGGAGTCAACAGGGCTCATTAGAGCTGACTGATCCCACACTTCTTCGCTGTTCTCACCACTTAACGAGCCCTAATATGCTCAGTGAGAATACACACGCGCAAAGAAGGAAGGTACGCGAGTGTGTGTGTGTGTGTGTAAGGGCATAGCATGTGTGTGTAATACAGAGGAAGATAAGAGAGATGGTTTAAAAGTGGAAAAAGCTGCACGTCAGATAAGGCAGCAGTAATGAATGTATGTGCCACTGTGTACTGTACAGATGCGAGATGATGTGAGATGCGGTGGACTGGAGCCAATGTGTGTTAGTCATAGTGTGAGTTAAGTGAGTGATAGTGTGTGTGCGCTGCATGAATAGCAATGTGTGTGTGTTTATGAGTGAGTGCGTGAACATGACGGGTCCATGTGTGGTGGACTCCAGCAGTTGTACAGATGGGTGAGCTCACGTGTGGGTGCCCGAGACTGTGTGAGAGATAAGAAAGTAAGAAGAGAGAGAGAGAGAGAGAGAGGTGAGAGGACTTACTCTGCCCCACTTTCAGGACCACCTTCATGCCTTGCGTGGCACACACTCCGCCTCTCATGCTATCCAGGCCTTGGCGCGTCCCATCTGACGTAGCTGTAGGGATGGAAACACAAAATTGCACAATTAGCAAAGTAGCAGGGTGGTATATACATGCACACACACACACACACACACACACAGTGGAAACCCATCCGTTAAAGCCACACAAACTTTCTCAATCTATAGCCGATGCCAACAATAGCTTCTATTCATATAGTCAACCATTCCAGAGAGTCAGCGAGTGACATTTGCAGAGGCAGCGATTTAAAACTCCACCAGAAGCTCTGAAATGTCAAACTACGAGGCGGCAGCACTTTAATAAGTCCTCATTTAGCAGTCCGCCGGAATTCATTAACACCCCCGCCGAGCCGCATGGACTCAACCGCTTTCAGTCTACTGCAATTGCTGCTTGGCCCGGAGAAATGGCAGGAGAGGGGGGTAATCTAGAGAGGCATAGACTGGCTGATGGAAAAAAAAAAGGGATGGTAATCCAATCAAGGGTGCATATGAAATAAAATGGAGCCCCTGAGACACATAATACTTTGTGTAGAGAGAAACTGGACCTGATTGGTTAGAATACAGACTGTGTTGAATGAGTTAAAGCTCCAAATACAGCATTACTAGCTTTGCTTGTCTTTTAATTAAGCAAATTTAAGAGAATTTTTCGATTTGAAAGCTGGAGCTGATATGTTAATGCAGGCTATGAGGGATTTAACATGCATTTGTAAGCTATTAAAGCTTTTATTACACTGGAAAATGCTTCAATTGAATAAAAGCAGTAAAAATACAGTGTCACATTGAGAGTATTTCAATGAAAAGAGCATCATAAGCTGTTCAGGAATCAAACAAGTGAGTTCCTAGTGAATCTAGGAGGGAGGCCAAAGGAGGTTAAGCAGTGCTGACCATAAGCATTGGCAATAGGGTGTGTGTATGTGCATGAATTCCTGTTATACTGTAACACTTCTTCTTACATAAAGCATGTCAGTGAATGCATTAAAGATCACTGGTCTGCAGGTCGCAGAGGGTGAAGGAGGAGGAAGGAACACACAGAGAGTCTCCGGATGGAGGGATTAAACAGTAAAAGTGGAGGGATGGAAATATGGAGATAAAGAGACAGTGTGAGAGAGGGAGACAAAGGTAAGAAGGAGAGGAGGAGGAGGAAGTCAAGGGGATGAGAGAGGCCTACAAAGTGAGAATCGCACCTCTGCAGCTGCAGTCACTCTCAATCATTTGTATACAAGCCTTTGTCTGTAAAGGGGACAGATGTTTTAGCCACAGTGGCTAGCAAAAGAGACAGTAAGCATATTCCTCCTCTTCCCACCAACCTAATGCCCAAACACCCCCACACACACCACCCGTCTATCCTTTTTTTTCCCATTATAGCCCCTGGGGCCAACCCTCACCTAGTCTTCTAAAAAAAATATATATATATATATATATATATATATATATATATATATAAAATCATTTTCCCCGCAACATCCCTTCAGGCAATAGATTAGCCTGTCTGAAGTGAAGCAATGAGGGAGGGATGGCGGATGGCTCGACAAGAGAGAGAGAGAGAGAGAGAGAGGGAGAGAGAAAGGGAGGTGTGAAAAAGAGGCAGCTTTACTTCTAACACCTCCCTCTCTCTCTCTCCCTCCATCCCTGCAGGATGCAGAGTGTGAAAGCAGGAGGAGGAGAGAAGCAGGCGGAGGTCAAGGCGAACAGCAGTATGGTGGGAAAGCCAGGAGAGAGGGATGGATGATGGGATATATAAAGAAGGTTTAAATGAAGTGCTGCGCAAAGTTTGTCCTTTCCTCGAGTTTTCTACTATTTGTTGTTTTACAAAATAGTTTGAGGGGAATTTTTTTTTTTTTTGTCTGTGAGACCCACAATATTTGCTGTTACAGTAACGTGGGAGGAAAATCCAATTTATTTTAATGAAGTTCATAATAAATGGAAAGTGTGCCAAATTAAGTACAGCTCTAATTTTATTGACATAATTGTGTCATTGAAAATTTGTTTTTTTTTTAATATCTTGCTTAGATACCATATTCATCATGTCGCAACATGTTTTGAACGTTATTCAGAGATACTCAAAAGAATGTCAGTTTAGGGTGAAGGCTTCATACTGATTCAGAAATTAAATTTGTTTAACAAAAAATAACTAAAGTATCATGTAAAAATAACAGAAGAAGTGGGTAGACTACTGTCCACCTTCATTTAACTTCACTTGACCTCTGAGAATATTCATTTCATAACTTTATCAAAATAAATTACATTTTCTAATCACTTGATTGTTATAGAGAACATTATGGTTTTAAACAGAAACTGCCAATCAAATGTGGCAAAGGGGGGAAATACACAACAAAAGTGACACCCATGTGGGAAATGTTTTCATATTTTCTGTATGACACATACAGAAAATATATTTATTTTCAGTCTGTTTTTACCATGTACCGTGAACCATGTGCATTTTGACAATGGCTGAATCAAATATAGAAATGTATTTTCTATTTCTATGTGTGACTGTCTCCCTTATAAATAGTTAAAGATGTCAGGAACTAGCAGTTTGAGCATTCAGATTCTGTGCAAAATATAATTTTGTATTGAATTCTGTACACAGATTTAATAATTTAGCAAATTAACTGAATGAAACTGTACTAAATTATATTTTTACATTTTTAACATCATTGTCCTCGGGCATAGTAAGGAAAAAATATGAAAATATTAAACTTATTGTCTCAATTATCATAAATTATCTTTAAAACATCAAAACTGAGAAATTTCATATATAGAATAGCATTAATTTTTACATTATTTTCTTGGAAACATCGCTGTGCATCTATAAGAAACCTTAAATAGCAACTTAAGAAGGTGACATAAGAGAGATTACATGCGTTTACCCTCCACTTCAAACCAGGACAGAGTTGGAGAGATATATAACAGCAATGTAATGGGCTGCAGGGCTAAAACTGAATGTAGCAGCACTGATTGAAGGACTGGAGGAGAAGAAGAGAAGAAGGAGCGGAGGACCATGATTTCTGAGAGTAATAACTCCTGACATGCGAAGGAGGACAAGAAGGTGACGGGAGACGAGGGAGGTGAGGACGATGAGGGTGAGGAAACGAGGAGGAGGAGGTCGTGTGGGGAAGCCGGGCAGGGAGACTGATTGCCTGTGACAAGCTGTTGGTGATATGATGGGGACAGGAGACTATGTGAGATGATAGCGATGACCCAGAGCCCGGTGGACAGAGGGAAGAGGATGGAGGAGGAAGATGAGATTCATGGAACAAGGGAGCGGAGAGTGATAGAACAGAGAAAGAGTGGAGAAGTTAAAAACAGAAAGTAAGGAAAGAGTTTAAATGACATGATAGATAGCAGAGAGGTAAAAGACTCTAATGTCTCCATTATGGAGAAGTGGAGCGGTAATGGATACAAAGAAGAGGGAGACACAAAGAGAGACGGACTGAGAGCCATATTGAACCAGGAGAGCAACCACAAAATGCAATTTTGCAAATGCAAGCTATTTTTTTTAAACATCATAATCAACAGGTCACAAATATCACCAATTTTTGTTAAAAACAGTGAACTCTATCACGACAAATCCTCTTAAATCCATTAGACATGTTACAGGTGGCACTATTTCTGTGAATCACAATTTCACAGGAACAAAACGAACAAAAGAGATCATAGCTGCTTTGTCCTTAGATCGGAAATATTCCCTCCCAATCTTGGTTGCTAAACACTGAAAATTCCTCGCACTTCAGGGGGGAAACAATATCACCAAATCAAGGTAGAAATAATCACACAGCATCTGTGAAATCCTGATGGGAGACAGGGATAAGAAACAAAGGGAGGAAAGATGGAGAGATGTAGGATTGGTGTGCCTGAAATCTTTCCCACCTCACTTTAGGACAGAGAGAGGGAGAAAAAAAAAAAGAAGAGCGGGGAGGAGTGTATAGAGCAATTTGGGATGAGATAAGAGCAGAAAGGAGGAAGAACAACGAGAGAGAGTGGGAGACAGGAGAGGGAGAGAGAGGAGGGATGAGTAATTGAGACAATGATCAGCAGTGATGGGGGGATGTGAAGCGCCAGAGGACAGAGGAGAGGAAGGGCGTCGCTCCGCCACCCTCGTTCGACAGGAAGACAGGAGGGAGAGGCGGAGGAAGTAGAAAAACTTAATTAATGAAATAATACCGCAGTCAACCTCAATCAGACTGCACAGCACCGGGGCTCGGCACACAAGGAGGCAGGCAGCCAGGCGGGCCGGGGGACGGGGAGTGTGTATCTAGTCCATAGAAAACATCACAGAGTGGATGAGAGTTTTTTTTTTTTTTTTGTCTCTCTTGTTATTACCAAGGTCAGTGCTGGGCCAAACCTCTTCTCTGCCTCCATTATCGCATCTCAAGTTTGCCCACAGTTACGTAAAAGTGGACTCTGACTTCACTGTGGAGTCATATCACACTTTGCTCGTCCATTCAGGGAGTCAAACTCCACGTCTGACATGCGTTCAGCTCTATATTGACTGTCACCCGCTGCAGTGGACTATGCAGAGCTACTTCATTTGCATCAAGATGCAGCCCGGACCTCAATGTTTGCCCTCCTACTCTATTCCTTCGCCGTCCTGTGGTGGATTTTGCAGCCCTGGTTATATATGCTGCACATGCTGAGTGACAGCCGGCCTCCCGCAGCAAAACACTTGCTCCTATGTGAGCAATGTGAATTTTTGTGGACATGCTGATGTTGTTATTTCTGTCACGTCCCGCTGTCTAGTTTGGGACACAACACACATTTTTCTCTGCTCAAAAGTCACAAGATGTGCGGTTCTATTGCCCGTTTTTATATATCACTAGCTTAAATGGGATGGTGGTGTTGTTTTAGGAAATGGACACACATTTTAGGGGTGCGATTGTGATTTGAATAATTAAAAAATGTGTTAAAAAAAATCATTGTTGCATTATTCCCCATTGCTTTTTTGACGGGCCCTGTACTAAATCTAGTTTTAGATGACGCATATTACTAAATAAATGGTTTTTTTTTAATGTGTTTTACTTGTAGATGGCAGGATACATAATGCACAGACAGGAGAGCAGCTCAGTTTTCCCTCAGGGTCTCCAAGCAGATTAATGTCACTCAAGTTGCAGGTTTTTTTTTTTTTTTTATGATAGGAGAGATTGAGGTGGAGCTGTCTAAGTGCTGCTGTTGTGCATAAATACTGTATGTGTGGCCAAGCTACAGCAACAGTCCAAGCTAGCTACTGTAACACACACACACACACTTAAATTAGACACACAGGCCGCCTTGAGCGTGAAGTGGTAACATCTTTTCTGATGACAGCAAGATTAAAGGGAGCAAAAATGGGAACGTGTACGTGGCGCGCAGCAAAAGAGCAGATTAAACAACAAACCGAATAAATAAACAAGCGAGCGAGGGCCAGGGAGGAACAAAGCTCTCTGGTGCTGTGCGGTGCTGTGCTGTCTCACGTTCCACACACACACACACAGCGGCGCCCCCGCTAGCCTCTGGTGTGTGGTGGCGTGTTAGCCGCGTCATGACTGTGTCAGTTTAACGAACGCAATAATCATGAATGCAAATGCAACGTGAAAGATACAAATGCAAGTGGGTGTTTGGCTTTGCTCTGGGCACACTGGTGTGCATGCTAAGGCTGCAGTGGTTTAAGTGTGTAAGCCCTGCGCGTGTGTGTGTGTGTGTGTGTGTGTGTGTGTGTGTGTGTGTGTGTGTGTGCAAAGTGTTCCCATCTGTGCAAATCAACCTAAAACCAATGTGTTGCTTCACAGCAGCTTTGCCTTTAAAATCCTCCTTTTAGTTCCACTTGTTTAGCTTTTGGACCACACTCTCCAAAAACAACCAGGAAATGAAGTTTGTCACTGGGGTGGATGGGGAAGTGTGTGTGTGTGTGTGTGTCTGTGTGGGTGTAGAGAAGACTTGGGGGTGGAATTTACCGTTGCCTTCCTGTTTAAATTTGTAGTCCTCACTCTCCACAGGGTCTATGAGCTCCATGTGTGTCATCTAGATGATGAAGAGCATATAACCTGATCCCCTCTCCCTTGAGGCGAAGCTGACGGATTCATTCTCTCTGCCCACATCCCTGCTCCCCTCCAAAAATCCTGAATCTCGCCATCAAAATTTCCTGTAACTAAAAACGTCTTCATAAATCTCCTATGGCGCTTTTATAACCTGGCTATGACGCATTAACGAAGCTATCACAAGCCATTACCTCGTCGCGGCGGCAAGGAGGGGAAAAGGCATTAAGTTGTGTACTGAAACAGAACGGGCATTATTTTAGCTCCCCCTCGAAAAAAAAAAACACACACACACACACACACACACACACACACACACCAGCCGAGTATTATTTTCACTCGCATTCCACCTCCAAACACACAACACACCATTACTTCCAACATAGCATGAGGTTTTCCAAACTTGTTTTTCTGCAAAGGGCGCAGGTTTTTCTGTTCTATTGTTGCAGACAAAGGCCTTCTGTTGACTGTGTTGTGGTAGCTCTTGATCCACAAATGGGACCGGCTACAAACAGGGAAAAGACAAAGACGTCTGTTTGGCGCCTCTCTTGCACGCTGACATGATGGTAGGTATGCGGTTTAGAGACAGGACAAGTATGATATGTGTTGGTCACATGAGGTAATGCAATAGTGTGACGAGAGCTGTGCTGATAGAGACTTTTACTGTCGTTGAAATGTTGGCTTGTTAAATATAGAAAGTTGGGAAAGTTCCTGACTTCTGCTGATATATGCTGCTGCGAGTGACTAAAATATGACATTTAAGGATACTGTGGTTACTATGGTTACTAATTGCTGTTTAAAAAAAATCGACTTTTTTGTTGTTTTTACAGAAAAGAACATTTAATCTAACCTTGCAATGCTGAAAGGGTAGATAAATCAAATTACCTTAGTACCTAAAGTGCAGGAACAAATTAAAGCCATATTTCTCATTTCTGCTCGCAACAAAATTGGATGATTTCTGATGGGAATTCTCCATAATTTGTATTCTGTAATAATGTGATTTAAAATGCAGACAAGTATGACATTTAGGTCAAAACATGCTAGAATAAAAGTAAAGTTACTAATGCAATCAGCGTCATTCTAACCTGTTTCTCGCGAGCTCCAGAGCATGAATTTGTGTGTGAGAGAGAGCCAGAGGCGACAGGACCTGGACAGGCCAACGTTGGGAGCCAAGTCATGGTCACAGGTTGAACTCACATGATGTGTCACATGCTGACCAAAAATACACACACACACACACACACACACACACACACATATATATATATAAATTCAGTAATCTCACACAGGCCCCCATTTTCACACATGCCTCCACAGAGGAGACACCATTACCTCAAAACCCAGGCATCAGCTCACACACACACACACACACACACACACACACACACACACACACACACACACACACACACACACACACACACACACAATACAGCAGGAGAAAATAATCTCAGTGTCTTTGCTTGCGTGTGGTTGATCTCGATGACATTTTAATTCTCAGCAGTTATTCGTTTTCCATCCTTCCTGTTCTATTACAATCAACCCTCCCGCCTCTTTATTCGCCTCTCTCTCTCTCTCTCTCTCTCCTCTACCCCTCCCTCCCTCTGCCTCTCTGTCTTTCGATGTCCCGTGTGCTTGGAGGGTGGGCGACTCAGAATCACATCGTATTAACCTCCAGCACCAAAACACACACAACAAACTAGGCCACTGCACAGCAGCCTCCCCCCCCATCTCCCTCCCTCCTCCTACTGCCCGTCAGAGTTCCAAAAAGGAGGACTAGAGTGAGGAATGCACCTGATCTCTACATCTGACAGACACACAAACACACAAATGCACGCTGAGAGGGAGAGTCTGATTGCTTGTGACACGTCCGCTGCCATTTTATGGTTTAGTTCTGAGGCGGAGAGTAAAAAAAAAAAAAACATTGTTGGAGGCCTGAAAGATGCAGCTGTTTTCTGTCACATTGTTGTTAAATCCATATCATGATGTATTAGACAGCACTGTTTGTGCCATACTGATAATCCAGTTGGGTATTGTCATATTTTATGTGTGTGTATGTAACAATACTTGCATTCGCCTGCATCTAAATGTTGCTTGTATGTGTGCAAAGGTCATGAAATAAAGCTGCTTATAGCCTCTATAGGAGGTATATATGGCTGAAGGGGGAGGGGGGGGGGGGTCGTCATCACTGTCAATGAGAGAAGGGGATGGGGGGCATAAATAAGGTCATCAGTAGGCATAAACGCAAGAGGCTGATTTCATCTTATTCATTCTCACGTTAATTAAAAGATGAGAAACAAATCGTGGCCAAGCAAACGTAATAGGTCTGACAGCCCAATCCGGAAATAATCCACGCCAAATAAATGTGACCGCCAGAGCATAGACATGCATAATGGACCAAAAGAAAGACAGGCAGGAACAAAGCGAGGAAGGAAGAAAAAAAAAAAAAAAAAAAGCTAAGCAAAAGAAAAGAGGGAGCAGGGCCATTAAAAAGAGGCCTAGTGACTGGGTGGATGAGCCTTGTGTAACGTCAGTAAAGTGCTAGCCATGTAGGACAGTCACAACCAATGTTCCTTACAACTGGGTCAATGTTCCCATCCCGGGGCAGCGAGGGCATTCTGTGTGTGTATGTGTGTAGCGAGTATCTATCAGTTAACTTCCACAAACCTGCTAGAAACTGCTATCCCTGCAATCCCTGTCAAGTACACCTCTGAGTGGACCTTCATGCATATTGAATGAATACTTCAATGACTACTTATCAATACTTAATGAATACTTATCAGTGAATCCCTGAGTGACTTCTACAGCACTGATTTTTTTTAAAGGCTTTTAAAAAGCCATGTGAAGCCTTTTTAGATGCGGCTCAGTATGTAACGCATTCAAACGCCGGCGGGGCAGCAGGAGAGGAGGCTGAGTTTGTGCGGCAGGGCCAGCGAGTTCATAGTCGCGTCTTAACATCTGAATGTGATATTTTCAGTGCCAGCTGAGGTGACGCCGGATCTGCTGCTGTCGCACTGATTGAAAAGCAACACTTGGAGCTACAGAGGGGGAATCTGGCTTGTCTGCAGGCCGCCCGCGCTCTGCGTGTGTGTATGTCCTTGTCTGCTGGTGTCTGGTGGCGTGTGTCCGTCTTAAGGTGCGCATGTGGGTAGCCGTTCTCCATTATATCACCCACTAGATTGGAGGCCTGGAGAAATGGGTCAGAGCCAGCCTTGTCGTTCCTTCTCACTGTCTCTCCTGCTCTTTGCTCATGTTTTTTTTTTTTTTCCCAGCCTCTCTTATTCCCAAGTCGCTCCCAGAATAAAAACGAAACACCTCCGGTTGTCCACTCCTCCTGCGGCTGCCTGGATCTGGGTTAAACCAGATCGCTCACTCCCTCTTTCCCCTCCTTCCTTTCTCTTCCTCTTTTCTTTCTGTTGCATAAAGAAAGTCTCAGAAGCCTCCATTTGTGTATTTTAATAATCTCGGGCCGAGAAGACACATACAGCGTTATGATATGGATGTTGTGAGGAGGAAATAAGAACACATGCAGTTTCCAAGCACAGTCTTCAAAGTCTAATATGATCATCAGTAATGATTTTGATATAAAAACATGTCTATATTTGTCATGTTGCTCAGCAGACAATTAACAGATAGGAAGATCAAATATTAACTGAGAACATACTTTCCTGGGTGGCTCTATCTAGCTTAGAGGCTGGCTCATGGTGACCCTCAGGGTGGCCTCACTCTCACACACACCTGTTGCAAAACCAGTCGGAGGGGGGTGAGTTGAGCGAGACACAACACAGGTAACGGGACACCATAGTCATGACTAATAGGACTGGGGAAATGTCTCCCGCTCCCTCTCTTGCATTAATGCCTCCATCATTCATCCTGTTGTCTTTTTTGGGCCAGTAAGTCGCCCCTAAAACCCTTCCCTCCGCTTTTTATTCATGACATCCCATAGAGACTACACCACCCACTCGCAAAAACCCGTGTACTCACACTCACATACACAGAAGAATGCACATTTACACACCTGTGTGAGCACAGAATCTCTAAATAAAAGCCCACAGTCTCACATTATCCTGATTTACTGCCTCAATTTAAGCACGAGTTCTGTGCAGTGAAGAGGAAAACAGGAGACAACTACACCTAACTCGCAGTTTCACGTCTCCTGTCACTTTGTCATACTTTCATCACACGTGAGGGAGGTAAAAAAAAAAAAAAGCCGTCTGTTGCAGCAATCACTCTCTCTTCCAGTCGCTCTTGCTTTCCTTTCCTCTCCAACATTTCCTTCTCCTTTCAATTATTGCCTTTATGTTTCCAGCCTTCCTGCCGTCCCCCTCTTTGTAGGGGCTTCCTCTCAGGCAGAACCTAACTGTGACATTGTCTGTCATTGCAGGATTATAGCGTTGGCGTCGAGCCACGAACATGCTGAAGACGTGGAGGAGGCGACCCTCGCTGCATGCGTTCTGCTCTGCCACGGGGTACAAACCCTTCCACAGAAAAACAACTGATGAAACGGCGTATGTATCTGAAGCCAAAACTTCCCTCTGGGGCAGTGAGCTGTCAGATTTTCTTAATATAAGTGACTTTGAGTCAACTTTGTAGATGACAGCAACTTTTAAACAATAGAGATATGGCATGATACCGTTTAGGGAGCAGCATGGTTATTAAAGGCTCGGACAACTATTTTTGTTCATTTATTGGCTGATTTTTTTGTAATATTATTCTGTATCTTTTTATTTCTTTTGGCATCAAAACAAGTCCAAGGATTCAGTGTTCCCTTGAAATTCTATGTCTGACAGAATGAAAAAAAAAAACAGTTTGAAACAAACATTTTGAACTATTATGTCCATCATACTGGAGGACAACACTGCCTATTAACCATTTTTATTACCACCGATCACACTAAAATATAAAGAAAAAAAGAACAGCATCATGTTGAAACATGAAGAAATTTTGAGACGATATAAAACCTCTCTGAAGGACAGGCGGTCAAATATTGCAGACCTATTTCTCACTTTTGGGTTTAATAAGTAGGTTATGCACCTTTTGGTAAAATAGAAATTGGGAGAACAGGGGAACAGGAAGGGCAAGAAGTTGCTCAGCTGAAGGACAAACGTCTGGTAAAACAAGAAGCTAAGAACGATGCAAAAAAAAAAAAAGAAAAAAGAAGAGGGAAGTGGGTCAACGGTCTGAAGGGAGGAACGTGACAGCGATCTGTGACATGTAGCAGGAGAGAAAGAAAGTGAAAGCGAGTGGGAAGATGGCGGCGGGGAGAGGGGAGGGGTTTCTAAATTAAGAAGAAGGGAAGGAGAAGGGTGTGAAGGAGGAGGAGGAGGAGGAAGAGAGAGGGTGAAAATGTGAGAGAAAGACGGGAAAGAGGCAGAATCCATGGGAGGCAGGAGCTGTTAGAGAAAAGAGCCTCATAAATGTCACTCCTTTCTGGGTGATATTAATGGCAAATGTCAAAGACTCAGAACTTACAGGAGGTTAGGTCTCCTTAACACACACAAACACATGTATGAACGCTCTCAAACACACACTTTTTTTCTCCCTTCAGACAATGACTTTTGAAAGGAGGCAGTGAAGGAGTGGGCCTGCAGAACGGCAGAGGAGCTGTACATCTTAAAGACTGTAATTACACATAACTGTCAGTCTAATTAAGCCTTTTAATGAACTCCATGAGAAAGGACAAAAACTGCCAGCCACTGGAACTGTGTTTGCGCGCGCCTGTTTGTTTGCGTGTACGTGTGATAAATGATGCGCTCAGGGAAGAACGTGCACACCAACACCGACACAATCAAACATTTTAATGAGCTTAAGTGCTGCTTTGAGGTCCACCATCTAATGCATACCTGTGAGGGTCTCATCTCCCACTGCAACACACACACACACACACCAAATTATTCCTGTCCCGCTCTCTATGGTGATTAAGTGCTAAAGTCCTGCCCGCTGCAGAGGCGTGACTGGACCTATAGCACAGAAAAGACCTTTGAAACAATTGGATTTGCCATTAAGGAAAACTTTATTTAAGATTTAGCCAGAATACTTCACAACAGAGGGCTAATCTACATTATACATCATTAAGCTGGGCTGCTGAAACTCTTGGCTGCACTCTCCTGTTGGCTGGCCAGGTATAGGAAAATAGATTGCACTCAAAGGCTGGAAAAATGTTAGGTCTTGATCTAGCGGCAGATACAGAGCAATAACCAATCTCAAACAAGGTTTGACATCAAATCAAGGTTTGATTTTGGGTGGGCGAGCTTAATCAAGTATAATGTTGGCACAGCGCACTCTCTCTGTTGTGTAGCTTTTTAAAAAGGGTCAGTTCAACCAAATTACAAATTTCCCCGCTTAGCTAGAATCAAGCCATGCAGGTAGTTTTAGCTTTGACATGTGTCTCTGCTGTCACTCCAATACAATGTAAGTGAATGGAATTTGTGATGCTTATCGTATCACAAATAAATGGATTTTTAAAAATTCAGCAGTTCTTTTTTTTTTTTTCTTTTGGGTGAACTGATCCTGGTTAGGTTGTAAAACTGGAGCGAAATGTCTCTGTGCTGTACAAATCGAGTCATTTGTGCATTGTTATTTTTAGAAGCGGTAATAATTGTAGCAGCAGTATTAGTCACTGTGGCAAACACTGGCTGCAGTAACTGCAGTGCACTAACAATAGTATTACTAACAATAATTTACTAATGGCAGTGTTGAGGAGTAGTGACGCTACACTGTACGGAACAATGCAACTAGTTTATCTTCATTTTCCAGTTGCTTTGGGGTGGCGTAGCTATTTTCAAAAAATTATGTAACGTTTCCAGCAGTGAGATATTTTCAGTGTTTTACTAAGTAGCAGAGTAGCACGACCACACACTGCACCTCAATAGAGAAATGATTGCACTGCATCCTACAGTCTCCACCATGAGCGACACCTGCACCTCCCCATTGTCTGATTCAAACAGTTGGGCTGCTTGGGTGGTACAGAGCAGAGGGCAAGCTCTATTTCTTTAACGAGTTCTCAATTTAATTTGCTTTAGCACAAAATATTGTGTTTTTATAACAGGGGATGTTTCTTGGTGTGGAATAGCATTGCACCTTCAATAAAAGTATAGTGTTGCTGTAGCTTAACTACTCCTAACAAAGAATAGCTTGTAGCTTCAGGAGCTACAGTTTCAGCCCTTTGCTTCATATAAAACAGATTTGTTACCGGCAGTGACACACCTTAACTATCACTACAATATTTCTACTGTATTACTCTTACTTTTACTAATACCATTATTATTTCTTTCCACGTCAGGGGCCACAATAAAATTCCCCACCATCCATCTTAGGGCCACAACTCATAGATCAAGAAACACTGGAAACATAGAAAACAGTCTCTCTTTTCTTTCTCCACTCAAGTTTCCTTCTCTCATTGCATGCCAGTCTTTCAACCAGTGGCTATGTCACATACACACACACACACAGAGACACACACACACGCTTTAAAACTGGCTCAGTTTTAGTGTTTAAATGCACCGGCCAAGACTGGGCTAGAACACAATCCTGACGAGCATGGAGGTCCTTCTAATGGATCAACACAGATTCAGTACAATGCGCAAGTATGTGTGTGTACGCTTGCCTTAAATGTCCATGAACCATGAATGTGATACTTGAATACTGAGCCGTGCATCTGTGTGTGTGTGTGTGTGTGTGCGTGTGTGTGTGTGTGCGCGCTCTTTGTGTTGTGTGCTTAAGCCTATATGGGCACATACATCATAATTTAAAAATGTTTTACTAATCCTTAACAGTACGGCCCCTTTCCTCTTTCGTTTTTTAAAAGATCTTCCTCACCACCCCCAACCGTTATTCTTGTTTCCAAAAGAGGAAAGCAGGCGAAACACGCACACACACACACACACACACACACATATATATACAGAACATGGGAGCCAGCCAGCCGAAATAATACATCTTGACATCTGTGCCTGCATACTGCTCGAGGGAGAGATTGGAGAGAGAGAAAGTGGAAAGAAGAAGGGTGAGATATGAAGGGAAAGATGAGGGACAGCAGAAAGCATAGGGCAATTATATACTGTTTGTGTGTGCGTGTGTGTGCATACATATATGTGTGTGTAATCGTATATATGTCTATATGTGTACAACAGTGAGAGAAAAAGACTGATGACAGTTGTGTTTGTTTAGCTCGTCTATGATTAAAGCAGCCTGCAAGAAGCTGTGTGCTTAGCTGTATGGGAATCTGTCGGGTGTGTGTGTGTGTGTGCGTGCGCGCATGCTTGTGCTCGCCTCTGCTTTTTCAGGTGTATTTGCACTCTGTACGCATCAGTCTGTCTTCAGTTTTGAAGTGCGTTTATGTGTGTCTCTTAAATCCTTTTTTGCATGTCATGTCTTGGGGTTGATGCATGCGAGTGTGTGTGTTGCAATCTGTCTTCGTCTCCTCCCTCAATGTGTGTTTTAGTGTCTAATCTCCTGGTCTCGTTTGCTTAAGTGAAATCATCCACGGATGTCTGGTGCATGCAGGACTGGAAAAACCTGTGTGTGTGTGTGTGTGTGTGTGTGTGTGTGTGTGTGTGTGTGTGTGTGTGAGCTCATTAGTAGAGGGTTTCTCTCTGAGCTGTCCTGAAATTTGTTTGCATTCTCGTCTGTTTGATTTAGGTTTATGTCATTTGACACCTGAGAGATATCTGTCTGTCTCTTTCTGTCACCTTCATTTTCAACTTCAATGAGCTTTATTAACAGATAAGATCAGTCTCACACTGCCAAAGTAAAGTGCGCAACACCAAAGTCTGTCAAGGCAGATAAATAACAAATGTTTAAAGCCAACCTGTGCAACAATATTAACTGTAAATCATAGTAAACTTCAGGACAGTGTTACTATCTGTCAGACATGTTTTACAGGTACGTGCTTGTTTTAAAAACAGCCATAAAATGATAACGTTGTGGAACTCTGTCTCTGACTTGACATTAAGCAACACATCCAATTCATGGAGTGACTGAGCCTTAAAATAAAAGGTCACAGGTTTGATCCATGTGATCAATCAAAGTGTCCTTGAGGGAGACACTGAACCGTACCTGCCCATCCACCATGTTTGCTGGTAATGACTCACCGTCTTTGTTAAAGGCATTTCAGTAGGGAGGATTTAATATATGGATATAATTCTCCTAATCATGTTTTTTCCAGTATTGTAAGTCATTTAAACATATTGTCTTGATCATTTTTATCTGATTTCTTCTTTACAGACTCTGAAAAGTCTACTGCTACTGTAATTTGCAAGTGGAAAAGCATTTTTTCTGGTATATCTGATAGCAAAAGGAATGCATGTATCTCTGCGCCGCTCACTTCTTTCGCGCTGCCTTCGACCTACGGCAGGGAACCGAGAGAGGGGGAGAGAGCATCTAAAAGAGGAATAAGTGTGCAGTGCAGAAAGAGAGCTGCAGACAGAGTGACGGACATGCAGCATGACAGAAACAGAGAATACGACATACGAGATATACAGAGGAGAGAAAGAGAGTTTCCCTCCTGAGTGAAACTTTTAACAGGGTCAAGTGTGAGGTTGAGATGTAAAAACAGCTCAGGCGAATTCATATTTTAAATGTGTCATTCACACATGCAGCACTGAACAGCACACACAGCTCCCTTAGGATCACAAGCCCACTACTCTTACCTCCCAGGACTGCTAGCAGCTCTTTTAAAGGCCTGGGTACAAAAAAAAAAAAAAAAAGCCACAGCATGCCAAAACATGGCAGATGGGAGATATTTTCCACTCACAAAATGACTGACAAAACCTCAAATAACTGATTTGGTGGTGTAAGTATTGATATAAGTGTGATGTACTCTCTACACTCCGGGGGCAAAAAGAGAGCTCTTCAATGTCAATGTCTTCAATGAGGGGTACTTAGCTAAAAATATCAGTTCCACAGGAGTGCTTGGTGATGTAAAACAAAGGTAGCACAAATCCCACAAAATAGGCAGAATCATGTTAGCATCTCATATAATGCGTCAGCCCTAAATAAACTATGACTAATTCGTCACTCGGTGTCATATTTGTGGGTTGAGCAACCGTTTTCTTCCCCAACGCCGCCGCCAAAACTTCTTCGATTACTTTATCAGTAATCCATTTAAAGCAGTGTGCTCCATGTGTTGTAAATCTGTCTCGCTGCTCTAATCTTCAATTCATCACACATTTCCTAATCACACTCCAAAAATAACAAACCTGGAATTACTTACTCCTTTCTTTCTGTACAGTGAGATCTGAGCCAAATGCAAGCTATCAAAGGTTTATGGCGTGCGTATGAATCACTAAAGACTAACAAGCTACCCCGTTCACCTTGTTATATTGTAAAATAAAAGAAAAAACAGGGACTTTACTCTTAATTAAAGCTTCAAATAATTTGAAATGGACCTGCAATAATGTAATAGTGCTTTCTTGGCAAGGTCAGGCTTATAAAAACAGTTCTTAAATCTTCAAAAGGGACAAACCTGGATAAATAAAGGTTGAACCAATAAAACAGGCTGGGCATTCTCCATTAAACCTTGTCTTTCCTCCCAGCCGGCTGGCTTCCAGAGGCAATGACAGCAGAACTGTTGCTGCAGATGAGGTAAGACGCTATTCGCCACAACAGGGCCCTCTTCTCTTGCAGCGCCACCAAGAGAGCAACCGAGCGAGACTAGAGGTGCCAATGAATTAGTTCACTGTTTTCACTCATTATACCGAACTGACTGCCTCACTTTTTCTCTGTCTTTATTTACACCCTTTTCTTCATCTCCCGACTTCTCTGGCACCACACACACACAGCCAACAAAGACCCCGCTCATAATGAGGGCATAGCAGTGTCTGTGTGTGTTATTCTTTGTGAGGTTAATGTGTGTGTGTGTGTGTGTGTGTGTGTGTGTGTGTGGAGGGAGGAGGATTATGGCAGTTCCAAAGCTGTGAATAGGGGCCAGGCTGGGCCTTGGCCCTGGCTGAATTAATTACTCTAATTAGCTTCTTAATTGCATATATTAAACCAGTGGTTAGCAGGGCTGGTGCCGTGGTTAGGGTCTGGATCTAAAGCTGGAGTCGGGGGTGGGTACAGGGCGGACAAAAGGGTTTTACACACACACACACACACACACAAACAGAAGTGGCAAACCAGATCCACCTTCCCCCACACACTTGAGGTAGTCTGAAGTGGAGAAACAAGACCAAGCGCTCCCCTCTGTGATGAGGGTATTCAATTACCTAACCCCCCCCGCCCCCCATCAATATATAATCAGCGCATACAGCAGCAGCAGATGTGTGGCACTAATATGGATGATAAGCCCCCCCAGAGGGAACAGAGAGGATTAATATTAGAACTACAGGGACTACTTGAAGCCGTCTTCATCTGAAAGTCTTTACTATATCATTTACTCACTGCTGCACTCCGTGCGACATTCGAGACGCCAAACCCTGCCGCTGATTTGCGACCACCGAGCCTCGCCCCGTCTGGCCCCGCAGCACGTCACACAGACTTACACAGACCATGACAACATCAGGACCATTAGTTCCACCGCTTGTTCCACTTCCCAGCTTTTTTGGCTCGCATGTTTTGCACATTCTAAGCGATTATCAAACCCTTGGCTCTGCAGAGCGGACAACATGCATCAAATTAAGCTTTTTTTGGCTTGAGTTGACCCTACAGTAAGAAAAAAAAAAGGCAGGCTGAGAAAGAGAGAGAGAAAGATCCTCCAGCCAATAAAGGTGCAGTGGGGAGGGGAAGGATTTGGGCTTTGACGGCGAGAGGCGGGGGGTAAAAATTGCGGAAAATACCTTGTTGTATTTGTGAAATGTACCCAAAGTATCTCACAACAATGGCGATTAGTCGAGAACAAGTAAACAGCCAGTCTGCTAATGAATCTCTCTTCAATAAACAAGTGGAGCACACGGGCATGCACACACACATCGTGCACGTGCACGAGCACCCAGTGATAATGATGTTCTTTGTGGAGTTTTTTGGGGTAATTAGGGCTGCTTAAATGGTGGTTAAAAAGGATTTGCAGCTGATTGTTTGTCCTTGTGTCTTTGAGCCACGGGCCCTCTTGCTCCACTGTGTGTCAACACTGTCTTCTTCTACTGTCTCCTCACAGCACACAAAAATCCTTCTTTCATCAGCCCGTCCACAGCCGACCCTTCCTCTGCTTCCCTTTATTCCTCTCTCTCTTCTTTGGCATGCTTAAATGATTCTAGCTTGTCTTGTTTCCCTGTAATTTACTCTTTCTTTCACTTTTCTTCCACCTGCTCCTCCTCTTCCTCTCCGTCTTCTATTGAACAGCTGTGGGTCCAATCCTTCTCCGAGAACACCATAATCTCCCTCTCCCATGGCTAAGATCACGCCTGTTACTTATAGGCAAACTGTTTTTCATCAAAACAACAGCGGCAGCATGTATGCGTGTTCACTTGCTCTCTGTTGGAGGAATACTTCAACATTTTGGGAAATACACCAATTTGTTTTCTTTCTTAAAGTTAGATGAGAAGATTGATACCAATGTCATGTCTGTGACTCAGGATGTGGTTAGCCTAGCTTAGCATAAAGACTGTAAGCAAAGGGAAACAGCTAGCCTGGCTTTGTCCAAACTTAGTTCAAACATACACATACCAACACCTCTGACCTCCACCATTATGTGTCCAAGACCAAAACCACTAATGCTATCTAGCAAACTCACAAAAATAAGCCAACTTTAGAGTTGTTGGTACGTGTATTTTTCCAGTTTAAACAGATTTAGCTTCCTGCCCTTGCTTCTTTATGTTAAGCTAGGCAAAACACAGACTGACGCCATCTTCTCATCTCACTCAGAAAAAAAAACATGTACTGATACATTGTGTAAATAAGACAGATAATGTTGCATTTTTTTGTTATTTTGGATGGAACCAGGCTATCAGTTTCCTCCGTTTCCAGTCTTTATGCTAAGCTAGGCTAACTATTCCCTTACTCCAGCCGTTTCTTATCCCACTCTCAGAAAGAAAGAAAATAAGTGTATTTCCCAAACTGTTGAACTATTCTTTACAATAAAAAGGGAGGATAGATGGTTCTTCAAGTAAAGTTTAAACACAAAGTTTTTCAGTGTGTGTACATGCATACAAACACACACACACATCATGTTTGCGTGTCTGTGTGTTGAGCTACACATCTGTCTGTGTGAATGTGTTCATTATGTTGATCAGGGGTCATGTTTGCACGAACCTGGACACTAAATCAAAGCTATATTAGCAAGCTAATGCATTCTACTGATGGCAGAGGTCAGCCGAGAGGTGCGCTTGTTTTAAACTCCCCCATGTTTGATTGCCGGGAAACACATCCTTCTGCAAAAGGTTCCTCAGCAGAAGGCACCAGCACAATGATGCCTTTGTCTGTCAAGCTGTGATGGGGAACGAGAAAAGTTTGTGTATGTGTGTGTGAGAGTGTGCGTATGTAAGAGACAGACAGACAGACAGTGTAGGAAGGTTAAATGAATCATACAATGTTAACCAGGCCCAATCCAATTAGGGAGGGATTCTTCTTGTCTGACCTTTAACAGGAGAAACATATTCACACTCACTCACGCAATCAACCCCCACCCCACCAACACAACTACACACACACACACACACACACACTAACTATCTAATACACTTTCAGCTTTCCACACAAACATAACGCTCATGCAACCACACACCAACACATATAAATGCACCCTCTGCCCTTACACACAAGCACTCAACCAACATCATACACACACACACACACACACACACACAGCCAATCTCACAGACAGTAGCGCGGCTCTGATTGCTGACCTAAATCGGCCAGGCGATCTGTCACTTTCTCTTACTCACACTCAGTACACATCTTTTTTTTCATCTTTTTCCTCCCCTTTCTCTTCTCCCTCTCTCTTCTTTTTTCTTGCCCAAATATCCCTCGCTCTCTCCCAGTGTCACTTTACATCAGCTCAGTCCTGTCCCTCCCCTCTCTCCGATTATCTTTACCAGAAATGCCTTGGCCTCATTTATATCCCACAATATAGGTGTGACGTACAGTATGTAGCATGTTTACAGCGGCTTTGCAGTGATGTGCATACTGTATTTGTACATATTGTAATGCATATGATAAAGACACACATATGAATCTCAGGGGCATCTCTGGATTAATCACTTCAGAAACCCTTCAGTTGACTACCATTCTTTTAAATAGAACCATCTTTTCTACTCTCCACTGTCTCTTATGCATTGAGAGATGCAGAAATACTTCATCTCTAGAGGGGAAATTAGTTGGATCTGTTGCACCAAACCCCTGCTGGCCTATTCTATTCCATTTTCCACTTTTGCGCTTTATTTGAGGCTATTTTCACACATGAGAGTTTAACTGACGCTGCTCGCCCCTAGAATTCGATGTGTTTGGTGGAGTGTGAAAAATGTGTTGCAAGCTAGAAAAGCAGTCTCAGGTCCACCTCAAAACAGTTGTCAGGAGTTGGCTTCCAGTGAACTCTGGAGATGTCTCCTGAGGGCCACAGCAGATGTGAAAGCCTAAACACATTTGAAGTGGAAAAATGTGTCACACAATTTTACTTGTGTGTCACTATGTACAGTAAGATTCATGGTGGTCGGGAAGGGGAGGCTCTGGTCTGTGGCCCTATTTGTCATCCGTCATTAAAGAAGCTAAACAGGTAAAAAAAATGTTTTTGCACCCCATTAAGTCATAGGAAATATGTAGGTGTGTGAAGGACCAAAAACTCTATTGAGAAGGAACCATAAGTCCTGCACACAGCCGTTCATCACCTACGATTCATTTGGTAGATTCATGATGAATCTTATCTGAAGAGGATCGACCAACCGAAGCTTCATAACTAAAGAAAGTAAGTAAAAGTGACTGATAGTGTGCAGGATTCCTGGATCTTTTTCAACTAGGAAAATATAAAAAAAAAAACAACAAAAAAAACAAATGAGTACACCCTAACAAGCAGCTGCCCAAATACAGGCCAGGAGGGGGGCTGGTTACCATATTTGGGATGACATGAGTCCTCAGTCAACCTTGAAAATCGTTCCATCTCTTAAAAGCACAAAACCTTAAAATCATATTTGTATAAACCGTTGTAACATCACACTGTTAAAGGCAATGAAAAACCTCACAGAATCTTTGCACAATCTGCGTGAATGATTTGAATGATCATTTTCGAGCTTGTACTCAAAAAAGAGGGTACTTGTTAAGTGTTTATAGCTTTGAGCAACATTAAAATAGTAAGAGAGAAATGTCTAATATACTCCATGTTTACATGAGAGGTAACAGGTAGTTTTTATTGATTTAGCTATGACAGGCGTAAAGATGGTATATATAGTGCTACACAAGGATTTCCATTTCAGTGGGATTGTAAAAAAAAGCAGTCAATACCCTTACCAGAAGCCCCTCACTGTGGTCATCTTATTTCTCCCTCATTCACTCTCTTCTCTCTCTCTCCTTCCTGCAGTTCTTCCTCTCCTCTCCCCTGTGCCTGTGGTTGCTTTAGAGCCTGGCAGGAGGCTCAAATCAGAGGGCTTAAACTTGATCAAATATTCAGCAGATATAGATTTCTCAGAGTCCCTGGATTCCCCACCTCTTCCACCCAGCTGCTTTCCATCTTTCCTTCCCTCTACTCATCCTTTACTTGAATCCCTCACTTTTTGCTCTCCTCACTGCAGTCACAAACAAACTTGAGTGCCTCACACACACACACACGCATACACTCACAGCCACGCACGTATGCACATGGGGAATCATAAACTAACGCAGAGTGGTGGAGAGGTGCGGCTCATTGAGGCTGCAGTGCGGTGTTTCTCTCCGCTTCCTCTCCTCCATTGTCTTCTCTCTCTCCTCTATTTCACTCTCGGTTTTGCCATCGTTCCCCATCTTTCTCTCTCTTCATCTGTCGCTCACCCTTTTTTCTCTCTCTCTCCCCCCTCTTTCTGTCCTCCCTCCCTCCCACCCCATCTGGAGTCTGTGTCATTTATTTCAGCTTAACCCTGATAAATAAACCAGTGAGTACCTCTGCATTATTGAACACTTTGACATTGCTGTGTGAACGCATTGCGCTGGTCCTGTGCTGTCCAACAATTAGACCACACATGCACACACACACACACACACATTAGCCCCACCCTGACCCAAGTTGTTGCACACAAAAACTTGTCACTGAAGAGTTAAAGGGTGACTCACAGACACACAAAACACACAAAAAAGAGGCAGACAGATAGACAAGAAAGACAAACAGAGGCAGAGAAGAGGAAAACAATACCCAGTCAAAGAGAAAATAAAGTTTGCAGAAAAGAGAGTGAGAAACCGTGGTATGCAAATGACTACCATACAGACACAAACACGCACCAACACACCATTAACTTTCTCCAAACACTCATAAACCTACCCAAAGACACACACATGCAAACATGCACAAACACACAGAGTTATTTTTCTAGGTGCGCAGGCTCCAGTCAGCTATTCTATTATTCATATCATAGGGGGTTGTTTATCTCTGCCATTGTGCGACGGCAAGCACCAGGCTCTCCGCAAAGCCCCGGGGGCCCTGCTCCCTAAACACACCACTGGGAGTCATTCATGCACACATGGCAAACACAGAAAATACATTCATGTCCACCCAGCATATCCATACATGCACTCGCCAGCCACGTAGTCACACATAAAATGCAATTACATACCTGTATCTATGTGCACGTGCACACACACACACACACACTCTGCCATCTGTCTTGGTATGCAACAACAACAACAACAACAAAACTGCAGTCCCACAGCGACTGACCCATTCACCACAGCAGAGCTCACCAAAACTTTGGTGTGTGTGTGTCTTTTTGGGTGGGTGTATGTGTGTGTGCAAGCTATTTTGAGTGTGTTTACAACCACAAGGCTGCTTGTATGCCGATGTGTGTGTGAGTGCATATATTTGTGAATGCCCCTGTGTATGCTGATGTGACCATGCATATGTTAGTGTGAGCACCAAGGAAGGCTGTTCTAGAAGGAGCAGACCTACCCAGTCGCCTCTCCGTTAGCTCTGCTATGCTAATTTATGCTCTTTACGTTTATTTTTAAAATATTAGTTGTACTTTTTGTGAATAATACTGGAAAATGATAACATGACTATGAGTCACTTATCGGGATAGGGAAATGGTCAACTCACCACTATCTAAACTCTCCTCCTGCCGACTCTGCTACCTGGCCGGTTGAAGTTTTCGAATGTAAACATCAAGGAAAAGGTGGAGGTGTGCTTAAGGATTGGTGTGACAGTGGGAATATTAAAATGCTATCCTGTTCCTGCTCACCTGATCTGGCGTTATTGTCAATCAAATGCAGACCGTACTTTCTAACAAGGGAATTTACATCAGTCATTATCACAGCGGTCTGCATCCCACCACAGGCGAGTACAGAGGTTGCCCTGTCGGATGTTTGCAAAGACTTGAACTGCTCACAGACCGGTAATCCCGATGTTGCGCTCATTGTTGCTGGAGACTTTAATCAGGCTAACCTTAAGAAGGTCATGCCTGGCTTCCATCAACAGATTGACTGTGCCACAGGGGGAATAAACACTCTGGATCACTGCTACATGCCATTCAAAAACAGCTACAGAGCGGAATCGCTACTCGCATTCGGGAAGAGCAACCGCGCGGCCATCTTGCTGAGGGTCAAAGTATGTAAAACAAACTACGATGCATGCCCCCAGTGATGCGAGAGGTCAGAAAACGGTCAGGCCAATCAGAGGCCGTCCTACAGTCTGCACTACATGACGCAGGAGCACGTTCCAAGACATCACCATCCACGTCACCGATGAGGTCAATGGATTAATTGAGTCTGTGGTGGATTTAATGTGCGAAACAACAGAAGCAACTGTACCCAAAACTACAGTTAAATCATTCCACAACCAGAAACCATGGATTACCAGAACCATCCGGGTTGCCATAAACACACGCACTGCAGCTTACAACTTAGGGCTGCAGTCTGGAAATTATAAAGCAGCAGCCTACAATGTAAGAAGAGCAGTAAAGAAGGCAAAAAGGGACTATGGGACTACTACACCTTTCACACCTATCACTGTTTCTGAGCATGATGTCAGGAGGGCTTTCAAGCGTGTGAACACCAAGGAAGCAGCAGGACCAGAGGGCAGGTCTTCAAACTATGTGCTGACCAGCTAGCACCGGTGTTCACAATGATATTCAACCTATCCCTGGCTCAGTCTGTCATACCCACGTGCTTCAGGAAGTCTACCATCATTCTTGGGCCTACCTGAAGGAGGTAGAGGACCTGAAGCGCTGGTGTCAGGACAACAACCTACTCCTGACCGTCAGCAAGACTAAGCGGCTGATAGTGGACTTTGGGAAGAAGCATCACCGAGGGCCTGACCTGGGCGCTGCATACTGACTCAGTGGTGAGAAAGGCGAGGCAGAGACTGTTTCACCTCAGAAGCTTGAGGAAATTCCAGGGTATCTCCTCAAATACTGAGAAATTTCTCCTCCTACACCATCAAAAACATCCTGACGGGGGAACATCACCTGCCTGGTACAGAAACAGCACCGAACAGGACCGCAAGTCCCTGCAAAGAGCGGTTCATTCAGTTGAACATACAATAGGCGGTGCTCTACCTTGCCTAAAGGATATTTACACCAGGCGCTGCATGAATAAGGCTAGGAGAATCATTGGGGATCCCAACCACCCGGATAATGGCCTTTTCTCCCTGCTGCGGTCGGGAAGAAGGTACCGGATACACCAGGCCAGCACTGAGAGGCTCAGGAAGAGCTTCTACCCTCAGGCCACTAGGATCCTAAATGAGGTCACTGCCTAAGACTGCCCCCCCAATTATAAACATATGTTTATTACTATTCCTGCCTAACTTGAAGGAACTGCCGGGATTACATTTCACCATGATAGCATCTTATATGATTACATGTGACAAATAAACATGATTGATTGATTACTGACGTGTGTGTGTGTGTGTGAGAGAGAGATCACTCTCATATGAGGTCATATGTATGTCGACTGTGAGCCTGCAATTATTCACTTCTGTTAGTGTGTGTTCAAACACGTATGTGCGTGCGTGTATTTGTGTGTGTCCCATTCCCCCGATAAGAGCAGCGGTGATTGAAAGTGACCGCGTTACTTCATGTCACCCTGCACATGCGATGCCGTGTCTGTGAGTCAACTGACACTCACATCCCATTCACATCAGCCACACACATGACGACAAACTGACCTGTCTGTTGTCATCTTCTTCTTTCCATCTTTTTCTTTCTCTTCCCCTCCTCTCTCTTTCCTCCCCGTTCATCCCTCTTACCTTTTTCTTTTTCTTCCCCCTTGTCTCCCCCACTCTCTCAGCCTCTGTGCATCTTTCCTGCCTTAAATTCAATCCACAGACACACTGTAAACAGGTTTCTATAAGAACTAATTCATGTTTTTTTTAAAAAGCAGTGCAGATAAAAAATATTCACAGAGAGGTCTGTGGATTATCCAGAGTAACCAGGAAATTGTTTCTGAAAACAGATGTTGCAGTTGAATTCTTTAAATGTAATTTTCTAATGGGCACCATGAATGACATTCTTTTCACCTCAGTCATATTGGGCTAGAGGCAGAAATCCCAGACACAAATATCTCAAAACTTGGACACATAAATCTGAAATTATCTGCATACCTGGATACTACTTTAGATAAGTGAGAAAACATATTTTTCCACAATTTGGGTGAACTAATCGTCTAAAATCAGCTGGGCCAGTTTTCACAACAACTCCTCTGTTCTCCTCATGTGTACGCTGCGTTTGAAACCAGATCAGCTGCATGGAGATGGTCTCCTCCTGCAGTTCTCATTAAATAAGACACACGTCATCAAGACCACACTGATTGTGAATGTGCGTGTGCATGTGTGTGTGTGTGCTCGTGCATGCATGCAACAAGTGTGTGTTACACAAGGCCCTGGCGCCTGCTTTCAAAGGATTCATTAAAAGCAGTGAAAGGCTTGATCTGCGGTTTGGGTTGATGTACTGAGCATGTCTGTGTATCTGTGTGTGTGTCTGTGTGTGTGTGTGTGTGTGTGTGTGTGTGGTGGGATTTGAATAGTGAAAGAGATGAGGAGAGGGGAGAAACTAAAGGGTGGAGAGACTGAGGGAGAGACACAGACCAAACAGACATAGAGAGAGGGAGAGTGTGAACGAGAAATGGGTTTACATAAACTCTGACCTCATGTTATGAATGAAAACATCAATCAATGAGTATAACTAATCAATTTTCCCACTCTGTCTCTTCTCTCCCCAGGACTCGGAAATAAAGAATTATATTTAATGGGATTCAAGTAATCTAATTACAAAACAGTGGCATCTGTAATGCATTAGTGACTTACAAAAACAAAGCAATCAGACGGGAAACTTTGGATTTTTCAGATTACTTGCTCGATTTTCTGAAGACACAATTAGAATCTAAGACGCAGACATTATTTTCTGATAAGTGATACTACTTGTGGATGATGACGACACAAATTATGACATGGAAATTTAATCATCAAGAGATTTTTAATATAATTTATTATGCACTGTAGTGGCAAACTTCAAAGGAAACATCCAGTGGATTTTAAGCAAGTTACTGGTAATCTGTAATGGATTTAACTTTGGAATTAACCTCCACTGTCTTGTTTCCTCCTGCTGTTCCTCCACTCCACATTGCCACACATACACTTTTTTCATGTGTGCCTGGCCCGCAGTGTACAAACTGAATCATGCTATGCTATAGATTAATTAGAACAAGATTTCCCTGAGGCTTGTGCATACATCAGAGCCCTCACACACATGCACAAACATACATTTACAGATACTAAATTCAGGAAAAAAAAACAGTCCGCAGTGTGTTCAATATGCACTATATTTTCCCTATAGGGCCAACAAGCTACTGCAGATATGTGGCTCCAAATCAGCAGTAAGATTAAGTTATTAATTATCTCACAGCCTCATTAAGTACACAGATGCTCTGGTGAGAGACTATAAGAACAATTCTTCATTAAAGACATGCAGTCAAAGACACGCTGGTCACTATACACAAGCTATCTGTTGATGTTATCAATAAGTCATCAGTACCAAATGCTCTCTACTATCAGCTACTCACCTGTTTCCTCGCCTCTCCAAGTCTCTCCCTCTCCAAATGTGTGAGTGCATGTGTAATGTGTGTGTTTCTGTGTGTGTGTGTGTGTGTGTGTGTGTGTGTGACCTAGTGTTGCAGCCGTCATTGATCGGGCTGGAGCTGTCAATCGATCAGTCTGGCCTGTATTTGGAGATAAAGGTGTTTCTATCTCTGGACACTCCAGTTGCCAGGTGGAACTACAGAAGAGAGGTGGTCAAAAATAGAAACTGAGGGCTACATTTGGTCCTCTGCAGACATGTTTTTGGTCCGGCAAAGTGAGTGTATTTACTTCACTGTGATATAACCAAGTTCTAGTTTAAGACCGTTTTTTTTTTTTTTTTAAATTAATGGAAGTTTTGGATGATAAGCAGTCGACTGGGTGTGTTTGATACATATCACTATCTGTGCAAACATGGGAGATGAGGAATTTACCCCCCTGGTCACTTTGAATACCAAAGATAAAAAAAAAAAAAACTAACTGGGACAGTCCCTAAAACAACAGATCTCGTGGTGAAAGTGCGTAACCGGTATGCTGCTGAGTACCTGATGGCTTGACACGTAAGTGAAAAGATATTTTGTACCAGATTGTTGACAGATAATTATGATAATACTAACACAAGCTCTGGATGACTAACCTAGCTTAGTATTACATATAATAAAGTATGTGAAGCATTAGCCCATTAGCATAATTTCACAATATTGATATAAAGATATACAAAAACACAATCTTTTAACATATGTACATGCTCATAAATAGATTTTAAATCAGGAGATGGTTTAATTTAGCTATCAGGGAGTCTGTTTTGTGTCAGATTCTTGCAGTTGTATTTGATGTGGCTGTTCGTTTGATCAGCATCTGTCAGTCATCGAATCAGGTATCAGCAGGTATCAGATTGCATTAATTTTCCGCCCTACTTATCAGGCCAAAATTCCTGTATCATTGGGTCCTTGGGTGCACATATAGTACATAGTACCGATACACACATACATACACACACATAGTGGCTTACTGCACCACTGCATGCTATCTCACCTACTCATATCTAATCTGAGAGAAATACTTGTATGCTGATAATGATGCAGAGCGCAGAAGAAATATGCCCAGTGCCTCACCTCTCTTCACAAACACGCCGGGTACGAGGACTGATAGCGAAAACCGAGATCACCAGAAACCGGCGAACAAATATAGAACACAAAGAGGCATGAGGGACTTCACAGACTTCGAGAGATCTTATATTCCCTTTGTCTCTCTCTGTCTCTCCATCTCTGTCCCAGCTTCCTCCTCCTCCTCCTCCTCCTCCTGGCTCTACTCGTTCCATAGTTTTTAGGGTTTTTTTCCACCCGCAGATGAAAAGAAGTGAAAAGAGCATTTGCACACCTGAGTGAACAGAGCTCGCAGGTGCGTGGGAGGAGAGCTATGGGAATCAAGCAGGGTCTCTCTCTCTCTCTCTCTCTCTCTCGCTTTCTCTGTCCTGCTCACTCTCTCACTCCTGAGGGTTTTTTACAGTGCTCGTGTTTGTACTGGAAACTTGCGGGCGTGAGAGAGAGAGAGAATATGTGTGTGTGCGTGCACATGAGTGTGTGTGTAACGTGCATCGCTCCGACTGTGAATGCTGAATGCTCCCCGGCTGTATTTAAAAACAACCCACAGGTTTCGGTTGACGCGACCTTTACTCGCAGATTGTTCTGTCCGATACAAACGCTTGGCCTGGCTCGCCTTGATGACCTCATCAGGTCTTCACACAGCCTTACTCCAAACAAACCTTCTGAATAAACCAAAACAAACGTGTGTTTCGCCATTTGCGGTCACTGCAAGTCTAGCAGAAACAATAAACAGGCCCGAGGCCAGCACAGCAGCAGAGCAGGACAAAGACATAGCAATGACAGACACACACACACACACTCTTAGAACGACACTGAAGCACAAATGTAACCATACTTCACTAAACACAAAATCCCACATTAGTGGCAAAGAGGGGAAAATCCTGTGACATACTGCAACAAATGAAAGGCTGGCAAGTTTTGCTTTTGCTTTAAAAAAAAAAAGAGATGAAGTGTTCAGTTTCACAAAGATGAAACAGGTGAAATTAATTGATATTAGCCAAATAATCTTTAGGCACAGCAAGGTTTGAGTTTAAAAAAACATCCTGAAAAATACACACCCAGCTGGTCATTTTTTGCTGTGTACGTCCTCTACTGTATCCGCCCATGGACCGGATCACACACAATTCTCAAACTTAATTACTCTAAACACACCCGCCCAATCATCACCATCATCACTGAAATAAACAAACACACTCAGCCACAATCAGAAATCAGCCATGCAATCATAACAACCCCCCCATCACCCCTGCACACTGCAATAAACCTAAACACACACGCCCATAAACACACACACACACACTCTCCACCCCCCTAATCTCCAATGTTCGCTCGGCTTCCTCGAACTCACCGATGATGTAGTAGTCGTGCAGGCTCTTGAACTCGTGGCCCCAGAGGTTGGGGGAGAACTCCTGGAACTTGATGGTGAAGCGACGTTCGCGGGTGGGCTCATCGCAGGTCAGCACGATGTTCGGAGGGCCTGTCACCTCGCAGCGGTCCGCCTGCTCCCGTGACGACACAAGGTAGAGCTTGTAGAACTCGTACTCTGGCGTGGACCTGGCGGTGTCCAGCGGAGGGCAGATCAGGTCCAGCCGGTCCCCGATCTGAGGGTACAGAACGTAGCCCTTATCATCCCTGAACCTGGAAGAAGCAAGAAAAAAAAAAGAAAGGAGGGAGTCAGGGGAGAGAGATTCATTAATTAAAGTCTTTTGCTTCCTGCTACAGCGATATAAACCAGTTCAAAGCCACCTGTCCTTGCTGCTGAATGAGCAACAGATGGCTCCATTACCTCTCTTATTTCTCCTATTTCTTTCTTATATTCTCTCCTTCACAGGCAACAGGTGCCTTTACTGAGGAACTGCTTTGCATTCAGCTGCACACATTTTTACCACACAAGCTCACACATTCCCCTGTTGACCCCATGAAGTAGTTGAGGAGGAAAGAGGGGAAATTATAGCCACCAGTTAGCTGATGATCCACACAGGGAAAATAAAGCAAAAAAGGATTCAGTAATTAGAAAAGCATTAATGTTAGCTCTTTGCTGTGAACCACTCCTTCAGAAGCGACCTTCAGTTCAGGTACATTTTGCAAAAGTGTTGGAACAGAAACAACACCGAGGGTATAATAAAAGCCCTTGACAAGACTTGACCATGAAACAATTTTAAGAAATGATTGATTTCGATCCGTATTGGTCTTTATCAAAAGTTAGTTTGCCGTCATTCAATAGGAGATGTGTCTTCATTGTATAACTGGGTCAACAGATGTGATGCGTATCATTTAAAAGTAACAGAAAGCAAACAAATAAATAAATAAACAAAGTAAGTAGCCCACATGTATTCATTAGTCCTGAAACATGAATAAATTATTCTGTTAAGATGTGTATTTCACAAAAAGGGTCTGAAATAAATGTCCTCATCCTCATGTAGATTACTTGAGGCCAAAGAGAATTCAAAACAAAATAAATGTGAAGTAATGAAGTAAACAAAGACTTACACACACATGAAATGTTGTAAAGGGCAAAAAGAAATGTTTTTATTTTACTACTCTACTTTTTTTCTTTGCAATGCTAATTTTCATACAGAACTCATTTCCTTATTTTGGGGATTGAGTACTGAGCCATGTCCGCCAAGGCAGAAACAGGCAACTGTCATGACAGATGATCAGAACGACGCTGCCAATGCCAGGTCTCAGGTATGTACAGTTAATTAGTTTGCTAATTAGTTGTCTTGATGTCAGTCAGTCAGTCAGCGTCGTCTGCTTCTGATATGCCTCCCTCATATCAGACGGATGCAGTTTGTTTGTTTATAGCCTAACTGACGACTTGACACCTGTCATCTGTGGGAAAACTGCAGCCTGAAGTCATTCTAAGGCAACAGTCTGATTAAATTCCACAAAAGTATGCTTGAGTATGGTTTATTTTCAACTTTATCGTCATTACTTTTGCCATCAGAAAAGGGCTTTAATGTTGCATGGTCTTGAAGTTGTTAAATTGCTTTCCTGAGGAGGTTTTGATGAAATAGTTGACATGAAAAGTGTCACACTGAAATTAATTTTGCATCAGCACAAACCCAAATTGAAAAAAAAAAAAAAAAACTAGTTAGCAGCCTTCATGAAGTGTTTTTTTTTTTTTTCAGTATGGAGGGCTGGTGGGCTCATTGTGGCTGCACAGCTTTCAGAGGTCTTTCCAGAGCAGAGAACATGAAACACAGCAGTCAGAGGGGCATAAACTCAACAAATGACTCAGATTCTGTCATCCCCCTCACAGCACAGGGCCATCTCTTGCTGATAAGGCCAAACACTATGAGTTATCAACTTAGCTCCTGAGGCCTATGATGACTTTAACACTCCATGCTAGCCTGCTCGGCTAACAGTGGGAAAACAGAAAGTAGTCCATGCACACCCGTCGTGACTTTATCTCAGGTTAAAATAAATGTCACTACTGACAGAATGAGGCAAAGTGTTTATAGAGGTAAAAGCTAAAATGAAGAGGGAGATTTGCTGGATTTTCTGTACTGTTAGCATCTCCACTGAATGTTAAGTGACACTTTGATGTGGAAGTGGGAGGAAGTAAATGCTTGTAGTGTTAAGAAGCCCACTTTTCTGTTACCTCGGGCTCGTTTTCTGTTTCCAACAATTGGGAACACAAGGGAGGCACAGCACTCAAACCTGCTTAATTATTCTCTCTGTTCTGCTGTCAGACAATTGTTTGACCATTAAAAAATAAACAATACATCATCACAAAGCACAAACACACCAAGCTATTATGTTGCATAACTGTAGTCAAAAAAAAGACAAAATAAATCCTAATGTCATATTAACAAGTGACAGTTTCATTTGCCCAATTACCATAATTTCTGTCCACCTGTCAACTACAAATAGCCTAAATCAGTAATTTCTGGCACACTCCAATTTGGAAACCAACAGAAATTTATGCCAATTAACAGTGTTAATCAGTGTAAGAGATAAGTCAAATCTCCACAAACATAAAATATATTTTCACGCATGTTTCTCATTAGCTTCAGTTGTGCAAACTGGAGGGGTATTCCAACAATTTGTGTGGTGTCTGCCCACATATTTTAAACTCCACATGCCCAGTTTGTAACAACAACAACAACTTTCCATCTCCAAGCTGAGATCACCCTGATGACACCACTACAACATCATCATGGTTATTTTTCTAAGACTAGAAATCTCTCTCCAGAGCCACAGAAGATATTATGTAACCGTTTTCACAGGCTGGGTAGTGCTAACCATGACAAGTAAACTGATCTTCACATGTAAAATCAGTGAAGTGCCTTCTTTAAAATGCAAGTTAAACTTTGCCCGTGAGAGGTTTTAGACACAAAAGATGCAAGACTTTCCTGCTATAAAGCTAAGAGCAAAATAGGCTTCCTTTTGCTGTGTGAATAAATCTTGCTAGGCTGAATCTAGATAGTCTGAGCACACTTGTTTTTGTTCCCCCGCATGAATCAGACTCATTCGACTCCACATTTTTCTTCTGGTCATGCGTGTCCCCTCCTCTACGCCTCCCCACAGGGGCCCACCCCACAGTTTGAGAACCACTGGCCTAAATAAAACTCAACAATAGCCTATAGCAACAGCTCTGTAAGGCTGTACTTAGGCACAATGCTAACATCAGCATGCTAACACCAGGTTTACTGTGTTTGCTAGCTGAGTTTAGCGTGTTAGCTTGGTAACATTAGCGAATTCGCTTGAAACACAAAGTACAGCTAAGGCTGATGGGAATGTCATGAGTTTTGCAGTTATTTGGACATAAATAGTCAAACACTATCATCCACAGACCCACACTGTTAGCATGGCTAAAAAGACATTTCAGACATTAATTTTGGGAGCTGATATTTGACAGTATTTTTATTGTAGCTGTATGAAAACACTGCGCCTGATTTCTAAAAGCAACACTATGTGACAAAGGGCAATAATGTGGTTTCACATGACAAATCATCAGAGCTTATAGGAGACCGAGGGATTTTATGTACCTCCTCATGTTGTACCTGCATCTTTCTGACCACATCCTCCCTTTTCATGTCGGCTAAATCTACCTCTTAGTACTGCGAGCTAACAGCCTTACACCTGCTGTAAATTGAGATGTAAGCTTTATCTGGTGGCTGTTCAGCTGGCGGTGCACACCGGAGGGCAACTTGAGAATGCAGACTGAGCAGCGGAGGAGCTTTAGCTGAGGCGGGCCCAGAGGCCTGCTGGGAAGCCACTGTTCCACTTCTCATTACTGAGGTCACTCAGGGTTATCAGGTAATGCTTTAGACTGGAGAGGTAGGCACTCAGCTTCACTCAACACGTACACACATATTTCACCTTCCTGTTGGCCGGAGACAAACTGTAAACATGGTGGTAGTTCCTGAGGCTTCTGCAGCAAAGCCTAAACAGAAAAAATCCATTCAAACACACAAATATACGTACATACACACACACACAGGCCCATACAAAGGCCCTCCTGCTAAACACAAAAGGTTTGCCCAAACACATCCACCCACATCCAAACACTCAGGTTTAGTTTTCCCTAAACATGAACACTGAAACCCACTGACACACACATACCAACATTTACTCTTATAAAAACAAGCACCTTTTGCTTCCTGCATGACGCATTCTGTGAGTGGTATCTGATGGTACCCTGAGTCACAGTTGAGCTGCATTGCAGAATGGCAGAGCAAACACACACGCACACACGCACGCACGCACGCACGCACGCACGCACACACACACACACACACGCACGGACACACACACACACAGACAGAGGATAGTATGAGTGTTGAGGTAAAATGCCACCGGGCAGGTGCAGTGCTCAAAAAAGAAAGAAAGAAAGACGCGGAAAGCAGTGAAGTGGGAGATGGAGGGGAGTGAAAAATGGCAAAAAAAAACAAAAAAAAACAAACATGTCAGGCAAGGTATGTAGCAACAACAAAGAAATGTAGTGAACAAGCAGAAAGGAAACAGAGACAAAGGGAAAACACTGCACAGAAGGAAAAGACCTGCAAATATAACATGGAAGAGGAGGTAGAGACAGACAGACAAAGACAAAAGGAAAAAGGGAAAATACAGACAGAAAGATAGAAACTGAAAGTGAATTCCAGCACATTCCTGCGACAGAACTCAATTTTCTGATAGGCTGCATGTACAGGGTGTCAGCTTTGCAGAGTTAACCCAGGTTAACCTAGTGTGTGTAGACAATATGACATTGTCCCAATCTAATCATGTTGTAGAGCAGGAAAAATAGTGTGTATTTATCCCAGAATTCACACTTTTCCCTCTCCCCTGTGTGACGCCCTTTGTGTCAACAAACCTGAACAGCACTTAAACAGCCGGTATGCTGATATACAATCACTCACACACTTTTTTTTTTTTCTGTGCCTGGAGGTATTAAATCCACCTTAGAGTCTAGTCTAAAAGTGCAGGACAGCTTGTGAACCTTGTGAATGGCACAGTCTGTGAGGTTGTAAAATTCACTTCTGAGGGTGAAATGAATGGAGAAGACAGAAGAGCAAGAGGAAAAAGTGAAGTAAGGTGAACTTATAAACAACTTTATAGAGCCTATCTGTGACCACATCTAAATAAATCCTCCCATTCAGACAGCCCTGAGCAACATTACGTTTTTCCTTTACTCTTTTCTTTTTGGCCACATCTCGCTCTGAGAGAGACACTCTCTCTGTCTCCGACTGTCTGTAGTTTTTTTTTTTTTTCTACCCTCCCCTCACTTTCTCTCACCTCTTTTGCTGTCCACTCTCCCCTCTCTCTCTCCTTCCCTTTTTCTCAGCCGTTAACAATAGAACCATTCATGTGGCCACACTTTGAAACATGGTGTGGGGGGGTTGGAGGGGGCCAGAGGTGACACCGAGGGGGGAGAAGAGATGGAGGGAGTGGGAGGAGGCTTTCCTCTCTTTTCTTCTCCGCAGCTCTTTTATGAGGGAAGAAACATCATTTTCTCAAACCAAGCGTCGCCCTGCCGCGACCCCCGAGCTGAGCTGAGAAGACTCAAGTGTCAGTCTCCCTGACCTCCACTCCTCCCCAACCTGCCCCTCCACTTTTACCCATGCAGTTGGCATAAATGTGTACAACATATAAACCTTTAAAAATTTACACCTCTGAGACACAATTTGGTATCAATATCCAATTTCTAATAAAATGTAAAAACTCCGAAATTTGAGATGATGTAGTTATGCGAAAAGCCTGCAATGGTATCTGAGACACTGTGTGTGCTTTTGTGTGAGCTCCATGTGTGTGTGTGTTTCCCTCTTTCTCTTGTCCATCTGCATGTTGTCTGCCGTTGTACCTGCTTTGGGCGGCGTATTGGACAGTTCGAACATTTCCCAGATTCCACAGAGGCAACCCGAGCCGCGTCCGGACCAAAGCCGGGCACACAGGTGCAGCCAACGAGGGGAGACAAGGGAGGGTGTGTGTGTACGCCTGTGCGAACATGAGAATATGAAGTTGAGGCGGGGGGTGGGGGGGGGGGGCAGACGAGTGTGAGCGCAGGAAAATGAGGATACTGAGATGGAGAGAATGAGGCGAGAGACAAAAGAGAGAGGTGAGATTCGCAGCGATAAAGCATGAAAACAAACACATAAGGACAAAGGGAGAGCAAGAAGCTGGACAGATTGCAAGAGCTCAAAACTGTGGAAAAAATAAAGTCTCGCGCAAAAAAAGAAAAAAAAAACAGAAGGAGAAAGAAGAACAGGGAGAGGAAAGGACACTGAGAGCACAAAATAAACGAAAATGAAATCAGCGTGGAGGATTTACTCGCAACTCCACATCAACTTTGACCTTCTCTATCCGCTGTGGGGGTTTTGTCCTTGAACTAACCACAAACTGGTGTGAGTGGGAAGCCAAGGAGAGACAGCAAAAGGACCAATCTATTAGGGAATAATAAACGACGGCGGTATTCGGTTCTGTGGCGGGGCAGATTTATGGCGGGCCCTGCGCATAAAGCTGTCTGCACTAATCTCATGGTATACACAGTGTAATCACACACACAGGGGCCCCCGAATTCTCCCCCCCACCCCCTCTTTTAATGTACACACACTGTCAGACGCACGGCAGGGGAGCACGCACACTAAAGAGTAGCAAACCGATCGGATACGGGAGGAATACACACTCTATAGGACAAGCGTACACACGCACACAGACGCTGAGCTGCAACACCTGCAGGCCATCTAGTAGCTGTCTAAAGTAAATCCGCTGGGTCTCATTTGTAGGAGTGGTGCTTTCCAAAGAATGCCAGAATGAGCAAACACACACACACACACACACACACACACACACACACACACACACACACACCGGAAAACGTCCATTTTTAACATGTCATTTAAGCCCGTATATAATCTTTAAAGCTCACTTCTGATGAAACAAATGAAAATTTCCACCAATTTAGAAACATAATTAACTTTATTCCAATGCACTTTCATTTTCTTTAATGAATTTCTGAACAAACAAGTATAAAAGTCTTAGCTCTAGCATGAAGAAAATGATTCAAGAGATTTGGATATGGAAAATTATCTCACTCTACTGACAGACTGTTTTACCTACTTCAAGAAAATATTATTTCAAGCCTCAGCACTGGATTAAATCACTTGCTATGATGGAGATTTTTCTCAGAGCACCCACACAGCTAGGGGACTGCAGCAGCTATCATTTTCCACTGTTCTGCTGTAGCAATCAGTACCCCATATACTGTGCAGCCAAGATCACCAGATATATATATATATATATATATATATAATGTAAAACATATGGTCAGGAGTATATAAAACATATGAACATGAATTCATCTAATGCACAATCAGTCTTTGACACAGTATTTGTAGGAACAGCAGCTCCATCAAATTGACCTGTTCGCTCTGCTTGTCTCACCTACATTATCCCCCCGCTGCTTCATCTGATGGCTTTAAAATAAAATATTCAGAAGCTTTTAAATTTTACTTGTGTTGGATGCTTTCATCTTGACCTCATCTTTGATCGGTTCTGTAATCGGAAAAGGATTTTTTTTTCTCTGTGCTTGTAAAAGCCTCATTTGCATGTTGAACTTGTGAGGCCACACATCAAAAAATGCTATTATCATCTGCGGTTCATATCTTTTTTTACATACTTATACAGTCATATATTAGGCTGAGAGCATGCAATTGTGCATTAAAAACCCATAAAGCACCTTGGATTCCTGCTAGCTTCTCTTACATCTGTAACAGTCAAGTTAAAGTAAATTATCTCATTTTCTGATATGTATTCGTCATTCTAAACTGTTCTAGGAATTAATAATCAATGATAATAATTTAGTTATTTGAAATCCAGCATCATCTGACAGGACCCTTAGCATGCAGACGCTGCAGCTCTGCCTCCATCAGCGCGCAGGGCAGACAGACGGTTTTAAAATATCCATAATCATTATTACTGTCTTCATTAAAGAACCATATACCCTGGAGAAGAGCTGCAGAAGTGGTCTTTGACTGTGTGTATAGAGCTAGATAGAGACACATTTGTACGAGATAGAGGGAGACAGAGAAAGGGAAAGAGAGAGCTATAATGTAAATTGATGAGTTTGAGTCTCTCTAGAAGGCATGGCCCAGATACCTCTGAACATTTCTATTATGGATGGAATGGTGAAATGGATGTGAGCTCGACGAGGAGAGGACGAAGGAAAGTTTCCACCCAAGAACTTTTGTTTTGTAAATCTGTGTTGATGGAAAAAAAACATCAAATTTTGATATATTTTTTTTTTATATCCTCTTCAACTGGTGCGTAAGCACAAAATTCAACCAAACTCACAGAACTTTCTTTTAAATTCTGGTGGAGATCTCCAAGTTGGCAAAGATACCAAATAAATGTGTATAAAATGAGGCACAAGACATCCTGAATGTTTCCATTTGGATGGAGTGGTGCAGCCAAAAAAACAGGAGTCTTGTGTTTGAAATCTTCAATAAAAAGCTTCTGTGATACTGTCAGACAGAATGGATTGATTTTTCCAACCTTGAAGCTACTCAAACCGATAAAAAAAAAAAAAGGGAACAACTGGGTGTTGAGGGGTTAAACAGAAAATGAAGAGAGAGATAAGCCAACTATGAAGAGCAGTGTTAACAAGGAGAGCGGAGCACAAGGTTGATGTAAAGTCAGTGAGCGCTGGAAAGCCCTCAGGAATGTTGGTGGTGAGAAACGACAACGGCGGTAATAGTTTCCATATGGTGAGGGAGGAAGGGAGGGAGGGGAGGAGAAAGAGAGAGGGGGGGGAAGAGAGGAAAAGAGGTGTGAAGAGAAACGTTGATGAGGCTAAGGAGGGAGAGAAAGAGAAAGAGATGGGAGGTGGCAGTCAGCGGGTAGGGATGCAGAGCCTTGTTTGAATAGTTAGCTGGCATCGTGGGACTCTGAAGGTAACTGTGTCCTTGTCATCTCACACACACACACACACACATACACACACACTCTTCCTCTTGTCCGGAGGCGGTCCAGAATGCTGCAGCGTCGGTGTCACATCCAGTACTTATCACACCCAGCGTAACCACGGAGACGCGGGATGGAGGCACGCTGGATGCCTTGGCATTTGCAAAGAGCACGTACACACACAGACAGACACACACTGAGTTTGTCGCTCTGGTAAACACACACACACACCCTTCATCTCCCTTCTTGCTGTGCTCCTGCTGCGTTCAATACATTCCATACGATACAATGCGGCAGATGAGCGTATCACATTAAGTTGAAACTTGTAGCTCCAACATAAAGAGAAACTAGAACTAACTAACCAACTATTGAGAAAGACTTCTTCGCCTCTTTGAACAAAGCTGAACAACGCAGCAGCCATATTCAGGTCACAGAAACTTTTCTCAAGCAAACATCTCCCTCTTTCTTTGTCGTCATCTCGTTCTCATTTGCATTCTTGTTCCTAGTTTTTTTTTTTTTTTCATGTTTCTGCTCCTGCATCTCCAGCTCAGAACTTTTGTTCACGGCTTCTTTTGACTCCTCCAAACATTCGCTAGAAGTGAGCTCCAGACACCGCTCTAAATTCCATCTCGTGTCTCTCGCCGAACCTCCCCCTTGCACTCATTTCTCACTTCCCCACCTCTGTATACCTTTCCTCCTTCCCATCTTTCTTTTCTCTCCAGCCGACCATATGGCACCAGACTTGTTCACAGCTTTTCTTTGATTTCAATTTGCTAAAAAAAAAAAAACTCTAACATTGCAGAAATGGAATAGGGCCTAATGCAAAAACAAGCAGACATAATTACATGTTCATTTACAATGCACAAAATCCAAAGTATGCTACCCTTGGGGCATTTAAGGAACATTTTAAAATGTACTTGTTTTAACTGAATTGTGTATTATATTAGTACATTTTCATGGCTGGAACAAATAATTATTTTCACTAATGATTAGTTTGTTTTAGTCAATAAAATTATGGAATATAGTGACACATACTCAATGTGACATCTTAACATCTTAAAATGGCTTATTGTCAAGTCAAAATCTCAAGATTTACAAGCTGCATAATCTCACATTTGAGAAGCTAGAAGCAGCAAATGTTGGTCATTTTTGTCTTCTTGACAAACGACTTACAAGAATAATCACTTACGCAAACTGCTGTCTGCTCCTCCTGTTGGAAACTGTTGCGGGCTAAATCATGGCACAGTTTTCCTACTTGAACATTTTGTAATTTTCAAAAATGTCAGCTAACGTTGGTAACCGTTTCATGCTTCAGAATATGACGACATGCAAAAACCAGTAGCCACAAAGCCACAGCAGAGACATTTAGTGTCCAAAGCCATTTGCTATTGTTCCACAGTGAAACTCAGACAATCCTCCGGATGGTCATGCAAACCTAAAAATCTGACTTTTTCAATTCCTCCCTCATCACTACAATATACTCCATCTCTTACTTTTTCTGTCCTCACTCCTAAACCCTCTCAAACCACCATTTCTTCCTGCTTCTGTATCTCTTTTCCTCTCACCGGCCCTCCCTCCCGCCAACTCCCTTTTCTCCCCGTTTTCAGCATGTACTCTGGATGATTTGCGGCAGTCTGGATTGGTCCCATTAAGGTGGTCTAGTGGAGGTGTGTGGTGATAGAGCACTGCGGGTCCTGACAGCTCTGTGCGTGTGTATATGTGTATGTGTTCGAAAGAGAGAGAGAGAGAGGGAGAGATTGAGAGGACTCCCCAGTCCACAAATGGATACACCTACGCATGCATACCCCTCCACACAGGCTGAAGGAGACCCTTGAGACACACACACACACATGCTACAGACCCCCTAAAATTCCCAGTGAGGTCTTTAGTGTTTAAGTATATAGCTTACGATGACATATACACACATATACAGTGATAGCAGCAGCTGGTGTTTATGCCTGGTGTGTGTGAAAACTTTTTGAGCTTCAACTCATTCACTCCCACCACCTCACTAATTTAATTAGGTCACCGGGGCTCTGGAGGAATGAAGGTTATAACGCATGCAGTGGCTCTCTTTCCCATTCTTTATGCCTCACACACACACACACACACACACACACACACACACACACACACACACACACACAGAAAGAGAACCATCCAATAGTCGTCCCACTGGGAGTGAAGAAGTGAGGTGAGACGCTGACCTGCCACAGTGTGGGTCACCTACATTTCCAAAGCTCCTTCTATGTGTGTGTATTTGTGTGTTTGAGTGTATCCACATGCGTTCATGCATGTAGGCGTTCTCCCTCGGGTCCCCTCTCCCCATCTGTGACCTGTGAGGGGCAGTTCTGTGTGTGTGTGTGTGGAGGCTCAACTTTGCTCTGGGGAGGGCAGAGGGTGCAGAGAGTCTGAAACTTTAGCTAAAGGCGACTCAACTTAAGCTCAGTCAGGCCACGGTGTCAGGAGAGCAGTGTAATCCATAGGGGGCCTCTAGGGGCCACCAAGCATGCAGGGCTCTTGGGATGTTTTTTTTTTTTTTAAACCAAGCTGCTGAGTATGTGAGTGAAAAAGCACACAAGTAGTGTATCCATGTTTACTTGTGTGTGAACATCTATCTACAACTTTCAAGGATAAGGCTGGCGTTATATTTTTCGAACAAATCCCATAAAAATATGAATTCAACAACGCGTCAGTCCTAGCCTTTACTCATCCCAAGTTCATTTGTTCCTACTGAAGATGTAACTCCTTAAAAATGGGTCACAAATATATAGTTTCTTCATTCTTCCCCCCCCCCCAAAAAAGGCTCAGCAATTTCTTAAAAGGGCTGGGAACCATACTTTTTAGCAAATGTTACTCAAACAGGAGACAATAGCGCTTTTGTTGGGGACTATTTTCAGCTGTGGATGAATACACATTTAGTGACTTAGTGTGTATTTATGGTGTATGTGGGATTGATTCAAAATAAACTACGGTGCCTATGTTTATGGTAATGAGGGAGAATTTCAACCAGTGCAACAGTGTGGCTCACTGATGTGTTTTTGGACATCAATGGAGCTCTTTGGCACAGATGAGTAAGATATATCAGATTTATAGTTACTGGTTAGGAGCACCAGTTTATTGTTGGTTTTGGTCTTTTCATGGGATTTGCTGACAATAGGAAAAATACAGAATATCACCAGTTATTCTTTCTTTCCAAGTTATTTCGTTCTTGGATCACTGTTTTAAAAGTTTAAGACGAAGGTTTAGGAATAAAACAAGAAATAGCGAGATGTTTAGGTTGGAGATTAGGTTAGTTTATCGTAAGGGAATTATTATACTCAAAGACTATCTTCATTAGGGATATCAGTCCAAGGATATGTATGTGTTTGTTGTGTGTATCCCAACAGGGTCCTTGTGTATCTGCAGCAGTGCTTAATCCACCATTTGAAATGGGAACCTGGCTTCCATTCGCCCACAGGCTCCGTGCAGCGCTACCCGACTCTCAGCTACTCTGACTCCAGTGGAACGCATCTTGAAGCGATTTGGGGCTCAAACCCTCCGCTGCTCCCTCTCTTTTTTTTTTTTTTTTTTCTCTCCCTCCTCTTTGGCTCTCCAAACCTCCCGTCCACCCAAATGCCTCCTCCCGTTCTCGGCTGAAGGAAGCTTTAAGGGCTTAGGAGAAAGCGCTGGAGTGGCAGTCCCGGCTCGACCCAGGGGTTGTCGAGCCCCCGCGGTAAAATCAACAGTTAGCCTGCCGCAAGAGCAGAGCCCAAACAGTAAGGGAGGGAAGGAAGAGTCCGTGAAAGTAGGACAGACAGGGTCTAGGGCTAAAGCTGACGGCTGCCTCAATTGCAAACAGACACACATAAGTGCAATCACACACACACACACACACACCCGCACACAAACATGCTGAAAGTGAAAGCCTCCAGGTCATCAAAAATCCTATTCACTCCCGTCAGGATATTGAAGTGTGTCATGCCAATATTTCAGCGCTGATAGCTTTGCCAGAATGTGTGTGTGTGTGTGTGTGTGTGTGAGAGAGAGCATGGCAGTGTGTGGGTGTGTGCTTGAGCACGTCCGTGTGCGTACCTCGCCACTTCTCTCCCACTTTATTTTCTAAAGAGTGGCTTTTTCAAAAGTCGCCTGGGTATTTTCAAGGGGCCTGTCTAATTCATGCAGGTGAAGTGTTTTAAAGTTCCATTCCCCGGTTTACCTGCGGGGCCTGAAGAACACACAACAGAGGTGTTGAAATAACACCTCCTCCCCTTTTCTTCCTCCCCTCCCTCCTTCTCCCTCACTCCACTTTTATCACAATCATCCTTCACTTTCCTCCTGTCCCTCCACACCTGCCTCCTCTCGCTGCACTCCTTCTCCTTTTTTCCCCATCTTTTTCTTATCCCTCGTTCCCTTCCCTGCTCCTTCACTCCCCCCCCCCACTTCCCTCCTACTCTCTTTTTACCTCATCCATCCCTCTTCCTCTCCCTCTCTCTCTGCCTCTCATAGTGTTTGAAGCAGAGTGTTTGTCTCTAGGGCTGGATGATTGACAGCTGAGAGAGAGCCAGGCAGCTCTCTGGTGACAGATAAGGACTTTGGCTCTATTACTCACTGGGTCCCACAGACACACACACACACGCACACACACACATAAACTCTCACCCATCCACCCACATGCACACGGATTCATTTACTTACATGCGCAGACACACACACACACAAACACACGCACAAAAACACACACTCCGGGTCCCATGCTGCTCCACAGTTCGGCAGGGAGCAGACAAACCTATTTGCATTAGGAAGCAGCGTGTAAAATAAATAAAGAATCGGATGAATCGAGGAATAAATAGACAGGAGGCACGGCTGGGGATGAGTATGACTGATTTGCAGTGTGTGTGTGTGTGTCTTTGTGTGTGTGTGTATGTGCTCTCGTTTTCAACCTCTGGGCTCCCGAGTGGGGAGAGCGGCAGTGCAGCAAAAGAAACACCCTCCACACCCTGTTGAACACACACAAACACAAACACACAGTCAAATATACATGAAAAGATTCTACAAAGCCAAAATCATTATGGTAATGAAAAATGAAAGGGTCTAAAAATACTGGTTTATTCCTCCCTTTGTTTCGGGGGAACTCCGGAGAGACCACTGGCTGACAATGAGAGAGAGAAAGAGTGAGATGGAGGAAGAGAAAGAAAGAGAAATAGGTTTTCCTCCTATCGGCTTTTCCGTGAACATCTCCCTCTACAGCCACCCAAATCTCTGGATTGCAACACTCTCCTTTCTTCAAAGAGAGAAATTGGATTGAGTGCAACTGGTTCAAATTGGGTGCATGTTTATGTTCTTGGCAAAAAAACAGAAACCTCGGTGACTTGTTGATTGACAGCTGAAAAGTGAGAGGAGGACGGTGAGAGGAGATGCAGCCGGCACATAAACAGGTGCAACATCAGATACGGAGAGGAGAAACAGAACAAGAGCAGGAAAAGAGAGCAAACACAGAATTATAGGGGGAAAAAAAAAGATTTCAGTACTTACGTAAGTTTGTGCAAGAGTGAAAAATAGGCTGAAAATTTGAGGGGGAAAAAAAGGGAAACTGAGATGCAGAACAGGGAGGAGAGTGATGAAGAGACAGAGGGGTGGATAAAAAGACTGTGAGATGTCATGCTGAGGTACAGGTGCCTGTGTCAGGGAGTCGTAGGGGAGAAAACGGAGGGAGAGCAAAAGAAAAAAACATCAGTGAGGAATAATTAGGCCGACCCCTGGCAGAGGAGTCTGGCAGGTGAGAGGACGAATGGAGGGAAAAGCGAAGAGAAAGATGGATGGATGGATGGTAGGGAGATGAAGAAGGGACGGGTTGAAGGCAAGGACGCGGTGACATAGCAAGGGGAAAGGGGGGAAAAAAAGAAAGGAAAAGGCTAAGGCATGACTAAAGAGATGGCAGGCTCAGCGTGAGAGAAAGAGGGAAGAAAGGAGAGGAGGGCAGCCTGGAGGACAGAGGTTTAAAAGTGAGGAGGAGAAAAAAAAAAAAAGCGGAGAAGGAGGCGGAGGCGGAGGAGGAGGTGACAGAGACAGACGCAGAGCATGAAAATGCCCTTTGTCATCCCCTCTCAAACACAGAGCCGGAAGACAAAGGGAGCGTGAGCACCAGCGAAAGGGAGAGCTGCTTTTTCCAGCATCTCTTAGATGACAATAGCTATTTGTCTCCTCATCAGAAAGAGGTACAGAACACACTGTTCCTCATGTCTCTTCCTCCTCACTCGCTTCTCATCTCCGTCCTCCTCAATCTTCATTTCTTTTCCACCCCCCTCCCCTCCCCTCATCTCCCTCTGTCCATCCTCCCCACCCTATCCCCACTATTTAAGGTTACAGGTCAAGGGTCACGCTTCAGTGCTGATGGTGCACCCAGCCAGACAAAGCAGATTAACACACACACACACACACACATGCAGGGTGAGCAGTGGTATGTCACCCCTCTAAACCCCCTCGCAGCTTGTTCCCAAGCCTCCGTCTCATTGGGCGAGATAGTATCATATGTTGCAAGTTGCACCAATGGGAGGTCAAGGCCTCAATTGTGTGTGCGGTCAGCGGTCAAACCACCTCTTGCCACGGGCGCTGATGACACTGCAGAGTTAGTATTCATAGCGGACAAATTGCAGATAAAAACTGGGCGTCATTTGTGGCTTGATTCTTGTTTTGTTCCGTGCATTCTTCTGCATCTCAGAGCAGCGTGTTTGCCATTTAGTGGATCCGTCAATCCACCAAGCGCACTTTTCTCTCACAGGCCACACTTAATGTAGCACAGCTGGGAACTGACTGGCTGATCCCGACAGTACTGGTGCCATGCTCCGCTCACTGATCTATAAGATCAACTCAGTTAAGTCTCCAAACTCAATGAGAGTCAGAAGAATGTTATCAGGGCAGAGTTTAACTCTAAATTAATTTCATTTAGTCATCTTGTCTGACCCCGTTCTGGCAGAAAATTTAAAGATGAGATTAAAAAAAATTGCTTAATATGCAAACTCAGTTTGTGTTATCGGCTTAAATAATATCATACTTTATACCTCCCCTGTGGGAAATGGTCTTTCCTTTTCCACCTGAAACCTCTGCTTCAAGGATAGGCTTTCTGACTATGAGAATGCAAACGTGTTCTAGCATTAAAATGCTATAATAGTAGGGCTGCAACTATCCATTACTGTCATTATCGTTTAATCTTCTGGTTATATATATATATACACTGATTAATCTATGAATCGTTTATGCTGTAAAATGTTTGCTTCAAATTGCTCTTTTTGTCCAACCAACAGACCAAATTCCCAAAATACTCAATCTTGAATTATAATAAATTGATAAAAGTAGAACATGCTCACTTTTCAGAAGCTGAACCAGAGGACTTGATAAATGACTGAAATGATTTGCAGAATAATTTTCCGACTAATTAATTAATCCGCTAAATGTTTCAGAGAGATATATTAGATTTTAAATTGGCATGCTAGTTAGGTTGGTAGGGCCTAAACCTAACCCAATAACTCAGTTCAAAGCTGCAAACTCTTTCTTTTTGTCCTAACAGTTTTTGCAGTTTTGTATGTCTTGGAGTACCCTGCAATCTCCATCTGATCAAGTCATTTCTGTCAAAACTGAATCATAAACCCCTTATTGTCTTACAAAAAAAAAAAGGGAGAAAAATCTGCTTTTGAATTTTTTCCCTTTGACTTTTATTCCACGATGAGCCATTAAGAAGGTTACAGTTTCCAGCAGAAGTCAACTTTTTAAAAACAATTCTCCAGAAATGAATGTCTATCTTGAAACAAAGGAAGTTCACTGTGCTACAATTGAGTTATACATAATATATATAATAATGGTATATTTAAATGACTTGATAAGTAGATTTTTTTGCAGTGTAAAAATATAAAAAACATTCTACTCAAGAAAGAATGCAGAACAACAACAGATCAGTTTTGATGTCCCTCACTTCACTGTTGAGCTGTGTGTGAGGTCCTCCTTCTGATCTGGCATCAGTGGGCAGTCCTGCCAGTGTGTTTAGAAGTGTTAAATGCCCCCCTGACCTGATGCAGTCTGTTATTAGGCCTACCGACTGCCAGGCCTGCTAACTCGTATTGGCATCAGGGCCCACGCCTGGCAACACACACACACACGCACATACACACACACACACACCGGTCAGATACACAAACTCACGTGCAAACGCTTACAGGCAAACATGTTGCACAGACACACACACACACACGCCCGACAGGCACGCAGCAGAGGGTGAATAGCCAGTGATCCTCCTCCTCTTTCCGCCTTATCAGTGAGTTGCGTTCCGCCTTAGCCGTGCATACTGTACAGTCATTAATCATGATTCTCATTAATTATCTATGCACCCGGCTGGCTAATTAACACATCAGCTCAAGCAGAACTAATGCTGCATGCTAGTTCACCTCCCACTCACACCCAACACTCCCCAACCCACACACACACACATACACACACACATCCTACAAACCAACTCCAACCCTGTTTCACCCAAACTTCAGATCCTGTCAGCTGCGAAGAGAAAACAGACTAGCGAGAAAAAGCTTTAATGTGACAATATGGTTGGAGGACGCACCACTAGCGGCAGATTAAAGGGAAATTCTGCTACCAGTTTGTAAAGTTAAATGTCTTGTGCTGTAATTTGTGTCTTTGGTGAACCCATATTTACACTTCTTATTGTGTCAACCTAAGTTAGAAGTTTCCTATACTCCAATTTTCAGCCCCTGATGAATGGCCATAAAACTGGAGTTGTCACTATGTGCAGGTGGGGAACACAATAGTGCTAGCCTTAGCAAAAGCATACAATGGGTAAGAATTAAAAGTCTAGACAGAAACCTAGAAAATCCACCAACAACCATGTTTCCCCTCGTACAACTGACTTTAAAAGCATAATGAGCTGCTATGATAGAGAATGCATAAAGGCCCAATAACAGCAGCACTTAGAAAATTCACTTGTGAGGATAAAGTAAATTCTGACTCACAACTTTTGTGAGATACAAGTTGCACCGTTGACCTTTCCAAAACCGTCTTGACAGTGCCGACCCTTTAAGAGCCTGAGAGGCCAAAGCAGAGCGAGCTATCATAGCTTATTAGCTGTGTTGCATCATCTAGTTTTAAATATAATCCTGTTCTGCCAGAAAACTGCTTCACAAACAGAGACATGGTGCGCACAGTTATGAGACAGGAGTTGATTCTACGCATACAATACGTGCCTTGAATGTACCTAGCTGGCTAGCAGGGTAACAGTTAGCCTAGCACCTATTTTGCCAGAATGCACAGAGGAACTTGACTGTGCCACTTTCTAGTGTGACCAGGGCTTAAAGCAGTAAAGCACAAGCAAATTCACATTAGGTCTGATATTTAAGATTATTTTTCATAACCAATTAATCTGTAAATTATTTCTATTAATCTTTTAGTCTATAAATTGTAACAAAATCAATGCCTATTATAATTTCACAGAAAAAGGCTGGAATCAGCAAATGTATGCATTTTGCTTAAGAAATTATGATTTATCGGTTATCTTACGTGTTGTTGTGCAATGTTCTGTCGCTTGACATGCATCCCAGGTGCATCTTTGCAGTGCACATGAGGTCCTGTTGTTCTGGTATCCTGAAAATGTCAGGCCTATTCATTCTAGTTAAAATATTTGTGATTTCTGATATGACCACGTGTGAATCCCAACAATGAAACAATACATTTGTCACTGGAGATCCCTTCCTGAAGGAAGATGCGAGGACAGGACCGGACAGTAAATAAGATCCCAGTGTGTAGACACTGCATTAATTGAACTGGATGGGAACCTCTGCAGCCTTTAATTTGTGCGAAGTGCAGTCTTTAACCACCTCACAAAAGTCACTATAAATCACTCATTCTAATGTGGTCATTAGTGAGAAGTCATTCATGGTTAGAGCATATAAGACACATGGGAACAAGCAATGAGATGAATTCCAACAGACACAATACAGAGTACAGTTGAGCCACATCCTGCTGGGATATCTGGCCTCTCCATGTGGTTTATATGCTGGTCCAGTTTCCATAGTATTTACTCCCTTTAATCTCCCATGAGGCCTTGGGGTAGAGTTAGAAATGTGCCTGGGGGTAAAACGGAGGGTAATTCACACTCAGACATGGAATTATAATGTTTCCATGCATGAAGCCTCTGAATAATTTACAGCATTCAATGGCTTAACATTCCTCATCCTGTGAATATGCATACACACACATATACACACACACACACAGGTCTGGAGCCGTTCAGGCTGTGGTGCAGATTTAGTCATCGCCCTCGCCTCGCCAATCTCTCACGGGTGCATCACTAAATACAGCCCCCCTCATCTCATTCTTCCTGACAGGCTGTGCAGCATATAATTATGTCCCCCCTGAAACCAGGGCAGTAATCTCACACACTTGTCTGGCCATTATTATGGAGGCTCTGGCTTTTCTCTGCCCACACCCTCCCTTCCCTCAACCTCTCTCATCCAGCACTTGTTCTTTCAGCTGAGCTCTGATTTCTCTATCTCCACTTCTTCATATCTCTCTCTCTCTCTCTCTCTCTCTATGGGCCAAAAGCCTGAATGAGAGAAAGAATGAGAGAGAACGAGAGAAAGAGGCGCTCTGACATTAACGAGATTGCTCGTTAAGAAAGGAGGGAGGGCGAGAAGGAGAGAGGAAGGGAGGTGGAAAATGGAGTGGCAGTAATTGGGAGGTTTTTGAAAAGGAGAGAAAGAAAAGACAGAATTAGGTTTCCATCCAGGGGCCTGTCTGAAAGTGTGCGTGTGTGTGAGGCAGATACAGAGGGGACTAAATATAAGGTGAGAGAATGACTTGTTGGATTTCTCAAGAGGTGCTAAAGGTCAGACACACCTATCAATCAGGTTCATACAAAAGGTCCGGGTATGGCTCAGCCCCTACCCCCTCCCTGCCGTGCTGCTCCCTCCATCTTTCTTCGGAGACAAAGAAACACTTTACAGTAACAGGCTTCTGGAGACTATTTCCTCCCAGTGCTTGTAGCTGCTGCACTGTCAGCAGGCCCATTACAGAAATGCATTTCATTGGCATTTCACTTCTTGTTGGGCAGGACGGCTAGAGTACTGCTTCACAGTACCAGACACATCCTGCCGAGATAGCTCGGTTTATAGCAACATAAAGAAGTGTCGACTTTTCTCTCAGTGCAGATAAAAATATTTACTCTTTCTCCAACATATTAAGCTTCAAGGAGTGATGTACAGTATCTTTTTTGGGTGTGTATTTTCTTTTTGAGGGACTGAAACTTTCTTGGCTCATAATACTTACTAATACATTTATGGAAACTGATATCTTAGTGTCTGAATGAGCGAGCCACCCCAAATATGCCTGTGTGGGGCTGAAAGCATGTGGCTTTGCATTTCTTAATGTGGAAATATGTGCCAATACATGTGTGTATGGATGTGTGTGTGTGTGTGAGTGTAAGTCTGTGTAATCCCTCGCTATGGGACGCCCTCCCTTCTTCCTGTGCCAGATGAGGAGATATTCTGCCAAACTCGACGGGCAAGTGGGCTGCCAACTGCGAACATACACTCTCAACCACACATCGAAATCATACACTGGCATGTGATGCATGCATATAGGACACAAAGAGCCGTGTGTGTGTGTGCAGAAACACACACACACACACACACGCATACTCTTGGCTGGGTGTGGGCAGGTTTATTCTAGTCTATAGGTCTGGAAGAAATGTTGGGGGATTAGAGAGAGAGCCCACAGAGAGGTTGATGGAGAAGCTACAGGAGGGACGGAAGGATGGAGATGAAGAGGGAAGGAGAGAGGAGGAGAAGAGGAGAAAAAAAAAAGATAAAATAAATGAAAGAAAGTGAGGCAAAGATAGACAGAAATTAGAGCGAGAGGCATGATGACGGAGGAATAAAAGCAGGCCAAGCTGTCGGTATGAAACAGTTAACTCCATGGTTTATACAGCAGGATGGATTATCTACCTCTCTGTTTCTCCCCCCTCCTGCTCCAATCTCTCCATTGTGCGCCACTATAGAGCTCTATGGAAGCAGCAGTGGAGGGGGGGGATTGAAAGAAATTCCCTCTCTTTCTCTTTCTCCGGCTAAATTAATAATATGAAGCTCTCTATCCCTCTCAGTCTGCTTTATCCTTTTATGCGCCCCCCCCCCTCGTCTGCTTTATCTCAGAGTATTCCTTGATTCTATTATTCCCTTGGCTGTATGCTAGAGTTATAGGAGTATATGCTGGTGTGTGTGTGTGTGTGTGTGTGTGTGTGCGTGCATTCAAAGCAAGCTTGACAGGGTGCACACCAAACTGAGCATGAGAAGTTTTTTTTTTTTTTGCTGGTGAGAGACTGCAGGGTATGAAAGAGAGAACGAGTGAGAAGTAGCGAGAGATAGATACAAGTGTGACAAAGGGAAAGCAAAGGACGAGAGGGAGAGGGTGGGAGAGAGACGTCGTGGGAGAGTGGGGGTAAGAAGAGAGGCGAGAGAGAGAAAGTGACGTACAAAGACGGAGGTGTGATGAGACCAAATGGATCAGAGTCACAGTTTCTAATAAGAGGTATGACACATTCTCGTCTTCTACCTTTCATTCCTAACCCCTGTTTCCCTTCTTTCTTTCTTCATCTCTCCTCTGTCTTTTCTCCTCCCCAGCAGCCTGCATTTCATTCACATGAGGAGTTTGTGGGCAGGAATCATGCGCAAGAATTATTAAATTGAGGGTACAAATTAGTCATTTGCAATACAAAATATTAATAGTACTCCATGTGCACAAATGGCCTGCTACCTTCTGTTCGGACCATTTATGGACAGAAATTTCTGGAGGTGCTAGCAGAAATTTAAGCTCCATCCAGCAGCTTTTTGACCGACATATTGTACCTCACACCTCCTCTCACCTCTCGCCTTTCACCTCTCGTGGCTTGTTTGAGCAGGAAACAGGACTGTTTTGGCTGACGCTACCATTTTTCCATGGGAGCAGGTTACACTGCTTTACACCGGATAGCCGTGCCAAACCTGTGCGTTTCTACTACGATAAACTTCTTTTACCTTTTATTGGTAAAAGCTTGGATAGTGGCGGTTTCCCACAGCTTAGCTTGGCGCAAGGGTCCTCACCCTGTCAAAACACAGCAACACAGTACTTCACACCTTCTCTCACCTCTCTTGTGGCTTGTTTGAGCAGGAAACAGGCCTATTTTTGCCCAACAATTACAATAACTACACCACAAGTCCCTTTATTTATGTGAAAGCGGCAGTGCAGTACAGTAACTGTACTCGCTTGGACAAAAATCTAACAAGCCGGTACTCTGTAGCATGAGTAGTAGTTCAAGCACAGCTCCTCACCCTTCTTTCTCATTTCTTTCCCCTCCCCCTCTGCATCTCTCTCCTGCCAGTGGATGTCTTTAATCAGAGCGTCAATCAGAGTTCGACGTGCGAAAGAGAATGAAGCTTAATCCAATATGAGATACACAAGATAATACAGCTGTTAAAACCATCAGCCGCCTGCTAGATAACAATCCTGTCACCCACATTAAGTCTCTCTCTCTCTCCCTTTCCCTTTTCTCCCTTCTCCCTCACTTTCACTCTTCGCCGTTGTCTAATCTCGCTCTCTTAATGGTAAAATGAATGGTTGTTAAATCTCAGCATCTCTCCATCTGTTTTTTTTTTTTCTCCCCCCAAATTGAAGTCTCATTGCATCATAGTCTCCTTCAGGGTCATTATAGTTAACAAGAAGTCTAAATTTAGCCATGAAAAACACTTTTGGATAAACTGAAATGAGATTTAAAATTATAGAATACAAAAGTAAATCAAATCTAAAGACTTTTGGCCTGTGACAAAATGAAATAAAATAATAAAAATATTCTTTTGTCAAAGAATGTTTAAATAACTGATCCCAAAGTAAAAGAGTACAGTTATTGGGCAGTTTTTACATTCAGATATAACTTTAAAATACCAAAACCTACATTGAGAGGCTAAAACTAAACTTTAATAAAAGATCAACGTAATACTAACAGACCTTTAATTAAAAGTTGCTGTAAAAGCCTTGACCTTTCCATTTTTTTTTCACTAGTAACAGAAAGACAAATCCACATTTCTGCCATGCAGGACTAACTGCCGGATGTTGGAACAAAGCAGCAAGATTATTCATAGGATTGGGGCAGATTAACCAGTTAACCTGCAACAAATCGTGACCTACTGGCCAAACTGGTCAGATGATCACTGAGCAGCGGGAGAGAGATAGTGTATGCAAAAGAGTGGCTTTAAAAACAAAAGGAGACATCGAGGGATAAAACAGGAACACAGGTGGGCCAACCGGTTGAAGGAGGTGAAGAGTGAAAGCTAGTCTGAGCCCTGACAGACGTTTAAACTAAACAGACATTTAACAGACAGATAGATGGAGAGATAGTCGGCGAGGAAACCGGGGGAATTAATGGAGGGTGACTGCGGGAGGAGGGGCTTCTGTCACCACCTGCATGAGCTGATGGAAGCTGTGGCTGGGTTTAAAACAGCATGGTTAAGTACGGGGAGATAAGATAGGGCTGCGAGCTATTCATCACATTTATAGGAGAGGTGACATTTAGCCAGACGACAGCTTGGTGCATGTGTGTTTTGAGGGTGCACAAGCCAAAAATAAGGTTTGAAAAAAAGGTGTGGATCAAGGCTTGCATGCAAAAATGTAGGTGTTTGTGCATCTTTATGCAACTTTGCCGTCATTTTGACTTTTGTCATTGATTGATTGATTGTACAGCAGATGTGTCCCCATGTAAACAGGCAGGGTTGTACACATTATGCTCCATATGTTATAGAATAACCATAAGAGATAATTCATTTAGACATAAATTAAAAGAATGTGCTGACTATCTGCACTTGTTTTGTATGTCTCTTTCTGTTTTGTGGGTGTGCTGTCACCCCATAACAACATACACAAAAACACACAGATACACACACACACACACACAAACACCTGTCTCTTGTCTAGGTGAGAAATAAGGTACGGGTGGGACGAAGAGATAGAGAAAGAGCGAGAAGGGCTTTAGAGAGAGAGAAACGGGGCTTACGGAGGACAGAGGGAGGACGGATGGAAAGCCTGAGATAAACTAAGCTTCAGTCAGCAAAGCAAAATGTGTGTTGGGAGAAAGACGCACTTTGTTGTGAGAGGACAGTGGACAAGGAGACTGACGGGACGTTTTGCAGGTGGAAAACAGGGGGTGAGATGCAAAAGATGGCATGAGAGAAAGAGGAAAAAAAAGGAAGAGGAGGAGGTATGAGAGGGGAAAAGGCAATTGGAGGAGAAAAAAAAGAGGGGTGAGGGAGAGGAGGGAGGGTCCATTGGTTCATAATCCCCTTACAGACAGCTTTGTTGAGTGATTGACAGCCCAGCGCGCCACGTTAGAGCCTTAGCACAGGGGGGGCCGCCATGACTGGAGGGATTATCTCTCCCCTGGCTTAACAACCCCCTCCACACCACCTCATCACCACCTCATCACCCCCTCCCTCCCCCCCTCGATAGGGTCAAGTGGTACAGGCCAGTTTCTCTTGTTTTCACGCTCTCTTTTCATGCTCGCCCAGAAAACTTGCTTTGTCTCGCATGATTGTGTTGTTTTGCAAATAATGCTTAATGCGGCATTGGAGGGGGGGGGGGGTGTTAGGCAGCAGGAGGGGGGGAGGGGGGGGGTACACAAACCCACGCAGGGCATGTACACAGGCGCACGCACCCACGCATGACGCATGCCTGACATCCACACAATCACACTTGTGCAAAGGCAGGCGCACACACACACATAGAACTCACTCTATTCAGCATGCAAGAGCATCATGAGGATACAGAAGCATTTAAACAAGACCTTGAGTGAATTCTTTTGTTCTAGCTAAGTACCACCATAATAGAGTTAGCTTGCCCGTCACAAGAGTGATTACATTTAAGAGGAAACATAGGAAGAAAGCGAAGGTTTCGATTAGAAAGAGATAACATAAAAAATACAGTTGAATTACAGCACTTATGCACAATTGCAGCATTGTTTAGCTGCTTTGCAGCAGCTATGTAAAGGCTTTCAGAAATCAGATAATGTGTATGATTTACCAAGAGCCAGAAAACACACATTAGCAACTGGACGTGTTGCAATGCTCAGCTGTGTACACACACGCCACACACATATATAACGGCCACCCAGGACTTAGGCTCCAGATGGGCTAGGCCTAACTGGGACCAGTGGCTTTAGTGAAACACACAAAATGAGGAACCAAACACAAACACCACAGCAGCTGTGTGTGTGAGCAACGACAGGCACACTCTCTCCAAAACCTAAGACCACACAGCCGGACAGTTATCAGTGCCACATTATGGAAATAAGCATCACGCGCAAATATGCACGCACGCACATCCACAAGGTACAGGGCTGCACATGCTCGGCACAGTGACCCACACTAGTGCCACCCATCCATCAAGTGAAAACCAAAGAGCACAAGAGAGAGACTGTCGAAAAGGAAGGCTTTTGTCCCATCTCCCCCTTTTCCCCCTCCTGTGCAATGGCATTCTTCTGGCTTGATTTTCTTTGTGGGGAAGGAGGGAAGAAAGAAAGGAAGGATGAAAGAAAGGAAGAAAGGAGGGCACTCCATCTGTTTTTTCCCCCTCCTGTGGCTGGGGACCTGCAATACAGCTGCACTCCAACGGAGAGCAAGACTGATAAAGAATAAGAGAGAGAGATTTTTGGAAGGGAGGTTAGAAGATGGGATTGCTAATGAGGGAATGGCTTCCTGATTTCCAGAGAATTTTGAGGGAGTGGTACATCTGCTCATGCATATACGTGTGTGTGTGTGTGTGTGTGTGTGTGTGTGTGTGTGTGTGTGTGTGTGTGTGTGTGTGTGCGCGCAGGGCAAGCTCTGGTTCACAGTGACTCCCAAATTACTCTGACACCAGAGTGATAGGCAATCATGATTATTCATCCTGTCTTCACTACAGATGACCTATTTACTGTTGGACAGTGATGAGCGAATGAGGAGAAAGAGAGCCTACAGATCAAAAAACACCCACAAAGAAGAAGAGAAACAAAAGGAGAAAAAGATGAGGGCAATTTTTTTTTTTAAAGAGGGGAATAAACTTTACAGTCCGCCAACTAGCTGTAACATGATAATGGCTTGGGTATGTAGAGAAGGAAATTTACACTGGTGGTGAGCCAGGCAACGAGAGAGAGCGAAAAAGTGAAAGAGAAGACAAAAGAAATGAAGGGGGGGGGGGATTAGTGCGGAGAAGTGGACTGGTTTTGCAGACGACGAGAGGAGTAAGTGTGCGTGTGGGAGAGTGCGAAAGCCTGAGTGCCGAGTGTGTGTGAGGGCTTTCAGTGGAAGCGCTGGGAGGGCAGCTCTTTTGTTCACGGGGAGCAGAGGGAGGAGGATGAAGTGAAGGAGGGTGAGTGAGGGAGTAGAGAAGAAGGAGTGGAAGGAAGGAGTGAGGGATATGCTACTGACAGAGGAGGGGGGGAGGGGGGGGGGTACCTCTGAAGAAACTCAACCCTTCCACTTGGACTTCTTCCAGCACTGGGAGCAATAACATTTTTCATCTGTGCATGCATGAGTATGTGTGTGTATATACAAGCTCTCCACTGTGTGCATGCATGCCTGGATGTGTGTATGCCAGTGTATATGACTGCTGGTGTGTGTTGAACGCTGACTGCAAACTTGAGGACAAAGACAAAAGAGAGAGCAGAGGAGGGTAAAACCGCTAGAAAGCCGCTCTGTCGCTTCAAGCGCGCACAGAGTCGTGTATTATAGCCAGTGCCGGGGTATCAGATGATGGCATGTGGATGGGGCAACAACAATCCACTTCACTGCTCTTTCTATACAAGATGGATCTTGTTAGAGTTACTTGTCCTAGACAACAAAGCACTGTGCTGCACTCCATATGCTGCAAAAAACAAAAAAAAAAGACCATTTGGAGGCAGTCAGCTAGTTTACTTTTATACTCAGCCTTAAATCATCGCTTCAGGTTAAAGTAGTTTTATCGGCAATATGTCCGCTTTCCAGGAAGTGGGGGGAAAAAAAAGCCTTGTTTTAGTTTGACAAGCGTGCATTTCCAAGTTCATCCAATGGAGCTTTGAAAAGAGTTCATAAACATAGGCCGATTCCCTCTTCTCAGTCCAAAAAGAGCAATGTAACCCTGCAACTGGTGTTAAAATGAGACTATGTAACTTTTGGAAGAAGAAATAGCACATTCTTCTTCTTGAAAAGGAAAAAGTTAAATCCATTAGCAACAAAGCCCACCCTTACTGAGTTTAACACACTCAGAAGTTCTGCTTCTACAGTCTAATGTGACTGTTAGCTTATGGCGGCTAATGTTAGCTTATGTTATCAACTTCAGATCGATACTGTTGGCTAAGTGAGTCAGTTTGCTGACTTTTTGAAGCTTACTTTCAAATTTATAACTCTTTCTACAACTTATAGCATTTACCGTTATTCATTAATTTGTGGCCACAGCGACTGCTTCTCTCTGTCCCTCAGCTATCTGGCAAAGCCAAAGTCATCCTCCTGCTTCTTCTTGGCTGCACATAGCCACTCTTGCTGCTGCTGCTGCTCCAGGTGCTGTTTGAGCTCCTTAGAATGCTCCCTCTTAAGCTTAAACTAAACATAGCTAACATCAACACAACTTGGCACAAGATATATCTGTAAGAAATAGTTATTTATATTAAAACAAAATCCTGCAAGCGCTTGTTTTAAAGTATGACATTGGGGGGAAATATGCTTATTCACTTTCTCACTGAAGGCCCTTTCAGACACAATGGCACCACTGCGATGTGAAACCCATTATTTCCAATGGCTTGCGCCGTGCCACGGCAGCTTTTTACTGCGTTGAGCAAAATGCGGGCGCAGTCCAGCGCGACGCTCTGTGAGCTCGAGCCCAGAACTTTGGGTGCTACGCGCTGTGACAAATACCCGCATGACCAATAGAAACGAGGCAGCCAGCCAGGCCCGGAAGGCAAAATGGAGGTAAAGCTAATATTGTGTGTTTCTGAATTCCCTGAATTGTAAAACACAATTTTACACTTGTATCGAGCCCTTGGGAGGAAAGTAGGCATATCAGTCAGGTAGCTTGTAGGTAGGCAACATGTGTAGCCTATATGATAAACGTAGCTCAAAGGGAAGACCAATACCACTCTTCTTGATTAGAGTGGTATCAATCTTCTCATCTCACTATCAGCAAAAGATTGAGGATATTTCCCAAAATGTTGAACTATTCCTTCAAGAGAATATTATGAGAGTACTGCTCAGACTGAGATGAATATGAATCGTTAACACTGTTTTTGTTCTCTTCTCAGCATCAATGAAATATGCAAGCAGGAAAAGACCTTGAGACAAAAGTTTCCTCTGCTCAACCACAAGTGAGACATTTTTAAAATCACAAAACGCTATTTAAACTGAAACATGTGGCGTATGCTATACATCTAACTCAGTATATGATCTCCACAAACTGAGATACACTGACAACGTTCCTGAGGCACGAGGCCCGAACCTCCAAAACTGAAGAATTCATCTTGCATTTCTAACGTCAATCCTATTTAAATTATATTTAATGCACAACCCAAATGGAGTGTGATTTTTCCCTGAGCAGCTAGCCAAGGTCAGTTTCCCCATAGACTGTAACAACGATGGGCTAATGCCAAAGCCAGATGGACTACGCTCACTGTACGGTCTTTTAACTCCTAATTAGAACTATGGATACGTGCGCAACCACATTCACACTCACACAAGCATCTGCAGAGAAAGCGTGAAGCCTGGAAAAATAATCAAGGTGCTGGGAGTTAAGGATGGAGAATATTACAAATGATCTGAGGTAAAGAAGTAGGCCTGTGCTCATACGGGGTAATAAATGTGTTCGTTTATTATTTAGCCAAGTTTCAAGATGACTGGTCATTACTGCGGCGAGGCAAAGCAGGACAGGGTTCCCCACCAAAGCCTCTTAGCATGAGGATCATCTCTTACCCATTGTAAGTCAATGGGTAAAGATTATCTTAGAGCTAAGATGCTTTGGTGTAACAGGTCTCCAGATCTCCCACACAGGACACCAAACATCTAGTCCAACAGCCAGAGGATCCACCCGCCCTCACCCCCCCCTCACCCCCACCCACCCCACCCCCACCCCCCTACACACACACAAATAAAAGCCATGTATCATTTTGTAGTTGAGCAGTGAACAGTTGCTCTGCTTTGTTACCAGGCTCCTTGCAGGCAGGGTGATTCATGTATGCTTACTTTTGCAGCTCTGTGTGTCTCTGCAAATCTCTGGATAACAGCTTCTTATGCCAAAAATATAAATGTAAAATGAGATATTTAAAAAAAAACTCCATCTGTAACCACTTCATCACTTACAAAGGCATGCAGCTACCAGCTGCGCGCCTTGCATTTCTAGGTCCATTTTGTTGTTTGACGGTGTATTTTTGTTATTCCCGACATGACTTTGAGAGATTGTGTTCAATCTCAGCTACAATGGAGCACAATAAAAGAAAAGCTTGCCTGCCGAACGTCAGGTTTTGGAGTGTGTTTTCGCAGAATCAAAGACTGTCGGCTCCTAGACTCACCAACAATCGCATGGGATGAAATCTATCAATGACGAGGCAGAGACACCAATTGACTGTAGCCTCAATAGACCAGAATGCAGACTGACATTTGAATAAAAAGCACAACTCTTAACAATTTCACAGAAAAACTCGGTGTCTTGCATTTACTGTATTATTAACCAATTTCTGCCAACACACGGCTCAACTCATTCTCTTTTGTGAAATGCAGAAAATCAGAAACTGGCAGACAAGGTGAGTTCACCAATAAATGTAAATTACAACACTTCATCTTGGAATGCAATGAACTTCTAATATTGATTGTACAGTGGAACAGTGGAGTTTTCCTTTAATGGAATTGATTTAGCTTTTGGCAAATTAGGTCTATCAACATGCTGTTCTGCAACAAAGCATTTGACATCACTTCTAACTCGTGCATATTGTGTATTAAGTTTAAGCACAGTGTGTGCTTGCAACATCTCATCTTAACATAAGAACTTCAGTAAATACTGAACACAGAGAGAGGAAACAGCTGCCGGTCGTCTAATCGCGCCATGCTAAGTTGATCAGAGAGCTCATTCTGCCCAAGAAGTCAATGAATTCCTTTAAAGCTTACCAGGTTTCATGCTGGACTTCACAGGGATAAATATTATGGGACGTGTCAGTAATGAGGAATGAGAGGCCGGCTCAGTTGTATGTGAGCAGGAAGCAGCTAGTCATGGCGGTGACCTATAGATCATCAGTCACTCTCCCTGTCTGCCTCGTGTCACATCAGCCAGTACCACTGTCAAACCCTGCCGCACTCCCAAACCATCCATCTCTCTCTTAACTCGCCTTCCCCTCACTGTCTCTCATTCTTTTGGTTTCCTTCTCTGACCCTGTCAGCTCTCTGCTCTCCTCCTCTCTCTTCTATCTTTCCCTCATCTCACCCTGACAACACCCGCTCCTTCTATTTCTGCCCTCTTGCTCATATCGGGTCGAAAATGTTTGCCAAAACTTCAGCTGTGACAAGGCACAGCTGTCCAGCAGCAAACCCACTCATTTGTCTCTCTTGTGTAGACACACACAGTCACACACACACACCCTCTTTAACATTTAGTTACAAAACCATTTTGGGCCGGTGTCCAATCAGAGCATCGCACTGATGTCCACTGGCAGACAGCAAGAAGAAGAGAGTGACGTAGTTTCAGTGTTGATGAAAGTGACTGAAGACAAAGGCTGAAACTGGAATGAATTCTGGCTTCTGAGGAATCGACAGAGATAAGAGGGAAAAACATTTGTCTTTTGTTTTGCATTTTACCAGTTCTGCATAACCATGTGTATGGCTATGTAAAAGAGGACTCCACCTTGATGTTGCTCAAGGGGAGAACACACTCAGAAAATAATCTCCATTTTATCAAGCAATTTCTGTCTTACACTTGTTTTAAAATCTTTTTCTTCACAAAAATGAAACAAAACACTACGAAAATTTCACCTTTTTTCTTCAAATCCATTTGAGAAAATACTTGAAATCAGTTTCTTTTTTTTGTGGGGAAAGGGTTAAAATAATTGCACTAATGTTTCAGTTCTTTTAAGGAAATAAGACTTAAGTAGTCAAAACCAACAAAAAGAACTTGATTAGAGGGAGATTTTTTGCAGTACAAAGTGCATATTGCATACGCAGTTTGGATTAGATGTTGGAGATCTTTCCGCACTGTTTAGTATTCAAGGCACAAACACACACATAGCAGCACATCCTCTGTCACAAACCAGCATCCAGGCAAGACACACACACACACACACACACACACACACACACACACACACACACACAAATGACAAGAGCATCAACTCCCTCCTGCTGCTATCCCATTTATCTGGAATGATGCCGAAGCCACAGTCGCTGCTGCAATGTGAGCCCAACCCAGTGGTGTGGGGATCTGCAGAGCAGCAGAGCTGGGAATCTTCTGATACAGAGCCTCAACAAAACTCAACAGCGAGGAGGGGAGGATGGAGGGATGATGGAGGACAAGGAGGAAAAGCGCTAAGAGACTGGAGGGAAAAGTTGTTCCTACATTGCACACCCCTCTGCGCTAGAAAGTCCACATACACGTGTGTACACACACCTTTCGGACTGGCTTCCCACCAGTCCGCCTCTCTCTGTCACCCGAGGGAGGAGGATTGACCTGGCCCAGTCCAAATGCTGCCAGGAGGATTGGATGATCCTGCTTAGGCAGGGTGTGCTGTGAAGCAAGCTAATGAGAGGCCAGAGTGTGTGTGTGTGCATGTGTGTGTGTGTGTATGTGTTGGCTGGCTGGCTTTTCTAAGGGGCTCTGGGTTCAGTCACCCAGGGCAATCTGCCCAGTGATGCTGGGACACATGTGACCCCTTCAGACCTGCAGCCTGGATTACTGTTACCACTACTACCACAGTGTGTGTGTGTGTGTTTGTGTGCAAGTGTGTCTACATGCATATATTTCCAGGAAAGAAAGTTGCTTGTTTCTGCATGTATTCCAACATTCTGAACTAGCTCAGCCAGCCACACGCTTTTAATCTCCTTCATCCTAATCATCAGCACTTTTAACAATTACCAAAATCCCAAAGTCACTTCTTAAGCCCAAGGGACTGGGGAAGTAAATTAGTTCTTTAGCTAACCCCAGCATATTTACAACGCCGCTTTATGGCTGTTATGATGTTGATGAATGTGCACTGCCCCTGCCAAATAAACTTATAATCGAGTGATAAAATAATGAATGAATTCCGTGTGGAACAACAGTCCGTGACGCCTACCAAGTTCCTCACCTCTCCCGTGTATGTGTGTGTTCATCTTCCCTCCTGTGTTTACTGTCTAGGGGTAGTGGTGTGTTTCATGCTCACTAGCACATGCAACAAAAGGAGATACATTAGGACCACACGCTCTTTATACACACACATGTCCGACAGAGATGGGAGGGGAGGTCAAGCCCCCTGAGGCTCATTTATGTGTGTGTGCGCAGGCATCTGTTGGGAATGTGCGGTTGCGATGGATCTGTCTGTTCACATGGCTGTATTTTCGCTATCCAACTGCATACCTGTGTGTCCATCTGCCTGCCTGCAAGCCCCCAAAAAAGAGAAAAAAAAAAAAGAAAGAAAGAAAGGAGATTCTAGCCTGTGGCCGGATTGGCTGCCATCTCCTTCTCCTTGCCTTTCCATTCTGCCACCTCAGCTGAAACCTCTTTTCACAGCTCCTGTTGCTCTCAGCTCGTAAACTTACACACACACTCCTCTTTTTCACCGAGGGAGAGGGAGGTAGGAGGGGAGGGGGAGGGGGGGTAAGCGAAGGAGAAGTGGGGAGCCGCTGCCTGCTTCCTTTAAAAGGCAGCTTGAGTAATACGGTTCATATTCGTTCCTTCTCTTCTCTCCACAACATTCCTTCTCTTGTTTTTACACTCCTTCTTAAAATAAAAAGCTACCCAGTGGATATTCTCTAATCATTTAGCCTAAGGATGCGTGTAGGCTTACCAGGCTCCTGCTTACTTATCCACACAGCCCAGAAAGGCCTCAGTGCATGCATGCATTATTCACGAAGGGGAAACCTACGGGTGGATTTCACAGGGGTGAAACCGGGTGTGGAGTTTGGAACACACAAACAATCAATAAACGGGTGTAGGAATGCTGCTCCTTTGATACGACACCCCGTTTGACCTACTAACACTTATTCCACTCTCTGCGCTCACTCCCAGAGTGCCCTCACCAAGATGATTTCCAGTAATTTTTTTTTTTTTCTTTGGAGTCTTTTCTCTGGTTTTTTGTAGTTGAAACACTTAGCCTAGTTAGCTAGTCTTTTATCCGGCGCCAATTAGCCGGCGATTAATGAATTATTGAGAAACGGGAAGGGGGGATTAAATTTTAATGTGGATCTTAGGGGGAATAGTTGTATTACAAGTCACCGCGAGCGCAGAGCGAGGAGACACCCACCCTCAGCAGCCGTTTACAATAATCTACAGCCGTTTACTAAAGTATGGAAAGAGAGGAAAAAGGAGAAAGAGCCTGCGAGCGGAGGGAGGGGTGAATGAGAGGCTTTGGCCTTAAGAACAGACACTGAAATCAAACTTGCAATAGGGCCAAAAACTACAAAATCCCATATGCTGTGATCAGAGGAGTGACCGCAGCCAACATTCTCTCTAATTGAATTCATTTGCTCCTTCTCTGCATATGTGTGTCCATCAATGTGACCTACACTCTTTGATCCTGTGTGTGTGTGTGTGTGTGTGTGCGGGTCACCTGCACTCAGGCACCCCCTAACCCCCCAAACTCCTGCGCAGTAATGTAAGATTCGATCTTTCATTAGGTCGGCCGTGTAAGGCCGATAATAGGAGATGCTGAGATAAGGATAATGTATGTCTGAGGGGGGAAGCTCTTCCCAAGGTGATCGTTCTGGTTCAGTTCCCTCTTCCTCAAGCAGAACCTGTATTGGCACTTGAGACTTAACTGGTATTGATTTACTTAGGTTAGGACTGTCTCTCCCCCCATCTCTGCTCTCTCTACCGCTCCTTCTGTTTCTCTTTCACCTCCCAGCACCTGTCTCTGTTTATATTCCTCTCTCCACAGCTCTGTCTCTTTTCTTTCTGTCGGGCAACAGTAATTTCAACTGATGGAGCAGTCAATAAAAGGGTGGATGCAACACTTGATGACTGTAAACATTTTCATACTATATTTTACTGTAACTCACGTCAGCTTGATTTTTTTTAATTTTTTTTTAAATTTATTAAGGAATTATTCTTGTCAATAAAAGGGCGGCTAAAAGTCAGGTATCCTTCACTACACCCATTGGTTCCTGCTTTTCCTCCTCACCCCATCCCTCCTAACACATCTTTGGGTGTGTCAGTGGCTGCTGTAGCGCTATAATTAGTGGCTGGATGTGACACATGTTTCCAATTTGCTACGTCTGGTCACTGCACCGGAGGGGGGTGACGGCGGTGACGGAGCGAGGTAGAGATAGAGACAGACGGAAAGTGACAGGAGGGAAAAGGAGGGAGAGAGGGATTGTCGGAGGAAGCATGGGGAACGTAGGTAAGGGCAGCACGAGAACAAGAAAAATATGAGGAAAAGGGGCGAAAGCTGTGAAAGACAGAAGAGGGGAGAAGGGGGCTGAGGAAGAGGAGGAGCTGGAGATTGCTCACAGAGGCGGAAAGAAAGATGGGAGGAGAGGTGGAGGGAAGCTGCAGGTGGACGGTCTAAACTTCAAAGCAGTACATCCAGCAGAGGTTTAGAGGTTAACAACGTGACAGTCCATTTGCTACACAAGACAAGATGTGAACCATACATGCACTCCTGCACCTGATTGATACAGAGTGCTTCTGCTTACTTTTCGCCTCATTTCAGAAGTACAAACCAGATGTGTGTGGGCTCAGGACTTTGTCCTTGGAAGATGCACACTATTTGGACAAGCATGGGCTCTTAACATATTTCAGCCCAGGGCCAAAGCCTATTTGCCCCGAGGCAGCGGAAACTAAAGTACTGCTCATGTCATGTAGAGACCGAGAAGAAACAAGTACATGCAAAGGGCCAAGAAAATAAACTGGAGGAATGACTAAGCTGATTAACTATGAATTGTAAGCTTTGTGAATAAGCTTCACAGTCTCGGCTTTGTATTTTGAATATATGAGTGAGCAAATCTGTGGAGATGACTATGGAGTCTGGTGTCAAAGCCACCACCCTTCTAATTACCAGCCAGGCCCATTCACTCACTAAGCCCTGACACCCACCTAACACTAAACTCCATTAGGAAACAATGGCGTGGAATCACCTGTAAGGCCTCAAAAGCCCGGGCTGTTAGCTTCTCTGTGAAAATTACCCTCCCGTGTCCAACTCTGCTCCCTGTTGGGTGAATCCACCCACTGCTGACAAAAAGCCCTCATTAAGGGCTTCATGCCTGGCTCCACAGCGGGGCCCACGCAGTCACATCTGTGAAAAAGGGAGAAACTGGGCATGCTGCATAGCCTACAGCACACGGACGCAACAAAAACCTGTCTCTGAAAAAGCCTCTGGCATGGGTGTGAACTGGGGATGGGAAGGTTTTGGTGGCCGACATAAATTTAAATGTAATTTTGTATTTTTTAGCATGAATGTGGTTAGAATAGGCAAGAAATTGAAGATTGAAGATGAGAAATAATCAAAAGGAGAATTTAGGACTACCGTTCCCTCCAATTATTAATCACCCATGTCATTCTGTGATCCAGTTTGTCGCCAGAAAAGTAGTCAAGAATACAGAAGTGAAGCCTGGTGTTACTAAAAGCCCCCCCTTCACCTCCATACAAGCCGCCCTGTTATTCTCCAGCCCCTCCTCGCCCCCACCGGGCGTCTATTCAGACGCAGGGAAATTGGCAGAGGTGTGAGAAAAGTGGTGTCGGTCGTTAAGGCCGGGGCGGCAGAGAGGTGTTTAAAATGACATTTCCTCAGCTAATGCCTGACACCTTCTCCAGAGGAAAGAAAAAATGCAAATGAGCGTGGCGGAGTGGGCAGACTGGGTGTTTCAGAAAGAGGCCTGCGGGCCGGGGCCTAGACTTTAATCAAGGTCATCCAGCAACAGCAATTAGAGCATCACACAAGTCTTTATTTTCCTACACACACCAAAAAAAAAAAAAAAAAGCTTGCGTCTATTCGCCTGCAGCTTACAGGGACTTTAACAATAAGAAGAACTACAGCTGGATTATCCACAATAATCAATGTGAGTGTGACAAATTCAGAACAGCTGTGAAACAGAGCACCCCGTTTCAACTCAAGGGGGTATACATTTATCAAATTACACTGTTTATACTGAACTCCTGTTATACTGCAAACACTAATGATGGAATGATGTTATTTTGGGGAGAAGGTGTGACGAATTGGCCAAAGAGAGACCTTAATAAAAAATCATTAATACTCCATAGGGACTGTCTGCGGTAGGCCTCTACTCTGTAGTGAATTTCTGCCCTTATCTAACTTTATAGTGTCTTGTATGTCATGTTGCATTACTACTAAACATTTAGCAGTGCGCTGGGAGTTTCATTAAATGTTGCATTAAACCAGCTTTTGAGCTTTAGTTGCATTTCCAACTTCCAACATGAAATCACACTAATTATTCGATCAGGCGTGGGCAGGGAACTTCAAGTTCAAACCTGCAATTAGGAAAACAATAAAAAAGAATTTAAGGGCTGCAGTTGAGAAGCTCTTACCTCTCGTTCAGGGAATTCCAGTAGATGGGCTCCATATTGCTGGCCGTCGTCCCCAGTAAATCCAGTAAGAATACCAGCAGGATCCCCAATCCATTCCCACTTCCTCGACACGCCATCTCAACCCTGACACCCAGCATATGTAGCCCCATTTAGAAGAAATGGGAAATATTTTCTGTGTTTTCAATGCTGTTGCAAGGAGACTCTTAAAAAAACACACACACACAAAGGATGAGCGACTACAGCCGAGCGGGCTATAGGTAGAGACAGTCAAAGTGTGAAGCGAAAGCCTGTTGTATATAACCTCATGGATCCGAAATTCATCAAATGGCACTGGATCAAACCAAAAACACACACTGAAATGTGCAGGAGAAACTTGTTCAATCCGTGCGTCTGGGTCTCCAAAATCGACGGTTTTTCTGCGCGTCCACGGCCGTACTATTTCAGTGCCAATCCCATGACTTTCCCATTAATTTGTCATCAGTCCTCCTTTTTTTCCCCAAAGCACTGCTCCTCAGCTCAAATATAACTCCACCGAATCAAATTTTCTGAAATTTATCGCCACCCAAGAGCTATTTCTGTTGCCTTTCGGTGCGCCCTAATTGTCTTTTTCCGAACAATGTTCCCTTGTTCTCTGTGCCGACTCTATGTGATTTCTCTCCCATTAGGCTACCTTGTTTTGTCGCAAGAAGATCTACCTTCTAACACATCAGACTGGACTGAAAAGAAATATTGTCAGTCTGTTAGAAGGAAAGAGTCGAGCTCAGGCCAAAACTGTGAAGGTAAAGCTTTTAAAATGGAAAAGATGTCACTCGTGTCCACAGCTCCATCCTCATAAAGACATGTTGATGCTCGGTGGGCTTAGTCAATGCGCATTACAATCCTTATTCTCCTCTTTGAAAAATACACAGGTTGAACACGGGTTGTAAATCCGCAAATCCTTTAGCAACGGATTCGTTGAAAATTAAAAAAAAATGAAATGAAAAGATCCAAATCGATGGTAAATCCAAGAATCTATTCAAGCTACAACACAAGTAAACTGAGGCAGAAACAAACCGAAGAGCTAGAAAAGCATCTCCACTCTAATAATGTCGCACAAAGCCAACGTGAAACTTGCGAAGTGATAAAAAAAAATAATAAGATGCGAGTTGTGAGCATCAGTCCCTGTTGGAAATTGACGCATATCTGATGTAGCGCATCATTTGGAGAGCTGGACGCGTCGCTTCTCGGCCAGTAGAAAGCGGTTCATTCGTTATCTCATCCGTCTCTCTGCCTCAAAATCCCACTGGTTTGACTTGCCCTAATGCTCGCAGCACATTGACAGACCGACTGGCTTGTTTGAGAGAAGGAGGAGGGAAAAAGGGGACGTGGATGAATGGAAAAAAAAATCCCCATCCTCCGACTGGCAGGCAGGGCGCACTGACGGAGCGCAATTCTTCCAGGCTTTTTCGGGGGAGGCGGTATCGAGTCCCTTTCAGCACCTCCTCTCTCCACCTCCTCTCTGAGTTTCAGGGGCCCCCCGACTCGGACCTCTGGACTCCCTGGCGCTCTATTCTGCCTCCTTTCAAACGCTGAAGAAGAAATCCCCCCCCCCCCACCTCACCTCTGTAGACGCTCACCAACGTGCGCCCTCCTCTGCTCAACGCCGAGATGGAAGAGCAAGAGCGCCCTCAATGCATTTACTGTGAATCACATGTGGCACTGGAAAAGGATTGAGCTGAAAAAAAATTCAACAGGAATATTAGAGGGATATTACACAAATGTCACGGCGAAGCTATAGCTAGGTCCCTATAGGAGTAGGGTTATTATAGTTACATTAAGATGAAATATGCCTCAAGGTACAATGTGAGATCTCACTGTAACTTATTATAGATGTTTTAAAGGAATATCATGGCAACATTTTAAAGGATAAAGTAGCATTACACAGTCATACTTTGAGTAACTTGCATATAATAGGAAAATACAGATAGCAATAAGGAAAATACTGTTGTGATTATTAGACTGGATTCACCTCATTAGTCTGCAGTCCTGTCTAAACAAAAAGAATCCTCTCTCTCTGTGTGTGGGAGGATGCGGTCCGCTCTCCCGTCCAGACCCCCCTCTGCCTTGACAGATCAGAGGAAGAGCACCAACGCTTCAAAGTGGGCCGTTCAGCTTGACGAGGTACAGGACGAGCCGAGTGACAGGCCCCGCTGAGGGCCACACACACCACTGTTTACACTGAGGCCCCCGGTTTGCCAGGAACGCTGACACTGATTCATTTATACACTTTTAACACACGCACAGAGACATGCAGGAGCTGGATAATGGAGGGCTGTGAAAACTTTGGCTGTACTGCCCCCATGTGGTCGATGCAGTGCACGGAGCAGACTGCACTGTGTGTTAAAATGATGGTGGAGCCTGTTGAGTCAACCGAATGAACTGTAACATCCGAGAATATTAGAGTTTCGCATACTTTTCGATTCATCCTACACTCTTTCACACATCATTCTGTAGAAAATCAAACCTACAAGAGGGCTGAGACACACATTTGGATGTCCTTAAAGGGGCATTCCACCGATTTCACACATGAAGCTCAGTTAATCCTCATGAGTACGACTCAGCCTGTGAATACAGTTGTATAATATCTCCTAAGGCTCTGGTGGGAGCTTTCCAAAGTTTAAATAATAACTCTGATGATGTCATCAGGATGTCATCGTGATGTTAAATTGCAGCAGTACCCCTTTTTAAAAAAGTACAGTTAGCTACAAGACGTTGTAAAAGTGCATGTTTAGTGTGAGTTTTTACTCACATTAACTGGCACAAAACAATTTCCAATTGCCATGTTGAGAAAAATCTCTCAACATGGCAGAGAAACATCTTTCTCTGGGGTTTTTCTCAAACTTTGTGAACTCACTGGCTAAATGTAAATAGTGCTTACATGACATTTCCATCACGGGAATTCATCCTGCACAGAGGCCTTCGTCCTTACATGACTTCCAGCCCTGCCTGCAATGCTTCAGCACAGAAATCTGTCTGTTCCCCAAGCTGTGGCTGCAGTGCAACACACTTTCGTAAACACACCGAGAGACAGAGGGGGGAGAGAAAGGCAGGCAGAGACCTTTAATATTTTTCATTGAACATATTTCAGTTAAAAACGACAGAGGGAGGAAAAACTTGATGCACCATGAACACCTCCTGCTGTTCTTGCACAGCCAGGGAGGGAAAAGAAATCAAAGTGAGACCGAGATGGAGGAGAGTGTAGGGAGGCAGGAACAAAACTAATAGGAAAGTCACGTTTACGAGAGCAGCAGATCTGCTGCTGGCAGGGATTCACTGTCTTGCTCAAGGGCACTTCGGCAGAACGCACGAGTGATCTTACAGAAGCTTAAACCGGCGTCTGCTTTAGCTGAAGGATCTGTAAGTAAGACAAAAGTGCAGACATTTCCTCTGCGATGCAAAATTACAGCGTGCCTTCAACAAGAATTGTAATTGCAGGTTATGAGATCCAAACAAGAAACAAATACTGTGGGGAGATTTTATAGAGTTGAAAAAAAAATGGAGAAAAAAAAAAGAGGGGAGAAAAAAAAAAAAGAAAATTAAAAGAGAGCAGAGATGGAGCTGTTTCTGTTGCACTGACCTCCAGAAACCTTGGCAGGGCAGATGACAGAGCTAAATGTAGTGGAGGAGGACAGACTGGTTTAGAGACAACAGCAGTTCAGAGGTGGAGCTGGCATGAAAAAACAAACCCTCTGCTCTGTCTGGGAATCTATCTGTGTGGGAAAACTGGCTGGTTTGTGGCGCTGTCTCGCTATGTTTGAGTGTGTGTTGTGTCAAAGATGAGTCAGTTTTAAAAAAACTGCAGCGCTATAAGATACCACCTACATCAGATCTGCCACTGCTGAATAAGTGGATGTACTTTCTGCAGTGATAATGTGAGCGGAAGGAAGGAGTCTGTATGTGTGCGAGATGTATTTGTAACCACTCATCTGGTTTATTAGTTTTATTATTGTCTTACGATTAGTACTACTAACCAATAAACACTTTATGTTTATTTAGTTTGTTTATTGGTGCTCATGTAGTAATGCTGACCTCATTTGATGCACCGACCTTCAACTCTCCTCCATAACCGCATCCTCTCCCTGGTGACTCTGGCTTCACTCTGCTCTAGCTGCCAGACCTCACCACACACACACACACACACACACAGCAATATAAACATGCACTCACACACATTTGCACACAAAATCAGGCATCACTATCACACAGCATGTGCAGCTGCAAACATGCCTACAGTAAGCAAGGGTTAACATTATACATATAGCGGTAAGGGTTAAGGTGAAGGCGTGCACCTATACCAAACACACAAACTGACACAGACACCCATGGTGGTGACAATACAAAGAGCTCAGACAGGAAAACATGCACCCTGATGGGAATGAAATTCACACCGAGGGTGGTACAGAAATGTGTGTGTGTGTGTGTGTGTGTGTGTGTGTGTGTGTGCGCGCATGAGGATGTGAGTCGGTGTCAGAGCATGGCACCCTCGCCCGCCTTGCATTTGATAGATCTCAGCTGCACGTCTTTATCCTTCAGCATCTGTCTGTCCCTATGAGCTTCCTCCTCTCTCTCTCTCTCTCCCACACACACACACACACACACACACACACACACACACACACACACACACACGCTGCTGCAGTAAACACTCCTAAGCTGCCAGCACACACACCTCCTTGTATCTTCCGGTGACAGAGAGAGACGGGGGGGGGGGAGGGGATTAAATAAGGAGTGGTGAGGGGTTGTGCAACATGTGATCATATGCATCGTACAGAGTGACACACTGATTCTGCATCAGTAAACAGTTTGTACCTGACAGCTGATCTCTCACACACACCCACTTAGCGACATTTGCATACTTAAGCAGTCTGTAAGTTTGTGCTTCTTGAGCTATACTTATAAAGGAACTGTCTCCAACATTTAATGCCGGCTAAATCTAGTCTAGTATAACCTTAACTTTAAGCGGTAATATCCAAGAGTACATCCTAGACTCTGCATTATTTTGCAGGTGCATTAAAAGTGTTTCTTTAGTCACTGGCTGGTAATCTTCTGTACATACAGGAAGTGACATCAACTCTTTATCTCAACCTTGCTCAAGCCACTAAAAATTAATAACTGATTAAAAGTTTCAGCTAAGCATTAAATGATAAGTCTGTTTTTATTTCAGATTTTTTTTTTTATTGTCAACAAATCCAAAGGACAAGCCGATAACATATTAGTCTATATCTCAATACTTTCTGACCAGACCCTGAGGCTCTAGCCCCAAGCACATTGGTTGCTACTGAAGAGTGTAATTTTTTATTTCCCTGCAACAGCTAGGAACTGTTTTTTTTTAATAGTACATTTGTTGGGGACTACTTTCAGTCAAGCTGTGTCTGAATTTCAAACTACAAAGGTTTTAATTATGTAGTGCATTCATACTAGAAAAGTAACAAAATTGGGTAAGACATTAATGTCCGTGCAAAATCTGCTTGAGTTTTAAAGGTGCTGTTGGACACTATTGCCCCACAATGCAATGCCCAGAAATAAAAGGGTTGCTCACAGCTGGAAAAAATCAAGACACTTTATGGATGAACGAAACAGCTCAGAAAGCTACAAAAAAAGTTTAAATCTTTGGAAAAACATTTTTCTTCTTTTTTTTTTGAAGACTGATTAGCAGTGATTTTCCAAAATCAATTTTTACTTTAAGGTGCATACTGTATACCAGTGGTTCCCAGCCTTTTTGATAGCTGATCCCTTAATAGGGAGTGTCTGCTTGTGACCAGTTGTTACAGGTTGAATGTATCTATGAGTTGCAAGCAGTTCACGTATCAAATTTGGACACAGCTCTGGTTTTCAGTCCTGCCAGACGATTGCAGTCAACTGTATTCATCTTGCGCCCCAGCAGTAAATCATGCTCAGAATGAAAGCAGGCACTAAAAGACTTTATGCTAACTTTAACTCCTAAGTCCTAAACCTAAAGTAGCCCCTTATGAGTTGCAGGACACCCACAGTGTCTCCACTTGAGAGGATTTTCCTCATCTTTCGATCCTTATGAGAATATCTGGTGCAGACACACACACACACACACACACACACACACACACACACATCTTCCCCTCACTTGGACTTTGGCTTTCATATCCTCTGCGTGTCTTCCTCTCGTCTCCTCTGCCTCCCCTTTTCATTTTATCAACAGGGCACCTCCATGCTCCTCCTAATCTCCTCCTCCATCTGTCTCCTCAGACCCATGCAGAGCTCCTCTGACCTGGCCCATGCTCCACCTGCTCCCCCTGACACCACAGCCCGCTGACTCCACGATAAACCTCCCCTCCAGCCACTGTGGTGAGGGGAATGAGTGAAGGAGGGTGGTTTATGGAAAGGTGTAAAGAATGGACAGATGCTGGTACATGGGTTGTCCATGCTGCCTGAGGGCAGGTAGAAGGATGAATTTAGGCCCTACTGCTATACCGATCCCCAGAGTGCAATTACGCAAGCAATTACTCTCCCTGGGCAACGCACACCCAGCTAAACCGCCAAGATCACATCCAATCTGTCAGGGCTGGCTGGGATACTGGATGCTTAATGTACTTCAATAGGCTTGCTCTCATGATAACTAGCTGCGGATATCGCCAGAGGGAATGTGTGGCGAGCAGGACGAGGAGATTGAGAGAAGATGAGAGGATGAGAGGATGAGAAGAGGATGAGGTGAAGGGTAGAGGGACGGTAGACGCACACATGCAAGTACATAACTTAAGTTGATATTCTATATGCATGAAGGCTTATATATCCGTGAGGGAAATATCAATGCAGAGCTATTCATCTCTATGTGTCAGCAACAGTGGAACGTGTAGAATATGATGATATGACACATCTTTACTCTGTATTAATCTTCTCAGCGATTTCTGATAGAAATCCACGGTGTGTGTGTGTGTGTGTGTGTGTGTGCCTCCACATCTGGAGTGAATCGAAGGGGATCAGACTCCAGAGTGAAATGAAACCTCTGCTGCTATGCTTTTCCCTGGCTTTAGAGCATGCAGAGGAGTACAGGTGCCAATTATTTTCACATCTAATGTAAACCAGTGAACAAGGACGCGTCAATCACCGCTGCAGCCTTTTGCAATGGAAATGGGGATGTATTCATAGGAACGCGGCTATTTTGGCGGCTGATGAAATGGGTTAGTTGGGACTTATATATAATATCCCTGCAGATTCAGGCTTTGTGAGGGAAAACCTCAAGTCATCTGAACTTCAGACTGGTCTGTCTATAATGAGCAGAAAATGTGGCGACGTGAAAATGACTTTCTACTACTGACTGTGAACAATAAGGAGTTTCATTTTTGATACATGCACATTAAGGCATTGACTATTTTTGGAAATGCAGGTAGGAAATGCAACAATACACAGCTAGAGCAAATAGAACAAGCTTTGTAAGATGAAGTCTGGAGCAATGACACCAGTAGATTTATCCGTTTCAGAGCCTCCCTCACTTTTTCTGCCCACCTGGGAAGATCCTCCATCCAAGTTAAACGGGCACTCTTTTGTATGTCAAAGTCAATTTACTGGTCATGGGTAGTACAAAGTATTGCCTTCAGGAGATTCATCAAGTCTGACATACTAAGCTTGGTTTGGGCTCAAGGGCAACAATCCTTTGAAGGACTAGGGGACAGTTGTTTTATTAAAAGGTAAACAGCAGAATTACCCCATTCACATTACAAAGTAATCTTCCAAGAATGTGTGCTGCACAAATTTGATTGGTCAGTGCAGTGTGTCGACGGCATTCAGCTGCGATAAAAGTCGCCGCAGATTCGAAGTGCTGGGTTTGAACATGCTGCTACTAGCAAGGGAGGGTATGACGAAAGATCCCATGAAGATGCATTATGGGAAGTGTAGGATGCTGCATCGTTTTTGACCATTCGTTGCTAGCAGCGTAGGTCTAGGGATAGCAATGTCAAATGGCATTGGCGTCACCTGTGCAGGGTGAGGTGACATAGGTGGCCGCCTAGGGTGCCACCCAGAGGCGGGCACCAAAATTGTGCCCAGAAAAAAGATAAAAGCAAAACACGACAAACTTGTTTGCATTTTGTCAATTTTAGCGAATGCATCAATTGTGCTAGCATCATGTAATCTTGCTAGTTAACTAACGTAAGCTAGCCAGCGCTGGGGTTGGGGGGGTGTGACGTTAGCTAACAACATAAACGTTAATGCCATTCAGTCGAAACGGTCATCAGGCATTTGGAAAAATACATATAAAGCGCAAGTTCAGCTATACAGTCATTTGTATCATTTTCGTTGTGTCATGAAATTTAAATTTGAGTAGGCTGAACAATGTTAGACAAGTTTTGGTGTAGCGTAGCGAGCTGTGTGTGGTATAAGGTTAGTGTTAGCTCAGCTCAGCTGGTAACGCTACGTTACCATTACCTCACACTAACCCTGTCTAAAGGTGCGTGTTTGTGTTAATTTATAATTGTTTAGAAAAAAAACTGTGCATGATACTAATTTTTTTTAATAGACAACCCGTGCACATATGAACAAAAGGAATGGATAAAGAAAAACAATAACTGTTGCTAAGCAATTGCAGATATGGTCCTAAAATCTAAAGAAATGACTCATATCGGAGAAAAATGGACATTTAGTCGTTTACAAAAAAGTGCAAACATTCCCACCCCTAATCCAAATACACCAAAATGAAAAATGCTTAACAACTTAATAGATTAGCTACATTTAACAAATGGAAATGATTCAAATGTTGATAATACACATTTTTGTTAAGATTGTTATATTTATCATTTTAGATTCCCTTTTAAAATATCTGGGATGATCAGGGTTCAGCCTAATAACCAGGCTGATATCTGTCTGTACACTTTACACTTAATTTACGTGACACATTTCCTAAAAGCCTGAGCTGTAAACTGAGAGGTCTACCAAATAATGTGGCAGCTGTGTACATGCAACACATAATCTATTGACTCTGAAGTAAACTGGATGTAACAACTCTGCTACACTGGTGTGTCAGAGCCAGGTCAGAGTGAAGCCCTGTGCTAAACGCCTGCCAAACACATTCAAAGTCTCTCAGAGATAAAGGACCCGTCCCTTTGACATTTTGAGAAATGCCATGTATGACAACCTCTAAAAGCTACAGGAAATCTGTTCCCTCTGCCTCATGTTCTAAAAAGCCTTTTCCTTTCAAAGGCAGCATGAGAGTGAAAAACCAGAGAGCAGTCTAGACATTTTAGCATCTCAAGCTTCAGAGCTGTGTGCTCCTCTTTTCCTCCATGCTAATTCAGCTGGGGTCACACCACTGAGTGTTTGCTTGAGTGCTTCACTGTGGGATTAGGAGATTCAACAGGCAGACAGCCATTTGAATAATTGTTTTCAAATGTCTTTCTTAATATCAAGATCCCATTACTTACTATTCCGCACACTCCCTGGCAATGAGCAGTGGGACTGTTAAGTTTGTGTGTGTGTGTGTGTGCCCGTCTAATGGAAGGCACTTATGCAAGGCCATGGAGACTCACTCAGGATGCGACGTAAATGGAAGCACAGAACACAGAAACACAGAACACTTGATGTGGATTGGCTCATTAACTGCACAAGTGGAAAGACTACACTGCAGCCACCTTGGGATGAAGATAATGGCCTCGCTGTCATCTGTGTGAAAGCACAAAGGTTTGGCCGACATGCTTTTATGAAGGCAGCACAGATACCATTCACTATACATGTGGCAATTAGACAGAATTAAAGGTGATAATTGTTCAGTGTTTCCTCCACAATTTAATTGTTGGCAGGGTGGATAAACCTCTGAAGAATCATTAGAAAATGGGACTTGAACATGGTAAACTACTACATTTAATATTGAAATCAATCTTTCATATGCAATTAACGGTTTTAGCCTGAAGGGAAAACATTACAGTAAGATTGTAAGCTTAATTTCACATCCAGAAAAAGTACATTTCAGAGGTATACAGTAATTGCTTTGACAAAGTTAGCCTGATATGGCTTTGCCTGATGTGATTTGTCATGAATTTGTCATGAGATTCAACCAATTTTGTGCGGAAACAAAAGCAAAATAGCAAATTACATGTAGTGGTTTTCAGTGGACAAACCATAATTAGAAAAATTAAATAAAAAATCTAAATGTGTAAAGAGTTAGCCTTGAGGCAAAGACTCAAAAAAAAGCCTCAATAAATACAATAGGTAATCAACAAAACGTCACCATCATATCAAAGCTGGGTAGGACTGACTCAATGGATCTCAAAGCAGTTTTCAGAATGATTAAAGTGGATAAAGTGGATCAGTCTACACACCATATTTCTAAAATGACAGCAAAATGTTTTTCACTTAGGGACTGTATGAAAATTATTGGGGTGAGGAGGGGGGCTGAACTTGATGTTTCACTTTTAGCATTATTGATATTTTTTTTGGACCCTCCCCTTGACTAAGAGAAAAACATCTTCCCCATAACATCTCAAAGTAATATAACACTCAGTGGGTACAATGCATTTCGCCATTAATAACCAAAAGAATTTAAGACTGTGTACTATTGTTTAAACTGTAATATGTTAATGGGATAATAATTTTCACATAACCACTAAACTGCACACTAGAAATGGAATTGGCAAAATTAAAGCAAACATAACAAAATGATGCCTCCTTTTTACCAAATATTCCTCTTTATTTTTGGACCAAGAGCAATCACTATCACTTTACATGTCACATTTCCAATTTTAACAAATTTTTACTATAGGTTTGCTTTCTCTTAAGATGCAGAATAAAGTGAAGTTAGGAGCTGCTGGGATATCAACAAGTTATTTACTTGCTCAAGAGATAAAGTTCAATCACTAACTCTGGACTACCCTCCCTTCAGTAATTAGAAAAAAATGCATAACCTTCCCCCTTTTCTGAACCACCTTCCCCCCCTAATAATTTGTGTACAGTCCCTTAAACATAGAAGTAAACAACATTTTCCATGGTCAACTATCAAACCTGCATTAATTGATATTTTGGGCACAACAAGCAGCAACATTGACATATCGCCTTATAAAATTGAATGTATGGTGAATGTGTTAGCAAACAGTTGCCGATTTGCCTATTTATACATGCAGCAGACATGATGAATCATTAGCTTTTTTTTTTTGGTCTTCAACAACACCAAAGATCTCGCTAGTAGTTAACCAGGCTGTCAACAAAGATGAGAGCAGTGAGACTGAACCAAAACAAAGAGCTGAAAGACACTAAAATGCCCCGTAGAACTGAGGGGAACTGCAGTCAGGTGATAATTCATCACTATGAGCGACACCTTTCACATTATACACTGTCACTTCATCCATCGTTAATACAAAAATATTGATTAGAGCAGCTTTAATATTTAAATACAGCAACAACTACTGTAATTTCATATGTATTCAGGCCCTTAGCTCTGACACGGTTTTAATCCTTTCTGAATCAGATGAACGAACATGATTCCTTTGGTCAGTGGCATATTCTGTTGATTGTGATTGGCATGCATCAACTGTAGTTCTCACAGTTTATAGTTCATATAGTTAAGCCTAAGGAACTGTCCATAAATTAATCCATTGAGACACCATCTCATCATAACCACTTTCCATCCCTAATTGCCAACAGCAGACACCCAGGGGTGAAAAGGACCCACAGTTCACTCTCTGGTAGGGCTCAGATAAGACCATCACACAAACAAGTGGCAATCACTACACCTCTGGATTATTTATTACACTTGCTTGGCATTTTCTCTCTCTCTCTCTGCCCCCAATTTTCCTTCTTGTCGTCTTTCTACCTACTCTCCTCTCCCAAGGCGGAGACGGTCGCTAAGCAACCCACACAACACAACAGTGCAGCTCTCCAACTTGGCTCTCTGCTCGGTGTGCCCCTGTGGTTTCAGACAATCAAATACATGAGTGTGTGTGCATTCATACAGAATGTGTGGGAAAGGTGAAAGCTATGAATAGTTTCCATCTCATAAGCGAAAGCCAATAGTCCCTTTAGCTTTTAAGAGCTGCCTCTTGACTCGAGTGTAACATCTTGCATTCATTGAGGATTTATTACATGCCATTCGACTCTGAACTGCCTTGAACGGAAAGGACAAAAATGAGGCCGTGAATCTTGTGAAGAGATATGCTTTTAATTCACTCCAGCTTGAATAAAACCACCACAAAGCCACCTGTTGTAGACACTATCTAGAGACTTGTGTGACATCATCAAGGCCTACGTGGTTTCCTAATGCTTCCTGGTAGAGCATAAAGTTGTGTAGTATTGTGTAATAACAGCTACAAAAGCATAGCTATTATTGCTTGGCAACAAATTTGTGACACCTGAATCAGCAGAGGCTTCTTAAATTGACAGACTCCTCAGTGTCTAAAGATACAAGGCTTTGGTTGGAGCGTGATCAGATCCTGAACCTGCAAAGAAACCCTACAGCAAAGCACACCCCACTGATGGCAACATAAGCATTGAGCAAATCACTGTAGTACACTATTAATGCAATTATACAAATACAATGTGTTTTTGTGCCGCCACATCACCACTCACACAGGTACAAATGTCATCTGACCACCAGTTGTAGAAAAAATAAGAGAAAGATCATTTGTTTCCCAGGTGCACCCACTAATTAGACTTTCACATTGTTATGAGGTTACAGTAATTTAACTAGCTGCTTATAGAGTATACATTCGAAAATTAGAATGATCATCATGGCTTTACAAAAATAGACATTTTGTGGGTATGCACACAGCGACACAATGACTTGGTGCGTCCAATAGTTTAAAAAAGAAGGTAAAAACAGGAGATCCCATCAGTTTACAAAAGCAAAGCTCAAGAACAAATGGCACTTACTGTAACTATAGCAGTTTGGGATCTCCGGGCAGCATTACAGCCACACACACACACACGTAAACAAACACTCCCACAGATGCGACTCAGAACAGAGGTGCAGTCAGGACAATGGATCCCGCTTCACACCACAGTCAAGGCTTTAGATTTTGTAGATCTTCCGCTAAATTAAATTAAAAGAAAATTTCCTTTAAAAAAAATTTATATTTAATCTTGACTGTATTACATAAAAAAATAATTTTCTCCCACAAATGAACAGAATTGAGAAAGGTTGGGCCCCCATCCACTCCTTATGCAACGTACTTCTTGTCTCAACCTGAGTAAGGTGGGACTCCCTGCTTTTAGCAATGACTACAGTTTTGGCATATAGATAGATACAATTATTATATACCAAATTGACATGAGTCCTCAAGTGCAGAGCCCTGAAGGCCTGTTTTGTAGACTAATGCTGTGCAATGCTTCTTAATTGCAGGTGATATATGGAGTTAAGACTCAAATTCATTCGGACTGTATATGTATGGCTGTTTAAAAATGATCCAGATATGCTTCTCCGCCTCGAGACTTTAATGTTGCTGATGGTAAACTGAATCTGACTGACCCATAATCAGATTTATCCACACCAAACATTCCTGAAATAAATGTCACATGGAAGGTGTAACTCAATTTGATCTAAATTTATCAGCAGAGCTTCAGGCCTCCGCCACAGCTGTATCCTGCTCCTGGTTCCCCTCTGAGGGAGGGCCGAGCGGTCCGGCCCACCATAGCCTCATGGTGTTGTCTTGTCGGCTCCCCTGCTGTGACATCACAGCTTCACCTCCTTCGCCGTCAGAGGCGGAATCACCGTCGCTATCGCTTGGCCACGGGAACTGACGCTGCCCGCTGGACGTTGCCAACAATGGCATGAAGGGGTGAATACTGAAGGAGAGAAGAGTGGGGGAACAGAGAGGAGAGAGTGAGAAAACAGAAGGAACAAGAAAAAAAACTGACGTGATAAAGACATAATGCAAAAAGATTAAATATGCGTTTTCGTAAAGATTCTAGATGACTGAAATTTCGGGTAATTTGCACTGCAATGTTACTCTTAAAGTACAATTTTAATATATGTTTATACATAATATAGATTACAAACGTCCTGAAACTGGAAAAAATGTAAGTCCACATTTTACACATTTATGTGGCACATTCAAGACCATGGATACATAAATATTTGATTAAAAAAAATATTTTTTGTTCACCAGCTACGATCCCATTGACATTACATTACGTGGACTGCTACTTAGCAACTGAGCCGTCTACTGGATCTTTCATAACTGCATGCTGAGGTTTCAGTTACTGTTCTCTGTTCTCACAAAGCAGTAGCATGTTATGCTATATTACAACTCGGAAATTGGAAGCTTCTTTTATCTGGAAAATGTTGGATGATTTGTTTGTATGTCCTATGGTTTGGGAGAACCAAACAGCACATCACAGCAGGACAACCAGACAGGAAAAACAGCAGCACAGTCAGTGAACAGGATGATTGATGATTTTCTCCCCATCTACAGTTGCTGTTGGATGTTATCTGTACACAAGTCATATTTGATCTTTCTCCATCATCAAAGCTTCATCACCATTTGTACCTTTTATTAGACACATTTTGGGGGAATTAAATAAACTACCATCTGATATTTGATCTGTCTTAGTTAATTAGTTGCTCACTGATGTGACATTAGCCAACACTAATGGGATGGGTAGATTTCTGAATACCTGATGCCGTTGGTGCAGTCCCAATGGGCCTGGAACCTGAGCTGAGGTTGCAGTAGCTCCTCGTTACCGTCGGGAGGAGCTGTCTGGGTGTCCCATACTGACACCACTCCCTCTGTGTCCCCGCTCAGCAGGTACCTGCCTGACCTGCACACAAACAAACATCAGTAGACATTAAATAAAAATGCAAGTGCCAACAGTGGGGCATGAGGAAACCCATGATAACCCACAAACAGGATGCAAAAAAAAAACAAAACTGAATGACACTCACATGCTCACACTGAACACTGTGTGGCCTTTAGGGTAGGCAGCATCACAGCTTTGGCACAGTTCACACACACACACATTACTGAGTAGAGTTCTGGTTGGTTGAGTTAAACTTACAGGTCTAAGTCAAAGTAGATGCGCTGGTTAGTTGCCACGTTCCTCTTGAGTGAAAACACAACCTTGCCTGGCTCCCTTAGGTCCCAGCACAGGATCTCTGGATCCTACACACACACACACACACATTTTTACTGATTATTTCCAATACCATCTAAAATTTACACTCAGATCCACTTGTTTTGCTTATGTTGACTTGAACATAGACCAAACTGTAGATTCATTAAACTGGCAGTGTGACCTGCATGCTACACAGTGACTTTATAGAGACCAGAATGTATATTTAATCTGAACAGGGTGACAGAAGGTAACAGGGATGAATGGAGGACATTGAATAAAACAAGGGGCAGACGGTTTTGGGAGCGCTGCACGGCAAGCTGTCAAAAGAACATGCTGGACAATTTGTGAAATGAAAGTAAGGGGAAGACTCCAGACACTGAGGGTCATTCATACTGAAATTACTGTGGTGCCTCTCCTCATCAGCAAATATTTTACCATATATCAGTCAATAACTATCAGTGAACTGATAATCCATTTAATACCTCTGAAAACAAGAATACATACTAATACAAAAATCAAAAGACTATCTACAATGTGCATGTTCAACCCCTGTGACAGCAAACAGTGATTCCTTGGAAATTCACTTTTGGGGGAACGCCTTTATGCCTAATCAGATTCATTACATGCTGACTCATGCCATCAAGACAGGAACTTAGCTCTTAAGCTCTTACCCAAAAGCTTTGATAATGCTTGTGTAACCCAATTTTGCAATGCAACAGATACCTGCTTAACACACAAAGCCCAATGATGACTTGTGTGAGAACATTCAAATGAAGCATTATTACCCTCAGGTCTCCTCTCTGCCTGCTGCTGTGTGTGTGTATATGTGTGTGTGTTCATGTGCACCTTGCGCCCGCCGGTGTACAGGTAGTTGCCGTCAGGGGAGAAGAGCAGATGGGTGAGGCCTCCGTGGTGGCGGGTCGGCAGCAGAGCCAGCAGGGTGCCGTCTTGGCAGGAGTAGAGGCCAGCGCAGCGGGAGTAAGAGCCACAGGCGTAAACAGACTGGCAGGGGCTGAAGCCAAAGCAGGAGATGATGCCACTTTGGCCCTGCTTCTTCACTGCAGCAAAGACGAGAGAGTGGCATTTGGCAGGGCTCACAGCCTTTTAAAAAGGTTCACAATACACAACTCCCAATCATTTCTACTCAAAGTTAACTTTTTGGCAGCTGCTGCAATCCTGATTACATCTCCAAGAGGAACACATTTTTCAACAATCCACATATAAATGGACACAAATGGATCATCTGTTTCCTTTTTAGCGTTTTCCCCTTTCCGAATCATGCTCTTTCTCACTCTTGAAAAGAGGCTTTTAGCACGTTTTTGGCACAAAGCGAGGGTTTGGCACAGTCCTCACATATATCACATAACCTGTTTTTGAGATTAACTATACATTTCATAGACAGCACTGATCTACCAGAGCAGGATGCTCGTGTTGCCAGTGCAGCAGGGCTGAGGCTTACTCCTTATCTATGGTAGTTTAGAATACTAACGTGCATTAACTAGGGGTTACATTAGTTCAATTTTTAAGTTTCAAAAAATAATCGACTACCAGCAAAATAGTTTGGTGTGACAGAGATTAGGAATTCATCACAGTAAACATTTAGTCTCCTTTTGTTTTTCTGTCAGAAGTAAGAAATAAAAGCTCTCCTTGTTGGTTTGTTCAAGGAGACTTCAGCCTGTGACAGCCAGCTGTCAAACCGCAACTTTCTGAATACAAGGGACAACCAACTTTAACTTCATTATCCTTTTCACAATGTCCCTGTCTTGTAGATTTGATTTTCTGAGAACATAGCTTATGAATGCAATGTTTTTGTTTTTTTTTTGTACATCACTCTGAGTTTGCAGCGTCCTTGAAAAACAAGAAGACTTTTCCGAACACTCACAAGTTGCATATGTTACATCACTCATTGGATTAAGTAATACTTATTACAAATAATGATTATATAGTTATTATCAGTATTTTAAAGCATCAATTTGAGAACACAAAAATGTGTTTGCTGTAAAATTGAGATGAAGACATTATCAACACAGCTTAAATCTTACAATAAATTCTACATGTAGTTAATGAGCTCAAACATGGAAAACCTCCATTAGTTTTAAGCGAAAAAACGGGACTCTTTCAAAGAGCAGCTGATGGCTGACCTACGGTGGGTCGCTCCTCGCAGTCCCTTCCAGGACGCTCGGTGTAGAAGACTCTGACAGTTTTGTCAAAGCCGCAGTAGAGCTGCGTGCCGTCGGGGGAGAAGCAGAGGGAGTGGGCTGTGGTCAGCTCGTCCAGGTGATTGTAGGGCCGGAAACTGGCTCGCACCTCCCCGTAAAATGCGTCCCACACGTGGACTGGGTTGTCACGGCTGCTGCTGGCCAGACTGCGGAAGAGGCCAGACAAAAAGAATAGCAAAGAGGGGAAGAGTTAATAACACTCATGGGAAAAAGATAAGGAGACAACAGGGAATGGAGAGTGAACGGTGTAAATTATGTAACAAGGGAAGAGAAATGCTGAGAACATTCGATGGAGTCAATCATTTTTGTCCACGAGGGGCAATTTTTTCCAGCTAGCAATTAACAAATTACTCATTTTAGAGCTTCAACACAAGAACAATTTTAGTGTGGTGAAGGAACATAATGTGCCAATCAGTATTTGTCCATAAAGGTAAAACAAAGGAACTAAAGTTATACCTGCATCTCAGAGGATACAATACAGATCCCCAAATATGCTGCGGAGATTCTCCTAAAAGATACACTATGTATGACCTTCTTGTTTGATTCATTTTCTTGTACTGCACCACATCCACCTGAATGTATCAATGCATTAAAACAAATAGACTGCATTGTGCTATGCCTCATTATGGAGACAAGACCACAGCGCATTCTTATTGATTCAAATCAGGGCCAAAGACTGAGCCATGCCTTTTTAACTCTAATTATTGGATGCTGAACAAATGCCGAAACATCACTGCAGCTCAATTAGACAAAGGAAATTAGCCCCTACCGCTGCTGCCGTGTTCTGTTATGGCCCCTCTGAGCCGCAGCTTTATTCCAGAGCAGGGAAATGCCCAATTATAATGCTAGACTGCTGCTAGCTTGGAGCAATGCCTAGAACTCATTGCAACTTAACCAAGCCATAACAGGGGCCCTTATTCCCTCTCTACAGGAGGGGCATCAACAACACACAGCTTTTGGCAGACGGAGAGTTCAAGGAGCGCAGGGGGAGGAATCAGAAACAAAATGGGAGATGTGAAAAGATGGGGAGAAAGAGAGAGGAGGGAGGCAGGAAAGGCACTAGAAAAACAGGTTTAATGTAGTTGCGTTCAATAATCACAACCATAACCTTTTATCTGCTGCCCCGGCCCTTAACATTGTACCGAGAGCTTGTCCAACCACCTCGCTGTTCCCCGCAGGACCTCCTCTTTGATATGTGGCAGTGATCTGAAGAAGATGAAGAGCATCTGCTGTCAGCTCCTACTGGCATCCTCATCCTCATGACGGACAGGTCTTAGCATGGCTTTGGCAGATACACACAGGCCTCTCAAGTGGTTCATTGTCCACATGAGTCGTTTGTTAAACGTTGTGCTGTTTACACAACTCTCATCTCTGGACGTCCAGCCCCTGACCCCCACCCCCTCCTGTTAGTGAAGGCTGTGCGGTGTTAGGGTGGAGCGGTGCCAAAGCTGGGCCTTGATCAGAGGGATCTGTTGGAGGGTGGAGGCTGTAACTGGAGGATGATGGGAGTTGTGCGAGTGTGTGTGTGTAGAGGGGGAGAAATACACAGCGCGCGCTGTTGGCAACTTGGCCTAAGCTCGTTAGCACGGCCCTACCTCTCTTGCCACCGACGATCGGCGCTCTCCGCGGTGACAGCAGGGTGTTACTGATGTTGGCTCTGTTTCAGAGCACATGCACAAACACGCAGTGATGTCATAATCACCACAATATAAAAGCCTGCGAGAGTGCGCACCTGCACACACACACACACACAGCAAAAACAGGAGAAAGAGTTGAAAAGAGAAAGCTCCAAGTCAGGGAATCATGAGGCCCTTAAGGTGTTGTCTGGATACGGGAGTGCTGTCAGTGGGCTGAATCATGCTGAAAAGCACCGCAGGCCTCAAACAGCCGAGCGGATTGCAACGGAGGCAGAGGAAGACAGGACGAAGGCCAACTCTTCACTCATAATGAGAGACATCAGAAAGCTTTTACAGCTTCTCTCCGTGCTGGCAGCCAACTCCCACAACGAGTGCAAATACCACTGGGATCAAAGAATGAGTCAGAAGCATACAACATCTTCTATATTCAGATAGTCTATTACGCAGGCTCAAACACAGAGATCTTAAGTCACATAAACGCAGTATCCCACTCTAACCATTCGAGATCTAGATTAAAATCACCAATCACTGACTGACACCAGCCTCAGTAAACAACATAGTACCTTTTCTGTGCATACATCCTTCGCCATCTGGCAGGTTGACCTTCAGAGTAAACTTTAAATGTCTCCTCTATCCAGCTGCTAAGAGCGGAGGCTCATGGAACAGTCTGGCAAAGATTAGCTTCAACTCACAAGCATGTGTCCGGGTCCAGAGAGTTCATCTTGGGGTACCAGCAGTAGTCGTAGATGGTGTCTCCCTCTGCCATCCTCAGCACTGGACTCTGCCACAGAGGAAAAGAAGGGAAAGGACACGGTGAGGCACGTAAAGAGTGAAGAAAGGAAAAAGTAGTAGGGTCGACTGACACTGGCAGAGAATACTGGGCTACTAGATGGCAATATCTCAGGCTTTTCCTCATAGTAAAATTTAATATCAGAAGCCTGTGGCACCATGAGAGAAATAGAGCAATCACGGCTTAATTTTCTACCCTTTTCACAAAGACTGTGAGATCTTTGTTATGGGAGGAAAATGGATTATATTTCGATTATTTTTGCTCAGTGATCCCAATCTACCAGCATGTAATACAATTAAAAGATTTGGCTCGCCACTTGATATTTTCCCAAACCTGATGACAGAATGCCCATTTTATTTCACTTTATCAGCTGCATCTGCCGTCATACATTTTCTTGAGCAGTTGTCTTAAACTGATTAAAATACGCATCTTAGTTACACAAAATACACGCAGAATTCAAGCTCAACAACATACCAAGCGTCTTATCAAAAACAATTACACATTTTATAGTGACAATATCTTTAATATAACCTTAATATAATCTATTACGGTTGAGACAGTGTTTGTTTTAAAACCCCCCCTCCAATGAAAATCAAGTTTTTAACCTTGTTAATATGTGCATGTGGTGATCTTTATATGCTACAAGACATATCAGGAGCAAAACAAGCAGTCAACAGCATAGCTGAGCATTTCTGCTTTGTAACTGCAGTGTACTAAGGACAGTCTCAGAAACATGGATCCAGTCAGGCAGGATTTCCTACGTCACAAATCTAAGGAACCAATCATTTATAATTAAAGATAATTATATGCAGAGTCTACCTCCTCAGGTTTTCCCCGACAGCTGATTCTGATAAGGGTAGCAACCCCGTCGAGTTGAAAAGCCGAGTGTTTAGCCAAGTTTCCGTCAGGAGAAACACACAACAGTTACTCATCTCCGGATGAACGCTCAGCCTCAGTTGGATCAGATCCATTTCATCCAGTGAACGAACATTGAAATGGCTGGCATAGTCGTGTTAGCTTTAAGCTTGATTAAGGCACTGAAACCCATCAACTGTGACAAACAAATAAGGACTAATAGACGTTTTGGAGTAGGAATGTCAACAGTAAAGGAGAACACAGTATTTGCTGTGAGCAGAGGTTTTTAAAATGTGAGGCGTGCCTCCGCAGTGGCTTGTGGGAGAGACATGAAGGAAAGATACTGCATGGGGTGAAAGGGACAGGTGCATGCAAGTGTTGTTAAAAAAAAATGGGAAGTTAGTTATTGTAGCTTAGCCTGCTGATTTGCTTATCAACACGATCAACTGCAGTAGCTGTAACACACAGATCATGGAGACAATTAAGGTTCTTGAAGTAGCAAAATTAAGCTATTTTTGGTACCAACAGCATCACAGCCTGAAATGACAGGATCCAAACCAAAATGTTGGAATTATGTTGATGACCAGTACCTCTCGCTGGGTTTACTTGGACTGACTCAAGTGACTCAACGTCTGCTGGCCGAGTGTGTGATTTGTAAAGTAGTGCTAGCTAATGATAGCCTGCAACCTGCGCCAAAGCGACACGTTCATCTGCTGAAGGCAGAAAGTTTCTGTGCTCGCCTTAAATCTGGAGCCAATATGCAACTTAAACAAGTGTGATGTGGAAACTTCAAAAATCCAGTGCACGTACACAAGAATAGACTTTACAGTGAAGTAGGAGACAGCTACTATAAAGATATTGGGAACCCCTGACGGCAAGCTATTTTATACTCACCATCTCAGGAATCGAATCCCAGTTGTAGCTGTAAATCTCTGGAGGGAGGTTGTACACACGAAGCACATTGTCTGCACTGTTGGTCAGGATACAGGAACCATCGGGGGCCCTAGGTCAGCAAAGGAGGGAAGATGTGAGGAAAATGATCATGGTGTATAAACAGCAGTGAACTGAGAAAAACATGTAGTCAGGTTAGTTTTATGTATGCGTCTTTAGTACATGGGAAGTTTGGACTAAAGGTGCCATTTATATCATCATTGTACTGGACTGACATATTGATTTATCTTGACAATGAGATTAAGATTGTTAGTAGTATCCACTCTTATGCCAAATGTACTGTCAGCACTAGTGTTCCTACTATGGCCTGAGGGAGACAAACACAGTGGAGGTAATTTTCCTTTGGCTTCATTTGTGCTGACAGAATATAATTTTCTCCCTGTAATCCAGAACATTGATATCCGTCCTTGATATCTGCCCCTGGGTACAACATGTACTAATGTAATATTATTGTTTCTTTATGGGTACTACTGACTCACAAATTCGATAACTGTGTGTGAAAGTTTTATACTTAGCACCTTTAAAACCACATCCACATACTTTATGGTGTCATGTTATTTTTATAGGAAATTACCATTTGCAGCCTTTGAGGTAATTCTCTGGAAAGTTGGAATATTCAGTCCAGGAACCAGTCAGCATCTGGGGGTTCTGGGTAAAATCTAAGCCAAGGCTGGAGGCAAGATAGAGAGAAGTCCTCAGTTAATGAGTTAAAAAAAAAAAAAGAGAGAATGGACAAACATACATTAAACTGAAAGACAGAATCTTACCAATGTTTAATGAAGGTTAATATCATCCCATGAATTTCCTGGCCTCAGACAAAACTGCTGCTGTATATGAACCACGGTGTCAACTTGCACAAAGCTCAACAGGAAACTTACAGTGTATTTGAACATTTCACCGCATGCTGAGCTGCTCACTTAAGACACTGTTTCAGTGTTGGAGTGGACTGTTAATCACATTTCACACTTCCACAGGTTAATTCCATCATTCTTCATCTTGTGTCATCTTCTCCAAATTTTTCCACTACGGTTATCGAGTGTTAAATGTTTAATCAGTTAATGCTGTGGTGCTTTTTTGCTGCCCCACGTCAACACAGAGTGCTATCATAAAATGCACAGAGAAACCAGAGCAACATGTAACACTTAAAGCCAAACAACAACACTCACGGGGCAATTACACACGCTCAAATAGCCGTGACTGCGCAATTAACACATTCCAATTATGACTGAAACTTTTTTAACTTGCTCACACCCTTCCTCACATTTCCTGCTGGGACTTGGCTGCAGCAAGAGGAAACAGGCTGTAGTTGCTTTAGACAGGAAGTCCTCTTTAAAAGGGTATTACTTGCTTGAAGGACAGATCAAAAATCATCCTTACCTTAATGTTAACTAATAATAATAATCATCATCATCAAAAACTGTGATATATGCAAGTTTGATAGGCGTCATAGTATTCAACAGTCACAGCTTGCTTTGGTCACTTGAGTGTGTACTGGAGAGCAGTAGTGCCAAAGAGTATAGAAGCACAAGAGATGAAACTGGTGCTTTTTTGACAACTGCCGCTAGATGGCGCTGCTGTAGCGCGGCCACCATTTTGGACTGAAAATGCCATCACGTTCATTCAAATTCACCACATCTCAATCTACCCGAAACTGGCAAATCTCACAGCCAAACCAGAAGCGCAGTAGAAAATTTCTCAAAATAAGTCATCAGTAAGTTGTATGACACTTACAGTATATACTAATGATGTCACCATACTAGAATTACCACTGAAGATCCACCTGATTTGATCCCATTCAGGACACACTCTACTTTATTTAAAAACCTTTTACAGATATTAACAATTGAACAGAAACTTTGTGTGTTTCATTATTTGAGCACACAGGCTACATTAGAATAAGAGTTAAAAATTTAAATATTGGCCTGTAGCCTTCAAGTAGAAAGCAAAGCAGCCCAAAAAAAAAAGAGTCATTTCAAATTAGAGGAACTGTATGTTTCAGCATTTAAACAAACACACTCTGGCTATATTAGAATAATAACACTGAGTTATGGAGTGAGGTGTTGATACTACTGATAACTAAAAACGTTGGTATTGATTTGGTGTCTATGTATCTATATATTGATTCTTGTGACATCCCTAATTTTATCCACTTTCTAATGTGGTTATTGAGTTGTTCAGAAGAATGGTTGGGGTCTTGCCTGGGCTCCTTGAGAAGGCTGCTTAATTTCACTTATATTACACTAACTTCCAGGAATGTATCTTGTTAGAGGGGATTCTTTCGGCTAAAATCCTATCAAACACGGGTCTGTGGTCTATTGTGCATCTATTTCGGAGGTCCTTGACAGGAAAAAGTTTGAGATTGCCTGGTTTCTCAAAATCCCAACAATACTGGATTTTTCTTGCTTCCATTTTTGTCCATTGCTCACTTTTTGCTCCTGTGTGAAGCAGGTTTTGTTTTGTCATGTTATGCCTTTCTATTTGGAACACGCAGAATTTGTTAGTTTTTGTTGTTTAATAAATGAAATTCTTAATGAATGTTTTACAAATTTTTGCTTTGATTCTTTCATAATTTAGATAAATAAATTACTAAATAGTTAAGATAGTAGTATAGTAGTCTGCACCTTCCCAATCATTACACAACACCACCATCCCCCACAAAACCCTGCTTGAAATAGCTCACTTGATGGTCCGTCTACTGGTTCCTGGATTTGCCCCTAGTTATGTGAACGCTGGTTAAAAATAAACCGGACTCCTTCCTCCACTTACTGCTGTTCTTCACTGGGGCTGTCTGCAGATCCGTTACCGTTGTGCTCCTCCTCTGGTTTCGTCTCTCCTTCCCCTAAAGAGGCATCATGCCCTCCGTCTCCGTTCTGGCGGCATTCCTCCTCACCTCCCTCACTCACAGTCACCTCCTGCGCCCCTTGACCGCCCTCTTCAGATTGTAGGGCTGCTGCTTTTCCCAGGAACAAAGTGGAAATTTGCGCAGGTAATGGACAGAAAAAAATTAATTAGTGTTCAAGCAAATCCTGAATTATAATCTGACAGACATACACGCTCTTTAGTTTAATACACATTTCCTCCCTTTTTTAGGCTATTTCATAGAATACATGCAGCATTATGAGAACAGAATCTTTACTTTGTGCTGGTGTTCCTCCATGCATCTCCACAGGCTTGGCAACTTGCTCCTGCCCCTGGTCCTCCTCGCTCAACCTGGGCCGCTTGGCAGACTTTGGGGCTCCTTCCTCCAAGGTCTCCCCTACCTTTAAGCCATCGCCTTCAGGTAAAGGTGGCGCCTGTTGAGGGGGCTCATTGTCTGCTTCTGAGTCCTGCCCTGCGCCTGCCACACCTCCACTTTCACCATTTCCAGCCGAGTCAGACATATCTATGTTTGTCAATCTCTCCTGTCAAGTCCTCTACCTGGCGTCCAGGTGCCTTGTGTCTGTCTGTCTGTCGGTTGGCTGTCAGACGTGGGTGAGGTAGGTGCTACTAGGATAGTGCTTCTTCCTGCAGTGTGGGTGTTTGAGTCTGCTGGGAGACGAGGACATCACAGCACCAACTAGCCTGGGCCGAGCAAAGATGAACACAAGGGGACAGAGCAGGTGAGATAAACCAATAATGTCAGCTGGGGAAAAACACATAGCTGCAGTGTGAAAACAATGCAATACAATGCGGTCAAATCTTGCTTAGAGGAATACATTTACTGGGCGTGCAAACAACCAACAGACACCTGTGGCTAGTCGTTGACGTGCCAACCACTGATTTTGCCAAGTTGAAGCTTGAGAGGCACATTACATCACTGAACCTTACTCGTTTTATTCCATGCATGCCTCTGCTGCCATTTTATATCATTTGAAAGCTTTAGTTTCCTTCACCCGCCCGTCCACAACAGCAGCAGCCACCTCGCGTTAGCTCATGTTAGCAGGCTGATGCTACCCACCTACCTGGTCTTAAGGTTCTGCGCGCAATTTGGCTTCACACACTATTCTGCTCGGTTGTGGCAAAGCCGGACAGCATGAATACTACACAAGAGTATCCGACGTTCCTCTCACTTCCGACACTTTCGTGTTTCAATTCACCAGCTCATCACGAGAAGTTGTAAACACCGAGGGCGGCCATGTGTTTCCCCAACTATCGCGAGAACTGCGCCGATGACGTCTCGAGGGTTGAGATGCACTCCGGTGGCTCGTGCACACATGCAGAAACAAACACACATTATGGATTATTAAAAAGTCAAACAAAAACTCAGTCAGTCACTGCTAAATGCTATTTATTTAGTATTTATTTTGTTCTTCAAACAAACAAAAGCAAAACTATTTACATATCTTTCAGTTGTTCTTCTCCATAAGGGTTTCGTTACATGTATGCTGTTATTTTTAACAACATTCAAAGACTTATTAAGCGAAGGAGCTGAGCTGAGTGGGGTATCATTTTCACCATATCTTTTGGGCCGATATTGTTGGAACTACAATTACCAGAGCTGTAATGAACCAGAAGATCAACTACATACCATCAGAGACAGGTTGTGACCACAGGATCTTTTCACAACCAGACACCCAGGGCCTTTTGACAACACAATATTGCAGTTTATCTAATCATAAAAACCTTTGTAGTGCAGTAAAATAAACTGCAAACAACTGTTTTACTCTTTTAAGACAGATTGACCGACCAACAACTAATACCACCAGTATCAGCTTTTTAAAATGTCAAACATAGGTATTTTTAAAGTCATTCACAAATAAGAGACTTGATAGCATATTCATTGGTTAAAGTCAATTTCTCTGTTTTTGGCAACTGATAACATTAAACTTGGTAACCATTTAGTATTAATTCAGTATCAATTCAACAGTTATGACACACTGGAGGCTGTAGTTACTCTAGTTAGCTATGGCAGGCAACTATCCATCACAACTTCAGCTGATGAAAACATACAAAGTTTATTACAAATCTAATCTGATGGTACTCAATGAATATCAGATGCCATTTGGATTAAAAACTCCATATTGATAGGTTATCTGTAGTACAAAAAAATGAATGGTTGACTAAAAGCATTAATCTCTCAAATCCAATTAGATACACAAGACGCTTTCCAAATTTTCGTGACATGGAATCTCCCTTCAGCTAACGCACGACTGAATGGTCCATTCCTTATCTATTCAGTGCCATCAGAGATGGTCGGCAGCACTACCAGGTGCACAAACAGAACTCATGACCCCACCTCAAGGTTTAGTGTCAAAAACCCACAAAAATTACAAGTCATGCAAGCTTGCGCTAACAATCATGCTTCTAAATACGGGCCCAAGTCATCATCTCAAAACTGTAGAAGTACCTAGTAGATTTCATAACATTTAAATCCCCCGGAGTGTAAAAAAAAAAAAAAAAAAAGGAACCAAAAAGCCACAACTTGTATCTCAATTTAAGGATGACCTCTCACTCTGATTGTTTAGCCTAAATCAGGGTATTTGTTGCAATATCCAACAATATTACTGCACTCTTTTGTCACACAGCAACAAGTCCGTGCTTCAAGCAAATTCGTTGCGCCCCGTCAGCTCAGCTCCAGACTGTACAGACTTCAGCCCTTTATTAAGCCTGCACCTTCAGCAAAAATCTAAACAGGAAATCTGAACAAATCCACTCGTCATTTAAAGGAAACCAAAAGGGCAAAAAAGCCAACCACCAGCAAAATTATAATAATCAAGAACAGCTTTGTTGCTCTATTCTGGAGCTAACTAGTAACTTTCACGGTGATCAGATGTACATGTAGCAGGTTATTACAGAACAGACAGTTCTGTTAGTCAACAGAAAACAGTCTTGCAGAAAGCTTCTTTCTTTCTTACTTTAGATATTTAACAAGGTTGTTTCCAACTTAAATTCATCATTGTTTAACATTTTCAGTTAGCTGTTCAGGACTGAACTATACAATTTAAGGCATGTTGAACAGAGAAATAAAGCAAAACCCACTATGAGAAAGAAATCAAAACACAAACTTTTACATTATTTACAAAGCTCAGCGTTTATAGTGATGAGCATTGATGCTTGTGTGTGTGTGCGTGTAATTGTATTGTGTGATTTGATGTTGATGTAGCCCTGTTATGCGTGCAGACGTGGTTCCAGAGGAGAGCCAATTTAACTGAGTGTATGCTGCTTTTGCTATAGGTGTGCATGTAGTGTGTCTGCAACTCCTTTGGACTATAGAATCTATGTGACGTGTAGCTAAGTGTACGTGTTTTGTCATGTTTCAAAGTCTTTTTTTTTTTTTTTTTTTTTTTTTAATTTTTTACAATTCTTCAGTTCATCCAGTTCCACAGCTGCAGGGATTTGTGGTGGCTTAGATCTGATCCAGCCATGTCCATCAAAACCCGAACCAGCTCTCTGTCTCTGACATCTGGGCGGGAGGGCAGGTCTTCTGTCCTGCTGGTTCGAAGACCTCCACTCGGCCACCCGAGAGTTTCAAGCTGAGGTGGATGACGACATCTGAGCAGATCGTGCCTCTCTATCCTCTTCTTTGCCGGAGAGTGCACGATCAAATCCCAAACCTAACACTTCCAAACACAGATGGGATCCATGGTCGATAAACATGTAACTTCATCTGGTAACTGTCCAACAGATAATGCCAATGGCCTGCCCAGTCCAAGGTCAAGACAGAAAAGTTTCTTAGGGTTTTAGTTCAAAGGATAGGTTTAGGGTTAACTGGTTCATGGGTTGGCTGTAGATTAGATCCTCCTCGCAGAGGGCAGCAAATGAAGCACAGCCAAACTCCTGTGAGAAGACAGAAGAGCACAAGATCACCACACTGCAACAAGGTTAACCAGCAGTAAATAGATCAAATAAAGTCACTCGTGTCGACAACAGGCCAAATTGCACTTCAGCGAGTATATCTTACCAATGCCAAGGACTCTACAGCTCTCAAGGCAGGCAGCAGGTTGGGAGACGAAGTGTCCTTGCCAACAGCTCTTCGAACCCATTACTGCCTCTTTAGTTTGTCTGTTGATCAAACACTCTTGGTGGGGACATTTGTAGCCACTGCAACATCCATTTTGATAAGTAGCTATCACTCAGTCTTGGAGCCACTGTAGCATGTCCAACACCTCAGTCCATGTGGTTTTCCCTTCCATCCCTGTTTGTTTCAGGGTTACTGGCAAACTAAGGGAAACGCACTGCGAGTCTATCTTTAAACTATATTCAAAAAGATTGGTTTTCTTGAAGAACATTCACTCCATATAATCAATGTCTCATGAATTTTCCTTCATCCATTTTCTTTCTACTCAGAAAGGTAATACAAAAATATGGTTATATACAGGAGGTTGGAGAAGACGAGCTTCTCGAGTCTCTTATTTCAGTTTGGGAATATCTTATCAGTGACTTTGTCAAAGTCATAGCAATCCTCCTGTTGTAATTGTGCTCCCATCCCCAAAATGGTACCTCACAGCTTGAATGAACAAAAGTGCATAGGTGAGTTGGTGAGGGCAGGGTGTGAGTGCTTGTGAGGGTTGAGGTGAGGACAAGCGCACTAACCAGGTGTACTCATATCACCCTCTCAGTTCCCTCTAGGGTTATGTAGCCCCTGCACTCCGTTCTACACAAAACAGAGCCAATCCTTGATTTTCCCGCCTTCGCTCCATGGTTGATCATCAAGTCTCAGGATCCACGACCACACAAAAAGGTCCAGTTAGAGGATCTTGTCCATGTTGTTGTGATGCCTGCCACTCTTCCTCAAAAAAAAAAAACCAACACCACTCAATGTCCATATGGCAGAAGCGCACTTGCAAACCCCACCCGTCTTATGTGGGAACGGAAAAAAACAAACAAAAAAAACAAAAAAAATTAAAAAACAAACAAAAAACTGCACCCACGGATATCCATGTGGTTTGTAAACAACCAAAGCTCCAGTATGGAATAGAAAGAGTCCTTTCTTTTAAATTGTTAGTCACTATTTGTACGACCAGGATTGTAGAGGCAGTGTGTTCAACTGTATCCATCCCGAGTTTTTTTTTTTTCTTCTCCACTGTGTAAATAAAAAAAGACCTCGCTAAACTCTTTGAAGCTTTTTTGTATTTTGTTTCCATTTTTGAAATCTTCTGAGGAAAAAAAAAAAAAAATCTGGTATCAGCACGGGTTTCTTGTCATTTTTTTGGAATACATTCAATATTTTTCTTAAGAAAGAAATAATACACACACTTCACATGGCGATAATGAAACAAAAATGAAAAACAAATTAAGGAAAAAAAAATTAAAAACACACAACAAAAATAGCAGCCCCAAGTGCTCATTATCTTAGTCCAAATACTTTTTAAACTTTGTATATAATGTATATATTCATATATATTTTTCATTAAAAAAAAAAAACTCGTCATTATCAAATTGCAACAACGAATAAGTAACACAATATGCTAACATTTCATGCACCGTTCTGTGCACTTGCACATTAAGATGCTGTATTTTTTTTTTTTTTCAGAGTCAGAAACTCGACACCTTTCATTCACAAGTTCGAGAGCTGACAAAAGGCAACGTGATCACACCCCAGGAAAACAGACTGGACTAACCTTCCGATGGATCACCCCTAGACTGAACTACAAATATTTACGATATAAACTTACATACTTTACATACACTGTGCTGAGCACTGACACACGCCACACTCGCTCTCAAAAAAGAGTTAATGTCTCAATGGCCACGCACCCTATCCAAGTTCTTAGGCACAAATGTGCATTCATACACATACAAAAAAGCACATGTATTCAAAATGAGTACCTGTAGTCTTAACTCATTTCTATGAACAGTAAATGAACATGCACACTGAAAACACACACACACACACACACACACACACACACACACACACACACACACACAAACACTCGTACAGTCTCATTCTGATGCACACACAGTAATGTCCCTCATGATTCGCCCTGTCTTCTAGTCCTCACAGGTCTAGAGACAGCTCCCCAGAGGGAGAAGCAAAGGGAAATAAACTAGTGGTGGTCATCATGTGATGAGCGCAAAGCTAACATTTACAAATGTATGCATTTCTATTTTCGTCTATCTGGGGATGAAGAGCTGGTGAGAGAAAGGATGTGTTGTGCAATTGCCCCCTCTCTCTCTCTCTCTCTCTCTTTCATTCACTCACCCTCACAACAAACCGATCAAGTCCCTGTTTGGAGAAGGGACACAAACACACACACACACACACACACACACATACAGACACACACACACTAAACATGAGAATACAAAATTAACATTTGAACAAAAAAGACAAAAATGGCCTCTTATGTTTCATACATCTTGGTAAGCAACTAAAGAAAGAAAGAAAAAAAAAAAACATTGTGCAGACTGGTATATTACTGACACAAACCAACCATCACATCAGTCACTCAGTCATTCATACACATTCACAAAAATATTCACTTCTATAACTAACCCCATTTGTTTGATTTTTTTTTGTTGTTTTTGTTATTTCTTTTTTAGGCAAGTGCAAATCTTCAAGTTTTTTTATAATCCATTTTTCAATAGCTTTACTTTTTATATAAAACGTAAAAAAAATGCTAAACAAGAGAAATATCAACAGTGTTTGTCTTTCGAGAAAGGATTTGCTCTCTGATAAGGTTTCAACTAAAGGTCCCCCTGACTTTGAAAACCTAACAGCCCAACCATTCACCCCGACTGTTTCACCGCCCCCTTCCAGTTCCGATGCACATGCGCACAGATAATGTGTATGTACACATACCATATGCGCATTGATTCTGAACACACGCATACATACACACATGAAAAAAAAAACTATTCAAATCCCATCTCAATAAAGTGCATTAGTTCAGTATAAGGTGCTTAATCTTTTGAGTGCCAGAGGATACCCATCTTCCTTTAAACCTCACCCCCCTCTCCCCTGCTCAAGTGATCAACTGGTGCAGCAGGGAGCCCTTTTTTTTTTCTTTCCAGAAGAGGAAAGGGTGGGAGGCGCAGATCCAGGCGCCTCCACCCTGCACCTCCCCATCACGCTCGCTCCCTTCCTATCCCCACCCACCACCCTCCCCTCCCCCGTTTCCCCCAGCAGTGCACATTCGTCATCAGGTTTGTCTGATTAAAAGACAGAAGGCCTCAGGTAGCTATTGCTGCTGCGCTGCGTCACATCAGTAATCCTCCACCATCTCCATCTCATTCAGGCTCAGACAGTCGCCCGCGTTGTGGAATGAGTACCCTGCAGGGAGGAAGGGGAGAGCAAGGAGGGCGGAGAGGAGAGACGGAGAGAGCAGAGTAAGATAAGAGGATGGGACACGGGGGAGTTCAGAGGTCTGGCTTTAACACTGTAGGCAGGGGATAAAGATGCAATCCAGAAAATATTTGAAGAGTTCTGGGCCATTTTGTAAATGTGAGAAGAAGCGACAGCATCAACCGTAATTAATTATCCATTTACATTTGTTTATATATAATTTTTTAATATTAAAAAGGTGAGAAAGGTAGATCGTGGTCATATCTAAGCCAAGTAGGGAACATGTGCAGGACAAAATCAGTATTATGCAACGGAAAACAAGAGGTGTGCACACTAAATTATAGTACTGATTTAATGTATCAACCTGCACAATCTTCAGACTTTTTAGAGAGATTGTAAAATTCAGTGTGTGGACTACCTCCCCCCCCCCACAGTTTTGTTCTATATTTGAATAATAAGGCTGTATTTACACCACAAATTCCAATATGCATTTTTTACCTATATCACATTTGTTTCGCCACCTGTTTACATCTACTTCAAAGGCGAGCCATATCCCATTCCTGTGCTTACACTTCAAACATCCCACGTGTACATGAATAAACTTCAGACATAAGCCTGCTCTATAAGCGCGGCCTACTCACCACCTGGAATGGGTGCAAGCAAGTCCTCAAGCAAGTTGCGACACTTTCTGCAGCTGCTTCACAACGCTGCGCTCCTTGCTTTGTCTCGTTTGGTACTCTTTTTTGATTCTAGGCGATGATTACGTTTCCCGTTTGGGCTCGTTTTGTGTTACTTTGAGGTAAAAGTGTGTTTTATTTGTGTCACATTGTTGCTAATCTGTGGTCCTATCAATCAAACACCCTACTGTAATAAGATTAGTGTCTGTAGATTCAGACCATTAACAGATGTATGGAAAAGGCAAGGTCACATACCTAAGATGCTGGGGTCAGAGTGCAGCATCATGGGCTGTTTCTTCTTCATCTTTCCCCCCTGGTTGTCATAGAGACCAGCCTTGCCCATGTGGTTGGCTTGAAACATGGACTGCAGGGTGCTTGGATTCATACCTCGCATTGAGTCCTAGAAAAAGAGAGCAGACAAGGGAATTTAGTCAAGATGGAATTAAAGAGGGTTAAACAAGTGTCCAACATTTTAACACTATACAGCAAAAGAAAATAAGTGGAAGGAGACTCCGACTGCCTTTCAGTTACCAGGTGACTACCTTCTTGGTTTAAAAGATTTAGTTTCCAAAAGACACTCTTCCATTCATTCCCACTGAGAACAGACCTTTATTAAGTTGCTATGTGGGGCAATGCAATAACATTGGCTTGTTTGTCCACTTAGCAAGGAGCAGCACCTGGGCAGCAAACTGTGCTTCCCTTCTGTAGGAGCCTTTATGTTAGCTCATGCTATTGTTAGCGAAAAAAAATGGCACGGCTGTAGTAACAGCAGTGACAAACACACACAGTGACAATCACTCTCTCTCTGCCTCACTGACAGCTCAGTGTTTGTGTGTACAGTATAGAGGTATACTTGGGTTTACCTGCAGAGGGAAGTTCATGTTCAATCCAGCCACTTCCTTTGATAACTGGGATTATAAAGAAGAGGAGAGGAGGAATTTATGTGGGTAACCCCGTCCAACACACTTAAAGATTTTCTATTGGTGGAATTTTAAACCCATTAATAGTATTTTAAATATATTCGATTATAGCTGAAAGTTACAAGATTGACCGCGAGGCAGCCTCCTTTTTTACGCATAATACAACTGAAGAATTTACTACTTTTCAAATGACTTATGTACACACCTCACGTGTTTGTGTCATGAATCAGAACTGTATTCTCCAATTAACTTACAAATATGTAATGTTTCAGCAGATTAAAGGTACAGGCAAGAATGTGAACAACCTTGCTTGCTGCATTCAGTCCTGAGAAGACCCTCACAGATTTTCCATTAGACAGGTGCCAACTAGTATCTAACTTTTGTACTGCCACTATAATTCTTCACTTGTAAGAAAAAGTCTGTAGCAGCCATTAAAGTGACATTAACTACTTAAAAGAATACTTCTTTGTGAAAAGGTCTGATTTCTAGTCACTCTGCAATGACAGCAGCCATCAGCGGACATGATAACTACCCATACTGCACAGAGAGAAGGAAGTCTGCACCAGAGTTTCAGCCAGTAAAGTGGCTGTTTTCCTTTGTTTGTTTAGTTTGGGATCCTGAACTGAGGGGGTGTATCCAACAGGTTATGTTTCTAACATATGCTGTTCTTCACTTAAAAAAAAAAAAAAAAAAAAAACCCTTTTGAGCACAAGCCTACCTGCTGCTGCTGTCTCTGTTGGTTGGCTTTCTGTTTGGCACGTCGCTCCAGAAACTGTTTGGCGAACTCTTTGGCTTCCACTGTGTCCCCTAGGTAGGACCGGATGAAGTCCAGCACTGCATAGGGAGACTCCACCTCCTTCAGGTATGCCACAATTGTGGCAACTAAATAAAGACATGCATTAACAATGCGGTTAAAGTAGGGACAGCATTTAGAGCTTGTGTAAATATAAACACCATAAATGTGTTGCATTTAACAAATAGCACTCACTCTATGAACTCTCTACACTCTTGACATTGTTAAATACATAAAAGCTGAGTAGCTTACCATCCAGAGAGGAAGAGGAGTTGTTGGCAGAGGTGTTGAGAGCGTGCAGCATCTGTTCACACCAGGTGGTGAAGCCGTCCTGAGGCTTCATGCCCTGCAACAGCTTCAGCAGCTTCTCCTCCTCTTCTGTCCGCTTACGACGCATCATGTACTGATCACTGCAGAGGACACACAGGTTTGAGTGCATATTTATTATGTTCTTCCATTGAAAGCTATACACATATAAAACATTACAATGGTGGTCAAATTAAAGAATCACGGGTGCAACCCTAGAAGTGAAGCTACCGTGTTTACAATGGGCCACTCAATATTCCTTGGGCGTACATAAATATGCAATTTCATTTCATTTAATTTCATCTCATGTACCTGAGTGATGGACTGCTGCGGCTGTTCTTCAAGCCCATGTTGTTGTTGCTGTTGCCACGCAGGCTGGCCTGGTTCTTCACAGCCTCGTCCCACATGCCCATGCTGCCCGACGAGCCTCCACTGCCACCCTTACTCTCCATACCTCCAGGCCCGCCCCACATGCCAACACCCTCCACCCACTGCCCTCCCATGGAAGAACTCCCCATAGACATGCCGGGGTGCTGGAAACAGAGAGAAATCAGGCTCATCATTATGACAAAACAACATTTCTATTCGCGTTGCCTACAATATGCGCTCTCTATCATTATTTCTGTATGAAAACTCAAAAAAAACGTATAATTTCAGTTTGCTGAAACTCACGCGGTCTCTCTGCTGCTGGGCTCTCTGTTGTTGCTGCTGCTGCTTCAGGAGCCTCTCAGTCTCCTGCTGCATTTCCAGCAGAGCCAGAGCCGGGGGTTTTCCTGACTTGGCGAGCCCAGAGGAGGAAGCCCCACTCCAGCTTGAGCCGCCTGCCCCAGGCCCCTGCTGCTGGGGGGCCTGCTGCAGCAACTTCATGATCAGCTCCTGCTGCTGACGACACTACAGGAAGATAAAACAACACTTTATAGCTGTAATCCTCATTTATTACTGGGCAAATTCAAATAAGTAAATGTACACTAGAGCCAGGTGATGATTCAGTATTAATGTTTTTCTCCTGTAATCTGTGCTCCTATAATAATTAAGCTATATTTAATATAGTAATACAGTGATTAGCAATTGTAATCTCTAAATTAATAATATAAACTAAAAAAGTAAAACTAGCATCTAGCATATTTCAGCTTTTTACTTAGTCCACCGAGTCTAAAATCTAAAATAAAAAAGGGAAAATTGGAAGGAAAAAAAAAATCTCACCTGCTTGCGTCTGAAGAGCTCCTCTTCCTCCCTCCTCTTCTGCTCTTCCTGTTGCCTCCTCTTCTCCTCCCTCCTCTTTCGCTGCTCCTCCTCCTCACGCTTCGCCCTGAGTTCAGCGTCTCGCCTCTCCTGCTGGAGCTGAAGGGAATACATCATCAAATGAAGTAAAAAGTACAAAAATGAGATTGCATTTTGAGTGCAGTTATTGCTGCTAGCAGTGCTAATAGATTTGTCTGGCAACAAAAAGTGTTTTAACTAATTTAATTTAAAATGTTTCAACTATTGGATTACAAAATGCAATAAAAAAAACTTACACGACAAACTGTGTAAAATGATGTATACAGTGTTGGTTCTGGCAGTAAAACCTTAGCAAAGCATGTGCAGTAGTCAATTTGTGTTCTAAGGATTAAAATCTCCTGAATGAACACACCTTTTGAAGCTGTTCGAGAGTTGGACCCTGAGTAGAAGGATTCATTGTTATGTCCCAAAGACTGGCTTCACCGCCTACATGGAAATAAAATTGGGGTCATTTTTTAGCATCATTACTATTCATGTGTTTTCACCGCTTACAGGCAATGCACAACAAATTACAGTCTAGATCGTACCTGACGGCTGTGAAGCTGAGGTATGCATGTCCCACATGGACCCTGTATCTGGCACTGACATCGACCTGTTCATCGAAGGCATCATACCCTGCTCACTGCACCTGGAACATACAAAGCAATGCTCAACACCCAAAAAACAAAGAAATCTCAAGTTTTATGTACAAGTCAAAATCTCTTCTGATGTAAAATGTCAGAAACTAGAATGCAAATGCACTCTAGTCCAGACATGTAAGGTGACCTAAGCTCCATTCTTTCACCTGTTAATGAGCTGGAATAGCTGCTGCTGTTGGAGCTGCTGATAAAGAGCTGCCGCTGCCAGCTCCTGTTGCTTTTTCAGGCGCTCCTGGTCCAGGTTTCCCTGAATAGAAGAGGAAAGAGATCATCGCCAGTCAATATCATGCATCTTCAAAAAAGACAACATACCAGTTATCTATTCATAGTTGTCTACGTCTAACAAAGAACTGAAATTGTTAAGTTTTCACAGTGGCATTTTTAACAGAATTGTCCAGTTTTTTCCCAAACGGTATCTTGTATCCTCTGCATACAGGGATATGTTATAAATTGAGCATATAGGAATTGTGCATTTCCCCACAATCAGCTTATCAGCTGTGCCACATTTAGAAGCAGTCAGGGACATGGTACCATATCTGTAGTGTTACACTTCATGCATTGAATGCTGGTACGGAACCTGCCTTGTTCTGCTTTACCAATTTGAAGCTTACAGGTAACTTTTACTGGAGGCCACTGAAAATCTGTTTCATGACTGTAGTTTGAGTATTGATAACTCTCCCCACTTGCTCTGGACTTTTCCTACTCACAGACTTTAGGAGGAGGATTCATGAATTAACACACATAACACACATAACAAGAGCAAGTTTTGTGTCATAACATCAAGTGGGAATCATTTCAGAATCTTGTACAAATGTTGTTAAACAGAGAATGTTTGCCTTTTGCTATAACATATTATCTTTCTAATCAAACTGAACTTGGATTGACTTTTAATGTCTATTACCGTGACCTGTCTATCAATCTTCCCTCTCCTCTGCATCCTCCCCTTCCCATCCTCTATGTTGGCTGAGCTCTGACTCACAGTCCCGGCGGGCCCCCGGGTGGGCTGCGGGCGCTGCGTTGGTGGTGGCGGTCTCACCAGCAGGGGCGGCGGGGAGGGCCCTGGGGCGAAGGGTACGCGGCCCCACATCTTGATGACGTCCCCCAGGGGTTGGAAGCCCTCGTCGCAGCCCCGCTTCACCAGCAGGGTCATGGTGAAGTAGCCAGCCTGGAACCACTCGCACATCTCCACAGTGGTGAATGGACCTGGTGGGTGGGTGGGATAGAGAGACGGGGATGAGCTTACAAAGCCATAATTATTAATCAATATGCTGTGTCTGCACGTGTGAGTGTGCAAGTGACTGTAAATGCCGCGGTCTGAAAGAGTACCCTGGATCTCTCCCTGTGGGTCCTTGTAGAACCACTTCATGGCGGCCTCGTGAGATAGCGGCAGAGCGGCTGCTGTGTTCCTGCTCTCCTGCTGCTGCTGCAGAGCCTGGGTGAAACACTCCTCCTCCAAAGAAGTGTCCTGAAGCGATGCCACCATCTTCTCTGCCTCCTATACATACACACACAGGTTGCCATGACACCACATCAATTTACCTGGCAAGTTTAGACTGAACATTTAAGACAGCTTCAATCTTTAAAAATAGCTTAGCCATCAGGTAGCGCTGCTCAAATAAAACTGCAGTGACTGTTTGATAGAAATTAATAGTCACAGCAACACTGGATATTGGATTGCAGAATTTGAAAGTCAAAAAAAAAAACAACTAAGAGTTTTAAAGGCATGCTTGCAGCATTCATCACATGCCAGCTTTGGACCTCATTATCAAACGTGGTTGATTTTGTTATTCTTGGAGCCGTGCCAGTGCTGTGGCTAAAAGTTTGTTCTTGAGGCTGGCACTGGAGAAAAAGCTGTTGGGTCATTAAAATCCAAAGGTTTATCCTCTTAGCTAAATGCCCATTAGATTAGGAGGTACACTATATTGTGCAGTGCTGACATCTTGGCCTCTTGGTGGTGCTAGAGGTGCCCCTGCATTCATAATCAAAGTGCAGATGCTGGCAATAGTGTTGCAAAAACTGTTTTTCTTTCTAATTCGAGCATTTTATAATGTAACGTTTGTTACCAAATGTCTCTGAGATACATCGACAAATACAGATTTATTCTACATTCAATGTAATGAGTCTAGATTGTTCTGTAGCACAGTAATCACTGGCTGCAGCTCAGTGGAGTTAATAATAATTTCTGAGACAGATGCTTGAAATGTGCCTCCTGTTTTTCCTACCTGCTGCAGGTGCTTCATGCCCTCATCATCCTCGGTGTCTCCTCCAGACGGTGGGAGGAGAGGAGCAGCAGAGGAAGGGGGTGGGGGAGGCAGAGTGGAGGGGGTGGAGGCGCTGGGGCTCAGCTGGGCCTTGGAGCCCCCTGCCGGAGCCACGTCTGACACAAGAACAACAACAACAACAATCATTAGTAAAACAATGGGACCTATTTTCGGTATTTCTATTTATGGGATAATGGTGTTAGATGTGAGGAGCAGAGCCACCTACTGGCTCTGTATCTGATACAGCAAGAACAGCAGGTTCAGTAAACAAGATATTAAATGACTGGGGCTAAACATATTGTATATCAAACCAAAATATCAACGTGACTGAATTTCCTCTCACACTCACTCTGAGACTAAACAAGCTCGGCTGAATATACGAGGTCACAAGCTCCAAAATAACAGAGCTAGGACTTCAGGATCTGTCTTTTCAGAATACAGTACACACACACACACACACACACACACACACACACACACACACACACACACACACACACACACACACACACACACACACACACACACACACACACACACACACACACACACACACACACACACACACACACACACAGCAACAATCATATACACAACAGGTTGCCTCAGCACTACCAAAAAGCACTTCTAGGTTAAAAATATATTTGGACATCTGTAAATTTTGCAGAGCAATCCATTACTTTTCAGAGGCTAACGCAACATGTAGCTTTTGTCAATGAGGCTGATTCACACTGAAACTTTTACACTGCTGAGAACCAGGTTAGGAATAATGGTGACATTCCTGTAAGGCTTTTACTGTAAAGCAAATGCAAGCATGTGACAAACAATGAAGACTTCAGTTAGCCACTGAATTCAAACTTGCTGGTCTAAATCTGAATTCTGATGACGAGGATGTTATTAAATTCATACTCGATATGTAGAATACATTTTCTGACATCATTTTAAGTCCATTTTCCAGCAAACTAATCATCAGGCCCAATATTTCAGCACATACTTCAGTTAGACAGACTGTACCTGCACATTTAAATTTCCTTCACATTTCATACTATAGTTGCAATATCAAACAAATGTGTCACACTTTTTGTACTTTCTACATCATGCAGCCCTATTTCACACTTACTCCTGACTTTTCCACAAGATTAAACTGATAGGTATACATGTAGAATAAATATGCCTCTCTACAATATATCAGACTCACAAAAAAGAGAAATTAACAAGTAATAATGCTGCTGACCAAGTCTATCTTTGTGCTTCAGTAGCATTAAAGTCTAAAACACATAGATTTCGAGTTAGGTGTACCTTCACTAGGCATGCTGCCGGCCTTAACAGGGTGGCTGTTGCTCAGCTGAGTGTCCACCACTGGGCCAGTGTTGCTGGGTAGGAGCTCCAGGGATGGAGGGGTACAGTGGGTTGGAGGAGAGGTGGAGGGTGATGCTGGCTTTGTCTCCCCATCAACCACAGCAGAGCCGGCTTCTTTACTCTCTGTGAGGTGAGGAATGGAGGAGGAAAAACAAAACAACTTGTGACTCCTTCCGGGCTTGTGATCAACTAGCAATAACTGTATGGAACAAGGTGCAAACACATGCTAAATCATCAAATAAAGCCTCACCTTTGTCTTTGTCTCCGTCAGCGCTGTTCCTCTCGATGTCTGCGAGGCTCTCCTCCTCTTCCTCCTCCTCTATCCCCTTGAACTCCAATTCCTCCTCCAGGATTGTCTCCTTGCCACCCTTCTGAAAGAGGAAGACCAGGAGAAATGGAGTAAATGAGAGTGGGACAAATTTTCATGGACTTTCATGAGGATAGACAGAAACAGGATGACCCCATTTTTTCCCCCATTTTTGGATACAACCTCCAGTTTTCCCAATACACACCTTCATAGGCATGAAAGCTCCAGAGGAGTCAAAAGTGCCCATCTCCCCGTCTTCCTCATCTGTACACCACTCGGGCAGGCCGTCCCTGTCATCCTCTAGTCCCTCACTGCCTGCACGCCGGCGGCCGCAACCATGACCGTCTGAGTCCCGGAAGTCGAAATCAAACTTCCTTCGACGACTCTCACCTGGACCACCATGGTCCCGCCAGCCTGCTGAGCGAGGACCACCATCTGACAGAGAGAAGAAATGGACCATGGCCAGTTAAGACACTGTCAGAGCAATAATCAGAAATGTCATTAAAATATTAAAAGAAACTGAGTAGGTTCCTACTACAAAAGACATAGAAACAAGCTTTCATAAGAGAAAGACAGTGCCAAGGTACCGCTCATGCCCAGATAGTCATGTGGTAAAGTCTTGGGATGTGCTGTATCTTACCTCCTGGGCTTTTTGCTCTATCATTAACCAAGCTGCAGTTTGGAGGAAACGTAAGTTTAAACGTGGTGTTTAGAGAAGTTCATGCGGTCTCTTAAAACGGATCACCGTTTCCTCAGTAACTATGGGAGCTTTAAGAAATACTATTTTAGCCTAAAACTCTCAAGCTGCTGATCCTTGTAGAGATCACTTTACTGCCACTAGATGTCACTACAGCTACTGTTTAAGTTAGAATTCCTGTACATTTTTTTATACATTTATTTGATTTTAGCGCTGCGTTTGATGCAACTGTCTATGAGCTACTCTAAATAAGCGTATGGCTGTAACCCATCTGTGGTCAGGTAGGTTAGAACATTTAAACATGGCCTTATTCGAGGATGATTTGGCATTACAATGGGCATCAAATCATTTTTATTGATTTGAATATAAGCCTCAGGAGAAAGTTTGATTAAAATTGAATCATCCAGAACCAATTCATATTAAATGTGTTAAAGTCCAAATTTATTATTTCTAGTTCAAAACATGCACGTGTGAAGAAAAAAAATAAGGCTCACATTCAGGGTAATTATATAGAGCAGGTTATACTAAATTATACCTAAATGGGCTTTAAAAAAAAAGTCCAGTGAAACAAAAAATGATCTGCAGAAGCTTCGATAGCTCAGAATCAAGCAGCACGTCTGGTCATGAACCGTTCAGAACAGGAGGTAGCCTTTTAACCTTCCTCTGAAAAACAGCCACATTTCTCAAGAGTAACCTTCACTAAGAATAAGCACTATGACAAAAATAGACAAGTAACAACGGATATGGTAGCTCTTCCACAATTCGGAAATAATGCTTTAAAAAATAAATAAATAAGTGGTTTTGTACAGGGCAGCCATTCAGTGAAATAATTTACCTTCATTTATCAGAAAATCCCTGAATAAGGTCTTTAAAAAAAAATGTTACAATTAAAAAAAATTTTTTTAAAAAGGCTATTCTGGCTCATATAGAGTTTATATCACCTTATAACAAGACAAAAATATAATGGTAAAGCAGTGAATTAAAAAGAAAAAAAACAAACAATTTACAGCATGTAATATTACTGTGTCGACTTCAGTATTCACTGAATAATCGGTGTTGGTCCGTTATTTAGGGAACTTCCAGTTAAGCTGTAGTTGACTTGTTTTGACAGAGCACACTAAAATGAGCAGCAAACTAGTTGTTAAACCCTTGAAACCACCAATTTAATGAACATATTTTTAAATTGCTAAACTAAGCTAACAGCAACTGTCCCTCCACACTGGTGAAATCCTAAAAGGTGTGTAGCCTGCCCATCCTGCATTTTAAAAAAAGAAAGCACGAGGCCTTTGTTTATTTCTCGTGTTTCATTTTCAACACAGTTTGAGGCACTACTACAATAAATAGATAAATGTTTGTATTTATCGTACCATCCCTGCGGGGTCCAGCAAGTCTCCAGTTGCTGCCTGGCTCCCCCTCGTCCTCCTCCTGTTCCTCCCGGAGGGTGCGCCAATTATCGCTGTCAGCCCTTGTAAACTCCTTCCTCCCTGGGCCCCCGGGACCTCCTGTCTCCTCAAAGCCAGGACGCCCCACCTCCCGCCGCAGCGGCTTCTCAAATCGACGCTCACCCCTGAGGAAAAGAGGGAAATGAAGAGAAATTCATATCAGTGAAGTGATAAGCGGAGGAAAAACAAGCCCAAAACATTAACTAGTTTATGTCCTACATAAATCTGACCATCCAGAACCTACATCTCATCACTGCATATCGCATATTTATACATTTGAAGCAGGCCCATGAAGAAGAACTGTTTAGGAAATACAACAATCAGACTTTTGTTCAGTCTAAGCAGATAAGAGAAGATGCCTGCAAAAGTGAGATAAATTAAACCATGAGAGCAAAAAGCTCCAAAAATACCAGAGAGGATTATTCAGTTCATTACTTTACATGACAGCTCCTCTCAGCAGTAAGGATATAGGCTTTTACTATGCAGTGGAGTGCTTGGAGCCATGACTTGTTTAACCTAACAAACACTTCTGCACAAGTGTGCGCCGCTTTCCTTACCGGTCATCCCAGCTCTGGCTGCGATGTATCTCTCGGACGCTGCGGCCAAAACCCACCTCCGCATCTTCAATACTTCTTTGGTAGAATCCACCTTCACCACGGCCTCGGCCTGATTAAACACACACGAGTAGGTGTCCATATTTAATACAATCAACGTCTGAGTGAGGCAACTTGAGGTAAGCCATTTGAGAAAACTATGGTGTGTGCATATATTGCTCTGCAGTCAGCCATGCTCCCTTTTCCTTTGAATCAGCCTTACAAAACCTCAATTTTTAAAAACACACAACTATTTAATTACCGTAAATCCCCTTCAAGCTGCACACAGTCGTAGACACCAACATGCACACAAATTATAAAACCCACACAGCACCATTTTTCTCAGTTGCGTCCTTGGCTGTCCTGAACCGGACAGCTAATGTTTACATTGGCCATTCATATGAGTAGAGTGCTGTGTGTGCGCAAGGTGAGTTCATAAGCCCAGTGGTTTTAGGCAGGTGTGGCTGGACAAAAGGAGGACTATTTAGACAGGCCAAGAGGAAGTGTGCTGTATCAAGATGGTAGAAGAAAAAGGGGAAATAAACACTTCAGTGGTTGACTTGAATAAACTGTTTTACTTTGTCTGGATAACAGCCATACAGCCATTGTAGTTACAGCCAAAGGCTTTGGACAGCATTTCTGTTGCTGTTGGACTTGTGTTCGCTTTAGTGCAAGTGGTTGTGGATTTATCATAACTGCACTTAGGCTGAATCAATGCTGTGCTTTATTTGCTGCCATTTTTTTTTTTTCCTTTTCTAAAGGGTGTCTGGGTGACTCTTTTTTTCTCTTTAGTCATACCTCGACCGCCTCGCGTGGCCCCTCGTCCTCGCACCACTCCAGCTGGGGCAGCCCCACCCACCCCTTTTCCCATGAGCCTCAGCACCGCCACACTGTTCACAGACATGGAGAAGTTCCTCTGCAGAGAGAGAATGGAAAGAGCAAAAGGGAGGAATGTGAGGAATGTCAGCTCACAGCCACGTTTGTCAACCAATTGAACAGCTCGCTTTGGAGCGGAGGTTGTTTCACGGTGTGATACCACATGACCAGTTGAAATAGTTCAACTTTTGCAGGTATCAGTGTATCTGTGAGTGTGTGTTTGTGGCTGACCTGCTCCTCCTCAGTGAGAGGCACCAGTGCCAGTGGCTGCATGGGCTCATCTTGCAGAATAGCAGCAAACTCCTTATCCTGCATGTCCTCTGGGACCTAAACAACAACAACAACAACAACAACAACATGCATTTAAGAGAACAAACCATCTTTAAAACTTTGGCAATGCCTGCAGAAAAACAACATTGACCAACAAACAGGTTCTCATTTTTGAGGATGGGTCTGTTTGTAATGCAAATGGAAGTCAACACAGTTAAAAGCAATATACATCACTGTACGCTGCTGGGAAAATGCTTCATCACTTTTAGCGCCAATGACTTCCTCAATGTTGCTGAAACTCAACAAAATATTCTTATTCTGTGGTTCTGAGAGAGTTTTCCCACTAACCTTGTTGTCTTTGATATAAAGTGCTAACATCTCCTCTCGGCCGTAGCGATACTCGGCCAGCTTGTACTTTGGCATGGCGGGGGAAGGAGGGGGGGACGTCACACTCCCCCCACTGGACAGTGCACGGAGCCTGGGTGAGGACAGGTATCAATACAGATTAGTAAAAATGTATTTTCAACATGAATATTTCTTGTATGAATCTCAAACAGGCCATCTGATGTCTTAGCTTTGTGTTATGGAAGGTATGACTTTGCTCAGAATGTTTTTTGGAACTTATATTCAATAGTATCAAAATACACGAGGAATCGACTAAACCAGTAATCCAAGTGAGGTGTTTCAACAGAATGCTATTCTCAACTTACAGACTGAACCTTTAAAGTTACATGTTTGCAATATTTTTCCTGGCTACTGACTTGAGCTAACGTATAATGCAGGAAAAAAAACCCCACTTTCAATAGCTTTTGGTGTGAAATCCCCTGCTGGCACAGAGTACAAAAAAACAAGGACTATTGTGTAACCGCAACAGAATTCCTTTTAATGTGAACTGGAGAAAATATCTAATAGCATCCATCTTGCACCAGGGAAAAAAAGAATTTACTAAATGTTCTGTAACAAATCAACCATCCTCCTACGCAGGTCCCCCGGAATACACTTGGCTCGACACAGATGATATATTAGCTTTCCAATCTCAAGATTTCATTTTAAAAAGCTATTACTAGCAGGCCAGCTTCCAAGGCCTGCTGTTTAACAATGGCTCCATTCACATGCCTCTACAAAGTGTGTCATTGACTCACAGCCCCACATCAAAACCATATGTACCTCAGAGATGTGTAGGTGGGGGGTGTGGGGTGTAAGAGGCAGAGGTAATACTGATGAGGGAAAGAAAGCATCATAAAAGACTAGTTGGTAGCATGTGGCAAATCAAAGAGGGTAAAAATAAGTGGAGCAGGGACTAATATGCATAATAAGAGGAGAGCTGAGGCAACATGCCAGTGGGTGGGGTACTAAGAAATATTTTTGCATATTAGTATCCACTTCACTTGTATTTACTTTAACCAAATGTAGCTTCCCCCACTAATAGTACAAAGCATGGGATCACCCACCTGAACCACGGCTCAGATTGAGAAATATTATCCATACACTTAAATCTATACTACATTCATGATAATTCATGAGTCTTATAGCAAAGTTTACTGTCATCTATGTTACATAAATTTAAATTCTTGGCAGATTGTTTTTACTTTGAATTCTACCACGGTGACTAACATACTTGCTGGCTCTACTGCAAAATCTCAAATGGTTGAAATAATTTGGGAATGCTAACAGGCATTAGCAGACTTGTAAACATGCTGGCCAGACAGCTGTATGTGGTCAGCGCATGAACTGGCCGCTCTATAGCTGTATTAAAAAGGGTACAGGGATAAATGTGTGCTAGAAGGGCCACTGAGAGGAAAGCAGCTGCAGATGTGTAAAGAGAGAAATATTCTGCGAGGCTGGCGCTGCACCAAGAATGCATACAGCAGTCACAGGCCGTTAGAGATGGCATGCTACTAAACTGGAGACTACCCCTCCCATTAATCGCTACACAAACATTCGCTGAGGAGGAGGAGAAACAGCAGAGAAAGAGACGGAGATGGACAGGAAACTGCTGTGACCGTACCTACATTCGGACTTCAGGTAAAAACGTTTTCGCCACTGTTAGTAATTACAAGAGAAAAACAGTCTGAAAGCTATAGCTGAAAGCAGAAAAATGCATATACAAAGCTATTAAAGGCTAGACTATTATTGTTACTTCCATGTGGTTAGTTATAATGATTTTCTGGTATGCATTTCATCCCCCTGATGGCATAGCAAAGGACAGAGTTGGTTGGTCTCTTGGTCCAGCGCAAAATATGTTCAACAGGGCTGGGACTAACTCCCAACTTTCATTATCATTTAAACTGCCAATTATTTTCTTACTTAATGGTTGTTTATAAAAGGTCAGAAAAAGTGGAAAATAGTAATAATTTCCTACAGTGCAAAGTGAAAGTAGCAAATCTAAATTGCTTTGTCCATTTGACAAGCTATTTGGCATTTTAACTGATAATGACTCAACCAATTAATCAGTTATGTTCACTGACAAATCAATTTATCAACTAACCGTTTTCTCCATAAATATTGTTATTGACAGTCCAGGTTTCCGGGGGTTGGTTCCTAATCTGATCTGGGAAATTCAACAGTATATGTAAGTGTAGTCATGTAAGTCTAACAGAATAGACTTACATGATTCCTACTGATTTTGATAACCCCCAGTCAGGATTTCCCCCCTGACACTTTGGTCCATGATAAGGCCAATTAAGGTCATTTCCATGGCATTTGCTGGGAATACTTGTGGTCTCCGAAAGATGAATCTTCTTAACACCCTGACTTGTCCTTTACTGCCACTATCAGGCGGTAATGTCCAACTTACACACAAGATATCTCACAACGCAAGTAGTACATTGCCTTGAAATTTAATAAGCACATTCAAGAAGACCATTTATCATCAAAAAGTTATAAAATACATGTAACTCGAGTCTTCAAATGTTGCCAAAAATCAAGCTAATCAACATGAAGGGTATCACATGCATTTTCACCTGGCTTTTTCTTCCCTATGTATTATGTACTCCTCTGAAAAATGCTGAAAAAAATGTACAGAAATCTGATCAATTACCATTCTGGGCCGAAGTTAAGAGTCTCAGCAGTCATATTCCTCACGTCCACACAGAACTGAGTATCTGAGGAGAAAAACAATTTTCTGTTTTACAGTGTGCAGAAAAATGCGAAGATGTTATACATGTATGAGCAGAGAAATAAACGTGTTCCAAACAAGAAGAATTACAAATGTGCCATCTACCCACCACTCAACTGCCTTACCCTGTCCAGATGATCGGAGCAGGCTGGACTGGGCTGGACCAGGCTAGAGCTGGCTGGATTTAGTTAGGCTTAGGTGACTAGAAGGCTGAGTGGTGCTTAAGCTGTGGTCACAGAGCTCCCCAAACACACAGACACAAAGAGAATAGCTGCCAGTTTCAGGTGCTTGAGGAATACCAGGTTATCAGGTCCTAACTAGGTAAGGAAGGGGGTTCGACAATAGTTTGGAGAATGGAAGCTCCTGCTACTCACAGCCGAAAAAGGTTGTTAAACATAAAAAAGAAACGAAAAGAACCTTGGAAATTAACGATGGAACAAAATAAAACACTCTTGCTAGTAATAATGTTTTCTCTCTCTCTTTTTTTTTTTTTATATATATATATACAGCAGTTATATCTCACATTAAAGTTAAAAATATGAACTGATTCATCAAAAAGGTAACGCAGGAACGAAATAACAGCCGAAACAATGAAACAGGCTGCTGGAACAGCTGCCAAGAGCAGACGCGACTCGCACTCCTCTTCTCCTTTCTCTCTCTCCCTCTGTGCCTTTTTCTCGCGCTCCAACTGAAATGTGGATTGACGGAGACCCTCCAGGTAACTCCTTTATTTCCTGTCCTCCTCCCTTTGCACCACTGGAAAAAAAAAAACAGAGTTTGAGAGAGGGGATTAGAGAAATGAAACAATTAAAAGAAAGACAGAAAAATAAGGTCTGAACTATACACTTAATAAATTAACTGCCCATGAGATGCATTTTCACAGCTTGGCAGTCTGCCTATATTGTGATAAGAAAGGAAGTGTAATTTGATTATCCTTTGTGCAGGATTGACACACTATTTTCAAGGCAGCGTGCCTTGGACTCACTGAAAGGCACAGGCCCAATTTGATCAATCTGTTATAGCACACTGAGCTGAGAGAACAACACTGTGGTATTCCTTCACTGAATAAATGAAATGGCAAACTATTTCGAGTCTAGTGCTCAATCATGGCCCAATGTTTCTGCTTCTCACAGAAGATTTTCCATCCAGAAATTATAAGACTCTATTTCAGTGATGCTGTGAACCAGGTCTTTCTTAAAGCAATGCAGCTGGTCAGGGATAGTTCCTGAAGATGTCATGGCAACTAAAGCAATATCCAGGCAACTAAGTTTCATCAGTTAATGCTCATACATGCATACAGCGTCCATATGATATAAACACTGCATCCTTATGTTTATACATTTTGAACTGTTTTCCCATTATTGTTATGACTTATAAAACATCACTTCAAGTACAGTTAGTACTGACAGATATACAACTGAGAAGCTGGCAGAAAGAAACCTGCTGGCCTGCCAGCTACCATTATCCACCATGTTATACCAATGTCTTGGCTGGATAATTGGGGTTATTTTAAACCTAGACCTTATTTTCCTCCCTTTTACCATCATGAAGATTGTGTTAGTTTTCCCCATTCCATTCGCAAGTACTGCTGTAACACACAATATGCAGTCCAGCACCATATCCACTTGTTGAATTCAAGATGTGATTTAACTGGTTTTGCTTTTCTGTTTAAGTTTTTAATATTTATTTTACAATCTGCTACTTTTCAGTGCATGGTAGTCTGATGCAAGAACAAATAAAAAGTGTCATTTTAAATTAAGACTACCTTTTGTCAAGCAAGAAGTTAGTGGGGATTTTTTTTGCACATCAAATATTATTATTTATAAGGGTATCAGGGGACTGTCAGCTTAAGAGGCTTAAATAACTCATCACTGGCAGATTTGATCAGCTGTAGCCAATCAGAGTTGCTCTGTGAGTTGATAAAACATCTGATGGAGTTCAGATTGGGTGACATGATATATAATGTGAGCCATAGATAACTGTCTTCAGCCAGATGTTTTGTCTACCAGTTATATGGAGGTATCGTTCTCTTTAAATATCTCTGGCTGTATCATATCAGGCCTTTGTGTGCAGTGCTGAAAATGAGCAGGACTCTTATAAAAAAAAAAAAAAATGTCAATGTGATCAATGTGATGGAGTAATTTAATTTAAAGGATTTCAAAGGATTAGCCAAAAACAGACCTTCACATCTGGTTATTTTATCTATAAACACTGTCTTCACTGACTACTATTTCACAATACATATCAACATCATGATGGAAAATTACATATACAATGGTGATAGATTTTATCCATATCACCCATCCCTACTATGTGTCTTTGCTATTAGCATACTGTCAAAGCCTCTTTGGTGCAGGAGTTGTTGAACGCTAATGAAACAATTATTGCTTTAGCTTTGCAAAAATAACATTTAAAAATATAGACAGAAAACCACAGAAACCCGTTTCAGTTTTGCAGAAAGCCTGATCCTCTTCAAACTTCTAGTGGATCAGAGGGTAACTAAAGGCACCTTTAGCATAACAACGATCTTCTAAGTTTATGGGATGTCACATTGCGCAAGACACCAATACAATCTTGGTCACAATCTGTGTCAGACGGCACTACATCAATTTGAGGCTGTCAGATTGTATGCTGAATTCTTGATGAATCATAACACTACAATGTAAACAGAAAAAAGTATATGAAAGCAAAGGCACATCATCAGCTCACATCATCTATCTGCACCGCTCTAATGTTTTAAAATGCAGCAAAGTCACACAATCTTCTACTTCGTTTCCCCCTTCATCATTTTGGTTATTGCGTGCCATGGATATATTAAGGAGAACATTTGTTTTCTTCCCCTAAACTTTATTTTAAAAAAACTGCACTTGCGCAATGTCACGTCACCAACCAGTGTCTTTTCATGTCATATTCTGATTGGTCTGTTTGTAGACGTCGGTCGTAGCAGCAGTCACACTGCAAGAATTTGGTCCAATTTGGTCTTCCTCAGGCTGTCTTTGGTCACCAAAGCTCCAAATTGGTCGTTGGTGGACGTGTCTCACAGCGCAATCTAGGACCACTGTTCTGGACTGACCAAAGGTTTTACCACATTTCTCTCACGTTTGTAAACTTTGGTCTCAGACAGCACAAAAATCACACAGTGTAAAGGGGCCTTAAGGGTGCTTTCAGACCTAACCTGTTTGGTTCAGTTATAGATACATGCTATTTCAGTTTTTAAAAATACAGAATAACTATATAATTTTGTTCTGATTTGTCTATTTTTAAGGATTACATAATGTCTCAACCATACAAGTCACTCTCCACTCCTGCAGCTGCTTACTAAAAGCCCCGTAACACTTCTATGCCAGTTGAATACCATTTTTAATGTGATTCATTTTCCTAACTCTGTAGATTTGGGTGATTTTTAATGGAAATGCAATGCCAAGCTAAAACCTATTTAAACCATTTTACGACCACATTAAAAGCCAATCACTATAAAAGAATTCAACTCACATGTCTGCCAAAATTGAGTACGCAAAAGAATGGACCGGAAAATAAAAATTTCATCGGAATGACCCCCACATATAACAGTGTGCGTGCTTAAAAATAGCATCAAATGTCATCAATGTCAAAACGCTAAAAAATGTTGCGACCTTTCATGCGTATATCACCAACCCCTACAACACAATACCACTCACACTAGTTAGTCGTCTCTTATGAGGCAAATCAACAGTTATTGTAAAATATTCATTGTAATACTGCATTTGATACTTTTCCAGCATCGCTCACAGATCCATGTTCATTTAAGTGGAAGGTTATGCTGTAAGAAGTGGAAAAAGGAGCTTTTGATACAAGTTGGGCGCTCACTGGCATTATGTTATATCAGCATTTAGTAGGTTCACCATTTATTTGCATTAAATAATTTTAAAATAAAATATAAACAACAAAAATGCCTTTGTTTTTTGAGATTTGTTGTGAATGTAGATGGCAGTCTTGGCTTTTGAAATCTTAATAACAACACTAGTGGATCTTGTGCTGTTTCCTGCTAGTGTTGAAACTTCTGCAACTCATTATGCCTCATTGCAATCGATTAAAACTATGTAATAATTTCAGAAAATCCAGTATGACATGACTGCAGCAGAGTATCACAACAGTCTACCCTCCAAGTAGCTCAAATGACAATAAATGACATAACCAATAATACTGCAATATATGCATGTTTACAACAATAGACAGCTGGGAAACTGGATACAGACAGGTCTAGTTTACATCTATGTTAAAAGAAAAATACTGTTGAAATATGAAATATTTCATTTTGGGGGGTTTCATCTGGTATGTGTGTGTGTACTGACGTTATATCAACCTCTATACTAACTTAAGTGACAACTAACACAAACCTCATGGTGGTAAATGGGGGAAAATAAGGTCCAGGTTGAAAAAGATTTTTGTACCATTTTCATTAAACTTCTGGTTGCCACAACTGTTTGATGAACTCCTTTTAGTCCACCAATGGGAGCGCTTCATCGATGCCAAGGTATTATTTGACACAGGTACGTTTTTTTTTGGAATTTAGTGAGCATTGGGTTTAAACACGTGCTTTGAAATTGTTTGAGTGAAATAAGAAAATAATTTAACATTACAATTCATTCATTCGTTAATTTACGGCACTGTTGATTGAAAAATCACACAAATGACAGTGAGAAGAACTAGTTAAGAACTTGCAGAAATCCAATAACTGAAGAAAATGAATTCAGAGCCAGAGCAACAATTTAGAAAAAGTAACTTTATCCTTAACATCTTTAAAGATCGCGAAGTATTAAGTTACATTACTAAACTCCAGACTCCAGGCCACAACGGGCAAAGAAATGACATCTTTACTGTGTAGTGCCAACTTTGCACTGAGGAAACTGAAGCAAGGTCATGCAGGAATAATGTTGTTTCCAGATAATGAGTTTTCTAATGCATTTGAATATCTGCAAATGTTAAGGTCTTCAAAAACGTGGCGGGATGTCGATTCAAGCAGCGGGAATCCAGAAACAATGCTAATTGCTAACATTAAAACTGTGCCGATTTTTAACTTTAAAAATCGGAAAATGCTAAGTTGTTTGCTCGAAAAGATGGCTAACATGCACAAAATAGCTCAAGTTGACATTAGCTACCGTTAATGGTTGCGAGATGCATCTGCGTGTTACATTGTTCGTCTTCCAAAACTAATTAAAGCAGGTCGGTTGGTGGGATAAGAAAGATACACCGATGGCTACACCAGTTTTTTGACCCACAATATCATATTTCTGTTGCATAACAGAGAAGGGTTAGCTAGCCTGCTACCTAACCTAGCACAAGGTATGCGTTGATCGTTAAGGCCTTGGCTTGTAGGTTCAAATGACACCAGATATGATGGCGGAGGGGGCGGAGAGAGACTCCCCGGCCTGCTCCGCCAATGTGCGGACGACCACCTCCACTCTGCTGTCGGTGTACAGCTCGGGCTGCTACAATGAAAACAACCGAACAAAAATAACGCCCGCAACAACAACAGGGCTTTAGCTGTAAAACAACTCAGCAACAATGCTTTTTTTCCCTCACGACTATTAAATCCCAACTCATCCGAGCTGCAAGATGTTAGCTTGTTAGCTAGCGTTAGCTAAAAGACAAGCTGCAAAGAGGAAACCACGGCTTACCTTCACTGTTTGTAGCTACCAGACCGGCGTGTCTACAGCCAATATATTGTATGCATTGGTCTCTTTAAACACTGTAAACGTATTCACTCGACAGAATCGTACTTTCAGAAAGTCGTGCTCTGTGTTTTATGTATTATTTTTTTAGCCCCTCTCCTCCAACGGTCGCTGCTGCGTATCAGTATGTGTCTGCTGGCTGCTGGTCGCTGCTCTTCTTGTTGTTTGTGTTTCGGAAACATGGCCGTCCGTGTGACACCACGTGACTGAACATTGACAAGCGGCTAACCAATGTTGTAGCAGAGCAAACACACCCCTATTTACCCGCCTGGACACTGCTGTGTACCACACTTTGCATTTTAATAAGAAGAGAGCGTCGTAGCTGAGTGGGTTTAATTAACCAGTAATCTAAAGTGCGGAGTTTAACATCAAGTTGCATTAACAAGGCGCACATCGAAAACAGCGAAAAGTGCCGTTACAGAATAATGAATAACCTCCCTTCAAAGTTGTTTCGTGAACTTTGCAGTCAGCGACAAAATGCTCGAAATGCATAAGGAGGAATTTTGAGCAATTAGCTCTCAATACCCTTGAAAGTGAGCTGAATGACTGGAAGAGCATGTTGAGTGGGGAATGACGACTCAGTTAGGCAGTAGTAAGGTTTAGGCAGCAGAGGGCGCTGTTGGATAACAGAGGTACTGGGGGGGCAGAAAGAGCAACAAGGAAGGAACCACCAGACAGGAACAGTTTCTTCCCCTTTGCTGTCACACTTATGAACAGTTAACTCACTGTGGCACTGTGCATAAACTCTGGAAGACTATAATACCCACTGCACCTACAAATTATATATATTTATTTTAGTCTAAAATACAAAATGTGCAATAGGTGGTTATGCTGTTCATAACCACCTACTATATGTATATAAAGTCATGTCTTTTTTATCGTTTAATATTTATCTCAGCACTCCTTGCACTCTCCACTTCTTTGCACTATTTGTATCCTGTTTACAGTTCACAGAAACAGTGTCACCTGTAAATAGTGATTCCTTGTGTATATTTCTGAAGATTGTGGTGTTGTTATTCTGTGTAAGTACATTGGTAGCCGCTAAGTCAAAATCCTTGTATGTGTAAACATACTTAGCCAGTAAAGATGGCTCTGATTCTGAAGAAGGATTTAACTGAGTGAAAATACTGAGGAAATGTGCAAATATTGAAAAACAACTTTTATTGTTGCAGGTTTGTATCATCTGGATAATCATAATTCAGTCTGGCACATTTTCAATATCCAAACTGTGTGGCTGAGATAACTTTTGGTAGTAATATCAATTAGGTTTTTTTTGTTTGTTTTTTGTTATTGTATGTTTAAGAAGTACATAGACATGTTCAAATGTGTGTGTGGTGTGTGATCAGCAAATACTACACAGTACTAACTTAAGAAAACTAACAACACAGACATGATGGACACATGAGGAGGAATAGAGTGAACAAATTCAACTGTTGCATGAATGCATTTAAAATAGACATTTCCAATTACAACGAGCAGGAAAAAGAATGACATTTCTAATCAAATTTAATTAAAAAACAGTATGTAATTAAAGTGAGTATAGGAGCATCAGAGCATAAATAATAACCAATCTTAATAAGCTACAGAAGGCTGTAACTAGGGGCTCCACAAACACAAGGTTATCTGTGTGTCAGTTGGTTTGTGGTCATTGTATTAATTCATCATCAACTGAAATGCTAACAGCCTTAAGGCAGGTACTGCACTATTACCTAATCTTGAGATCCTGTTTTGCAGAGGGGTCCTGAGTCAAAATGTAGTTTTAAGACCTTTGGTATTTTAGTTTATATTGTTCATAGATTTAGAAGATGCATAATCCTAAATTAATTGCTTTTTATTTAAATGACTTCAAACTAATTGACTTATAGCCCAGACAATGTACAGCGAGTGGGAGGAACAGAGGGTCAACATGGGCTCAGCACTTCATTATTTCCTCATGGTCACCAGCAGATTCATCCAACCATATACAGTACCAGTCAAAAGTTTGGACACACGTTCCCACCCACTTGTATGTAAATGGGGTGGATACAACATTCTCAACTGTAGCATTTGTTGCATGGTGGCTGTATTGGATTGTATAAAAAGGTACAAATATTCCGAATATTTTTAAATTAATTGCATGTTATGAATACAGATCTAATAGACAGCAGAACTGTTAATACTGTAATAATAGTTGTAATGATGATAATTATTAATATATGTGTATCCATCAATAGCTGTAGAGTTGTAGTTTGTAGTTGTAATTACCACCAGAGGGGAACAAACTCTCACAATCAGTTTATTTTATGTACTTGATCAACACTTGTGCTATTGATAAATGATCAACTACTAATTATGTTTTATGTGCTTAAACCAATTTTATTGTGTTATAAAGCATCATCAATGCATTTGTATTCCGCAAAAGGGTTGAAATTGCTTCTAAATGTATGAACAAACACTATTTTTTTAGTAATTTTAATGAAACAAAGAAAATCTAGAGAGAACATAAACAACCAAAAACAGAGAAGGATATATCAACAATGTAAAGCCATTGACTGACTCATATTTGTTATGTGTGTTACTTACATTAAAGAGTAACTACTCATTATCTGAAAAAGTGAAAAAGAAGAAAGAAAGTTTGCAACAGTGGACAAGAACAAAACTTGAGGTGTTTTGTAGATAAAACCTTTCAAATCCTTGATTCTTGATTTTATTTTCATGCAACTGAGCAGTCACATCCTCAGATCTTGTAAAAAAAAAAGTGTCATTTTTCAACACGACAGTCACAGACAGACTGCACTTACTGTCATCATAATACATCCAGTTCTAAAGGAATCTGACAAAAACTATTGTAGAATTCATGTAAATGTAATTGTTACATATTATTACAGCAGTTGCAAGTTATTTAAGCTGATTACATTCATTTTTTGTGTCTGGTTGCAGAACGATTTTAAACAGACAGATTTATATTCTACATATACTGTATGTTCAATCTAAAAAGACTGACTTTCCCCCACCAGTGGATTCCAGTCACAGCTCACTGAGAAGAGGCAGATGAGCTTGAACATTGGCCTCCTTGTTTCCCCTCGTGACAAAGGTCAGGGGGTCATCCACAGTGTGGCCCGCTCTCAGATGAAACAGCAGGTCCTGGTTGACATTCAGGCTATTGCGGGATGAGTACAAGTCAAGGAGATCAGCTTTCATCCTGAACGGGCTATACTCTGAACAAGTGGCACCTCTCAGCCCGGGGGCGCACTCCGCCTTGTAGGAGAAGTACAAGTTGCCATGTTTCATGGGACACACGGAGGTGAAGGACCCAGCTCTGACTGATTTGGTGCAAGACCCCAAGAGGTCGTTGGCTCGATCATACCAGTTATTATCTTCATCCCACACTTCAAGCTTCAGCTCTGTCTTCAGGGGCAGCTTAACCGTGCCCAGGTAGAAATCTTCGTTCCACTGCGGGTTATTGTTGTTGTAGATGACCTTGGTCTGGAAGGTCTGGTTGCCGAACAGGACCCTCACAAAGCCGTCAGTTTTGGAGAATACATCACCCCACAGGCCGCTCGCATGTTTGACGGTTACGGTGAGGTGGGCCAAGCCTCGCTGCTGAGGGCAGCAGTTGTCGGCGATGTGTCTGGTGGGTCGACACACACACGTACATGGATCATGGGAGCTGGGAGTGGAACCCTGAGTGCACTTGTTGGAGCAGTGTTTGATTAGAGCGTGTTGCAGAATGTAGTCTTCAGTGGCCTTCTTCAGTCCCCTTTTCTTCACAGGATCTTTAACTAGCTGGTAGAGAGGTTGCAGGTCATAGCTGGTAATTTCTGGTTTGATTCTCAGGCTTTTTTTCCATGTAGAGAAGGCAGTGGGTTTGGCCTTGGCGGAGAAGAGGAGGTCAGTTATATTACCAGTACAGCCCCCTACCACCTGGGTGAACCTCTGCTTGAATGTACTGCTGAAACTGTCCATGTTTTGATGTCTTTTCAAGGCCTTCTTGCAGTACTCCCCCTGAGCTTTTAATTCAGCGCTCTTGACTCTTGCTCTTGCAGCCGCCTCAGCATTCAGGCAGTTTCTCACCTCCATCTCAGTGTAGCCGTCCAACGCCGCCTTGCACGTTTGCACAGAAGTGACGCTCCTCACTCTGCCACCCAGATCGACTTTGTGTGCGTAATGTGTGCCAAAGGTGGCCAGGAATTTAATGTAATCTGGCTTGGTCTGGTTGTTGTACTGCTGTGGCAGGTTCATAATAGACTGATCAAACATTGGGTTGAGGGGTGGGTTTTTTTTCAGACTGTAACTGAGGCAGAAAGAAAACACACTCTCAGCAACAATACAAATATTACAGACAGAAGAAATTTATATTATGATTTTAATTAGCATCCATTCACTCATCATAATAATTGCTTGGTATAAAGAGGCACTGTAAGGATGCTCTCATAGATAAAACAAATCTAATCAGATACTATTATTTGTAAAGCTTTAAACTTTTTCACATGAATTTAATCTGAAATTGCTTTTTAAATATGTATGATTTCTCACCGATAGTAAGAGCATTGCACTTCTTGGTTAATGAAGCTGAACTTGTCCTGTTTGGACTGATGCATGACGGTCCTGGCAGCATCAGACTGCATACCCCCAACTATGAGCAATGTGGTGTTCAAGTTCAGGCCTAATGTCCAGCCGGGCTTGACATCTGTATTGCTCCCCATGACGAAAGCTTCACTAGATTCATACAGAGTGGAGGATAACGTCATGTTTGGTTTCAGGGGCCTCCAGTCCTGCACAGCCACCGGCAGCCTCTGTAGCCTCCCCTTCATGAAGGTGTTTTTGCAAAGGGTGCAGGAGTTGTTCTTCTGTTGCCAGGTGTTCACATCGATCACGTAGGCCTGTGTACGCTTCATGGTGACCACGTCAAATCCCCGTCCGGCTAGTTTGGTCCCAGGTGCCGTCCCCGCAGCTTTGCACTGTTTTGCTTGGCCAGTGGTGCAGGAGAGCCGGGCTGAGTGGCACGCAGCCAGCAGCAGCCACGCTGCACCTAGCACTGTCTGGAATGCTGTGAACAGAAGTAGATGATTGCTGAAAGTTCGATTACTTTCAATTTGGTATTTACAGTTTTACCTTTCACCATATCAGCTCATACCTTATTGAGCTAATAGGTCAAATCACATTGGAATGAAAATATAAAACACCATGGTGCTATAAAAGTTTACTGAACACTGAATTCACTGATACATAAGTAAGTAATGAGTTACAATAGTGAGTTACACATTTAAATATGTGCAAAAATCTGTGAAATATGTTTTTATACAAAATTTGTGATTGCTAAGAAAACAAACTAGACATGAGTTTATATACCACCACACAAACAGTATAATACATAAATGAATATTTGGCTCAGATTCTATATGACTACCTGAACATACAACTACCCGAGCAGCTGAAAACAGCACAATCTTTGGTATCATAGTAGATAGTAGATACATATCCTTCAAATTTTAATGCACCTTTATGGTAACTGTGCTAAAATTTCACCAATTCCAGCAATTATTTTTGGGTATTTTTGTGTCATAAGACTGTTTATATGAATTTGTTTAAGAAAATGCTGGATTTGTAAGTTATAGAACAGTTGAGTCTATGATATGTTGTCCTACCATCACATATTGAAAATAACTGCTGTCTCATCGCCATTAATCACTGAAAAACTGTTAAAGTGTGGGCTAGTCTGGGCTAATCTTTATAAACAGCAAAACAAAAATCTATTTTACTATAGAGCCAAATTAAGTATAATAAATGCTTTTTTCAGGGCAATGAAATATAAAGAGAGAGAAAAATAAAGGACAAAACCTGAGTTAACTGACATGACTGACAAGAAAATCTTTAACTAAACATGAAACAATTTTATTCTAACCCAAAAGAGTAACTGGATGTAGATCACAAAATGATTCCCAATGCAAAAAGCATTGTATATACCAAGCATTCATCTAGTGTTATATTGACTTACCTAACATATCAGCCTGTACTCTTATAGCAAGACGATGGGGTGTTATGATACTAAAACTGCTCTCTAGCTGAATATATATAGTTGCTCTGATGTGCATCAACATGTGCAGTTGGCAAGTTTTTAATGAACTCCCGACTACAGATTACATGGTAATCCAGAATACTTCTGTTTAGAAATCTAAACATGTCTTCAATGTGGATTTTGTTGCCTTCAAAATATACAGTATGCATTTACAGCTGTAACTAAGATATATTGTCATGTTTGACTCCAAAGTCACATTTCAATGCTCAATATAGAAAATTGTATCTGATTACTGTGTCACATGCACCTTTACAAGTAATTTGTTACTTCTCTGTTTGAAATGTCTATGTGCCACTTATGCAAAAACCACAACGTTACTTCAAGAGGAACCATCTCTGTATCTGGACAGGTCTATCAGCCTATGGGCGTTTTTGTCGGAGGAACTATCTGGTCAGATGGACATACTACTATACACGAGTGCCCCTACAAAAGGTGTGATCAGCTCAGATGTGTTATGCAACACTTGCGTGTCCATGTAGATGTACATCTCTGCAGGCTTATGGAAACCACAGACTTATTTAGTTTTGCAGAAGTTGTTGGAAACAAAGTTGTGGGAATCTTTAGTTATTTAAGCTGATTACATTCATTTTTTGTGCCTGGTTGCAGAACGATTTTAAACAGACAGATTTATATTCTACATATACTGTATGTTCAATCTAAAAAGACTGACTTTCCCCCACCAGTGGATTCCAGTCACAGCTCACTGAGAAGAGGCAGATGAGCTTGAACATAGGCCTCCTTGTTTCCCCTCGTGACAAAGGTCAGGGGGTCATCCACAGTGTGGCCCGCTCTCAGATGAAACAGCAGGTCCTGGTTGACATTCAGGCTATTGCGGGATGAGTACAAGTCAAGGAGATCAGCTTTCATCCTGAACGGGCTATACTCTGAACAAGTGGCACCTCTCAGCCCGGGGGCGCACTCCGCCTTGTAGGAGAAGTACAAGTTGCCATGTTTCATGGGACACACGGAGGTGAAGGACCCAGCTCTGACTGATTTGGTGCAAGACCCCAAGATTGTATCTGATTACTGTGCCACATGCACCTTTACAAGTAATTTGTTACTTCTCTGTTTGAAATTTCTATGTGCCAGTTATGCAAAAACCACAACATTACTTCAAGAGGAACCATCTCTGTATCTGGACAGGTCTATCAACCTATAGGTGTTTTTGGCGGAGGAACTATCTGGTCAGATGGACATATTACTATACACGAGTGCCCCTACAAAAGGTGTGATCAGCTCAGATGTGTTATGCAACACTTGCATGTACATGTAGATGTACATCAGACTTATTTAGTTTTGCAGAAGTTGTTGGAAACAAAGTTGTCGGAATCTTTCTGATTCGACATAACTGCTAATTTTGATAGTGTCATGCATTCCTTAAGACTGGAGGTTAACAGTATACAATAATAAAAAAAAAACCTTTATTTATCCATGGCACTACTTGCAAAGGGTTTTTTGCTGTCTATACTGAAGCAGTTTATACTGACATATACTGCATGGTCCCACAGTGCAAAGGCAAAGATAAACAATAGAAAGCAGTTTATGTGTGTTTATGTGGAGATGCAGAGAGGTGTCCCCCCCAGTGCATTAGTTTATTGTCTTAAATGAATGAATGAAGCATGAACACAGCCTCTCTGTGCAGAGATGCATGGCTGCACAGACATTGCAGGAGCAGATAAGTCAACTATCCAACCAATAGATTCACTCTGAGCTACTGCTTCTTTGCATACTGACTCTCTGTCCAACAGCCGTTATGCTTTACTAGATTACAAGGGCAACTCCAATACAGGATGACATATTATACACTACCACATGGAATTAATTCATTCATATTGATTCGTGACATGACACTTCAAACCCCCTGATGAGGAAATAACCCGGATTCCTTTTTTTCCACCCATCTTACTCCAGTTGTATGAATATGCACTCGTTTTGCACCTGCTTCCTATCCTTGTCCCTCCTGCTGGCATCACCCCTGGTGAGTGCCAGCGTGTCAAACAGCTTCAAAGTCTGCGGCCACTTTTTCTACATGCAGACACCACCTGTCGGGATCAGAGGAACAAGCCTGAGGAAGATCTGTCAGAGGTATGCAGACAAACTGCGCTACTCGACGTTGTATGACAGCAGTCGCCGCCTCCCTCTCTACTCAGCTTACATCTTTAAGAAGTCTGATGGGAAGAGGAGGATGGACACACCCTGGATGTATGAGCCTCAGGTACAGACAGCAGCACTGCTTACTGTTAGGACTGAGAGAAGCTGATTAGTTGTGTGGGCAGTAATGCAGTTATGCCTTGTCAGATAATAACAAGATGAACCTTTTTTGAGAAAGAAATTGGTTTAATTAAGATTTCATTAGAGATACTACAACTTAAGGCTTTTCTGTATTGGCTTCAGTGTTTAATCATGACTTTTAGGCTGTAGTCCCTTAAAAAAGAAGAAAAAAAAACACCTTTCTTTTTCTTTTTTCCCGACAGTTGGTTTCCGAGGATGAGAGTGGTAACATGAAGGCACTTCCCCTTACCGATGACACTCCGCCTCTGATTGAGGACAGCCAGGCTGTGTTGGAGGACTACACAGATGCTGTAGAATATAAACGTGGTCCACTTAACCCGGACCTGCACCAAGCAGAGCCAGACGACAAATCCTCCACCTACACCCTCACCAATGTGGTCCCATTAATCACAGACTTCCTGGACACTTCCTGGAATCCATACTTGGACATTATTCGCCGTCGCCTCAACAATTTCTGCCTTGGCAAATCTTTTATGGTGACAGGGGCGACCATCTCTGGGGTGACTATCCAGAGAGATAAAAGGGACCGCTTGGCAATCCCAAAACACTTATGGCTGGCGTACTGCTGCCCACGGTTTGATCGTAACTCACCGTACGAGGTGAGGTTCATGTTTCCCAGTTATGGGGGCTATGCACTGAATGAACAGACTGGCCACAGTGTGGTGGAAGTCCCTCTGAAGACTCTGGAGAGCTTCCTAAAGAGCCAGACAGACATAGACAGTGACCTGACTATTTTCTACAAAGGCTGTATGTCAGAAAACCCCTTCAAGAGGAAGAGAGACCTGACTAGTGTTTCAGTATCAGGAGAGATCTTGAACTAGATGCACAGCCATGATGAAAAAGCCTAACTTTATACTGAAATGCACCTATAAACTGGACTAACACCCAATAAACTTGAATAGTGACAGTGTTACGTAGTCCTGGCTTCACGTGTTTTTAATAAATTAAATTGGGATTATATCAAGAAGGTATAGAACCATTTCTTGACTAATGGGGCAGGTTAAGATATATATATATACCAAGCTCTGAAAACACTGTATCCTACATTTCCCATCATGCAACTCAATAGCATCTTTCATTTGAGCCTCGCTGCCTGATAAGTGCTTATGTCTCTTATCCCCAGTTTGTTACACAGGCTTCCTGATAAAAATGTGTAGTCTCCTCCCTCCTCTTACCTGATTGGTAATTTTTTTTTTACATCATTGTGTGTCATTGGCTTGGTTTGTGTTATACTAATTCACACATTCATGTATATTTAAATGAGAAGAAAATCCATATGTAACTCAAATAGGCCCTGGTTATCTGGATTTCATGGTTCAGATGTTCAAATCCAATTTAAACAATCTTTATGAAAACCCCTGAAATACATTTGTGCTCTGTAAACTTGCACAGTGCTGCAAATTAATACTTAATTATTTAGCAAACCGACTTTTTAAAAGAAAATACTATGAAGACATACTATCTCTAACACAAATAAAGTATACTGTGTACAGTGTGTGCGAACTGAAAGCTGGTGAAACTTGCAATAGCACGCAGCACAAACAGGCAAGAAGAGGGTGAGAATATTTTTCATGGGGGAACTTAGCTCACAGTGGCTTTAACAACATGAGTACCCTCTTGCCATCGCTCTTTTGCATTTCACAGGATGATCTTGCAATGTACAATATCACATGTGAACCAGTCCTCACTGGGCCACACTCCTGCCACTATACTCTGCTTCCTCACACACCACAATTGAAAGTATAAGTACTGGTTTAAACATATTAAGAACATTGGATGCTTGTTTGTAAATTGATTATAAATCAATGAATTTAAAACATTAACAACTATCAATTTGAACTTTTACTGTAAATATGTTTTTGATATCTTTACTAAGAGTTATGTATAGATCACTGATTATTGACAATGGTTGAGAGACCCTTCATAAGATTTTATAAGATTATTTTTTTATGAATAAAAATTCATATTACAAATTTTATCCAGAAGTTGTTCTACCAGCAGGAAAGGGGATGAAAGTCTTTGGACAGTTTAGTGACCTGTATGGAGGAGTTTGTATCTCTGTGAGTGTAATTTAACACGTACATACACAATGGCTCCACTGTTTGATTAAGATACACTGTAGCAGTTTAGTCAAATGCTATATCAACAATGTCTTCTTCGATCAACAAAATGCAGCCACAGGACACACTCCTATTGACCACTATACACCTTTATAATATAATATATAAAACTGTTATTAATCACTAGAATAAATACAATTTGTGATATTTTACTTTTTAGTTGGCCTATGTCCCATCATTGACACTATTAAGTTCTCATCATTATGCACTTTATTGCCTTAATGGACAACATAGTGCTACCGACACGAGGAGTCGAGCCTTCAAATATCTGATGGAAACCATGCAGAGGTATTTAGAGTGACAGCAGTAAATGAGGATCCAAGAAGCGGAGTCTACACGGATGTCCACCAATTAAGTTTTCCTCCAAAATATACATTTGCACATGTTGTGTGACAGCTTTGATGCTCACCGGCTAATCTACTGCCTCTGTCTCTCTGTCTCTCACTTTCTGACATACAAATATGAACCAGGTAGATGGAGCGATGGTGGAAAACACAGAGGACAGAGGGAGCGGAAACATTCAACAACAGGATATGATGTTTGTTCATAAGCCTGCCCGCAGCTGCCAACACAATTCCAGCAGCTCCACAGCTACATGCAATACTCATCTAATTCTGTAATGCAAAATGTAAAAAAATTAAATAAAAAAATGAAGAGTGTACAGGCACTGCTTTGTGCTACATGCTAATGTCGGCATGCTATCATGCGCAAAATGACAACATGAACATGCTGATGTTTAGCAGGTAATGTTTACCATTTTTGCCACGTTAGCTTAGCGTGTTAGCATTCTGACATTTGCTAATAAGCAATGAACAGAAAGTCATGAGTTTTGGACGATTTTCATATGATGCAGAAAATGAATGAAAACCAAATGGAACGATAGAAAAGCTACATTCAAAGTATACTTGATTTGCAGTAAAAAGACTAAAACATGCAAAACTACTGGTGTGGTTCTTTAAACAACATGGACCTTACTGTTATCAACTGTAGTGTTTTCTCAGTCAAACATCTAGAGAAGGTAGAGAAGATAAGGCTTGAGTTTTTAACAAATGTTACTCAACCACAAAGAAACAATGCATATCAGCTGCTATTTTCAGCTGCAAGATTAATCTATATTGTGCTAGTGAGTATTTACAGCCGCAGGATGTGAGATTGACTCAAAATAAACTACAATTTAGTGGCTTATTCATGTGATTTTAATAGTTTTTGGACAACAGTGGAGGTCTGTGGCACAGAGGATATACAGGCTTTGGATACACACACAATAACCTACATATATATATATATATATATATATATATATATATATATATATATATATATATATATATATATATATATATATATATATATATACACAGCATTGGGGTTGGTGGGACCCAAAACAATGTCAACAAAACACAAAGGTTAATGGTTACATTCAGTTTTCAAGTCTATCTGAAAACATTAAACATTACTTCCTCCTTTCAATACTGGTCATGAGATCACAAATATGTTTTTTTTTGTTTTTTGTTTTTTTAAAGGCTCAGTGAGCCTGAGTGTTTTTTTTTCAATGTTGGGGACAAACAACCTGACCGTGACTCTGTTTTAATATCATTCAGTGGATTAATAATAAGTATAAATGTCTTTTGATTGTATTGTTTGGTTGTTTGGAGACACACATATAATCAGTTCAGTAATGAGTATCACAAACAACCTGCCAAGTGATCAACAAAAGGAAGAAAAATTAATTATTTTGCTGAAAACAACCACAGAACAATATTTCTCAGTGTTGACATTAGTATGGAGACAAATGCTATTATGTGTGCGTGTGTGTGTGTATACCTAAGGCTGTTTTGGTCCAGTGTATGTGTGTATGCCGCTCTGCCAGCCAGTGTAATGGCAATGACTGGTGTTGTCTCCTCTAGCACAAAATAGCCTGGACACCCAGACAAAATGTCACTCGACAGGCCTGTCTCTTCTATCTCTCTCAGCCTCCTTTCCTCTCTTCCCCCAATTCTTTCCTCTCTGCTGAAAGGGATGTAATGACATGGACGAGTGACAGAGCTGGAGCATGAAGAGCTGTGACACCGGGGCACAATACGTACATTTCTGGAGGAACTCCTTAAGCTTTGACAACTAAACATCTCAGAGACATGAAAGTGCCCTAACAGATACAGTGGATAATTGGCTGTTGTTGCGAAATCTCAAAGCGGGCCAAAGACATTGAAGGGCTGCAACTGCATATGTCAAAACACATCAAAGTTAATGGAGAATTTCAGAAATGGTTCTTTTTAAATTTTGTTATCGGGCAGGGAGCACAGCAGGCGAAGCTTTTGGCACACAAAAGACATTTCATTGGATGCAGGGTGAAGCTGTCCTGTCTTCGATTTTGCTGTTTGCCTGCTGTATTTTCACTCTCAGACATGAGAAACTCAGAGTGTGACAGCGGAAGAGATGGATGACACTTCCAGAAGACTTTGAGGTCTTGCTGGTGTTTCTGTCTTGTTACCTGAAAAAGAAAAACAAAGCAGAATCTTTATTTTTATGTTGACAAGCCAGGCTGTTTCCACTTTATGTGCCTTGCATTAAAATTCTTTGCAGAGCAAAGATGCAATGCCACCATATAGCTAATAATATAGCTAACAAGGAAATTGGATTGGAAAACACCTCACACAGTACATTAAGCTGAAAGAAAAGGGAGATATTCCAGGTGTGCATACACTTGTTTTTAATGTCAAAATTGATACCAAGGCAGCAGCAACCCTTGTTTTTTTCTGGATGAAAACATCTACCTTTGTCAATACTCTTACCTAGAGTTTGCACCAGGCCGAAGGAAAGTGTTAGCAACAGCAACTGTCATGTAAATGTGTGAAAGACAAGCTACCAGTTTCCATTTGTAGGAAGCGCTCGCTCGGTTTCCTGGTTTAAAGCAACTAGTCTTTTGCTTGACTGTTTCCACAAAAGGAGAGGAGAAGACAGGCAGGCGAGCTGAATCTGTGATGATTGACTTACCAAAGGGTCTCTGGGATCCTACCTCTTTCTCCACCAATGAAAGAACACTGGTGTCTTTGCTATTGGCCAATGGCCATACACTGTAGCAGTGTATGGCCATTGTTGCACTGTTTTGCATACTAAGTTCTGATCACAGAGAGCAGAGTGTGAAACCTGTAGTAGCTGTTTGAGCTCCATGGCCAGGTATAGGGACATTTGTAGCAGCTATATACTTTTACTGGCTCTTGATTTTTCCTTCTTCAGAAATATCCTCCTAGCACACATCCAGGATCTTACTGCATCGAAGCCATACTGACTATGGCGTTTTGGGCATGGATAGCTTTCCTGCTAGTCAAAATAATGACAACAGCAGTCAGAGGGAGAGTGGAGGAAGTGTTGTCTCCAGAGTGCAGAGAATTCCTCTACATGGGAACACCACCAACAGGGGTGCAGCACCACTCCCTCCAATTCATTTGTCAGTGTTATAACAAGAAGCCACGCTACGTGACTCTGTACAACACTGTGGACCATATACCTGTCTACTCTGCCTACACCTTCAAACGCACAGAAGGGGAGAAATGCGTGGATGTGCCTTGGATGTATGAACCTCAGGTAAAGAAAAATTAAAGGTTAGACATATGGAGCTAAGAACATAAAGATTATGGAAACGTGTTCTAACATGAGCAACCTTTTTTGTATTGAAATCATGTTAGTATTCTTGTGCAAATGCTTCAGTTCATACAGATGACGTATATCATATGTATCATATCTCTTTACCTGCATCTTCTCATTTGTCCTGGGTCTGTCTGTTTGTCTACACAGCTATCCACGACCTCTGATACAGATGAGATGCAGCCCTTCCCACGTGGTTACATGCACATGAATTTCGAGGACGCCCAAGCTGTTCTGGATGATTACACAAACGCCATCCTCTACGAACGTGGTACCCTCAACCCAGACGAGCATCAGGAAGAGCTTGATGACAAGGCCTCCACCTACACCCTGACCAACGTCGTGCCTGTGGTACCCGACTTCAACAACGGTGTCTGGAACAAACAGGAGCACATTATCCGCAAACGGCTCAACAACTACTGCCGGGGAACAGCCTACATCGTCACAGGCATCACCACCTCGGGGAAGATGATCCGCCGGGACAATATCAACCGCATTGCAGTGCCCACCTACTTGTGGTCGGCTTATTGCTGTGAGGACTACGACCACAATGCACCTTTCGATGAACGCTATAAGTTCCCATCTTTTGCTTACTATGGCCTCAATGAAAAGAATAACGAGATGGTTGAAATCCCCGTCGAGAAGCTTAAGGAGTTCCTCAGGAAGACGACCTATGTAGACCAGAACTTTCAGATATTTGTGGGTGACTGTATCCCAGCCCTCAGTGAAGCTGAATAGGAGAATATTTTGCTATAGGGCAGCTATTTTGCATTTTGCCTTGACTATCTTAGAATTACATCACATTACATTTTATTGTGTCTGACCAATCATCCTCAGAAAAGTTCATACTTGTTTGTTATGATACACTCTATGAGAGTAAATGTGTTAACAGTGCTCCTACTTGAACAGTTGATTTAGAATAACTAGTCATTAGTCAGACTGAAAATGTAACAAAAATGTACCTGCCTTGTCAAATCTGCAGTAATAAACATTTACAATATGTGACTGAATCGTCTTTGAACCTTTATTTTGACATGTTCAAGAACATTTCTGTGATATTATACTGATTGCTCATTATCTTTTCATTATTTCAATTATGAAAACTGCATTTGTCTACTATAAAAACAGGAAACAACATGACTTTAAGTCCTCTTGATTTCATACTTCTCATTTGTATTTAGATCTAAGCTTCTTTCAGAATGAAACAACATACTGTGTAACTAGCAGTAAACAGGATCTAATTAAAATCGCCAAGACTTTCATACTGTAGGTTAAAACTGTTGTGGTCCTTACATATAACACACTCAAGAACAGCTCATTGGTATATATACTGGATGAAGAGTGTATCCATGTAATAAAAAGAGTGGTGTGGATTTAGAGGATCCAAGCATCCGTCTGTCCTCTGACATATGGATTGCCATCACTATAAATTCAGTTTCTCCCTGACCTGCCTTTTCTACTCTTTCATTCTCACTCCTGAACTCTAACCCTCAACACACAAAAACAAGACTTGATGCACATTACTCAAAGCATTTGTGCAGAACTTTAAAAAAAAGGGGTATTATACTTAATCCATTTTCATAATGAGAGTTTTAACTGAGTATAATTTTTGTTGTCTGTATTCCACAGCTATAAAATGCTCTCAATGAATGATAACATTCATTCCTTTTGAATTACTGCTACGACACTTGTGGCACTTTGAATATATGGAAAAGACTTTACAATGGGACACCAGTCTGCTTGAACTACAGATGAGGCAGGGAGGGAAATAATGTTGACTCTTGATAGAGCTGGGACAGAGGCTGTACTTGTCAGACAATAGTGGATTTGCAGTGGTGTGTTACAGGTGAGAAAGACAGACATACGAGCAGGAGTAAAGAGGTCTGAAGGCACACAGAAGATTAGATATAGCGGGAAACAGAGCTGTCGGGATGGTACCTACATCCGAGAACTATGCCTTGCCCCTGGCAGCTGTCGTGACGGTGCTGACCTGTGTGTTGCTACAGGGGGCCCAGGCGGGAGTGGTGGGGGACTTCAACCATGCGGAGCGCTGTAAGGACTCTCTGTACATGGGTACACCACCTCGAGGCTACCTCAGCAAATCCTTTAAGAAGATCTGCCAGCGTTACGAGGACAAACCCCGCTATGTCACTCTGTATGACCCCCAAAAGCACATCCCCATCTATTCTGCCTATACATTCAAGAAGTCAGATGGGGAGAAGAAGGTGGACTTCCCTTGGATGTTTGAGCCCCAGGTGAGTGTTCTTTTAATCCAAATTCATTGTAGGTAGTTGTGCCATTTCTGTGAATGTAACTACAGTATGTTATACAGTATAATATACAAACCTAATGTAAATCTATCTGCATCATTATGAAAGGAATCCACATTGTCTGCAGACACAAAAACATATCTCATATACTCACACCTACCCAGGAATTTAGACAGCTGGGAAAACTATATTTCTGTAGCTATGGGCAAGAAAAGTAAACTTGAGATAAGCTACTTTATTGGATATGAAATGGTATTCAATCAGATAGTTTTGTTTTATGCTCTATTACATTAGTTATGCAAATTATTTCACTTGCAAAGGTGTTTTTTTTAATGAATGTAGTAAATTCTCTTATCAAAGGATGAGCAAATAATTATGTTCTGCTGAAACTTTTCACAAGTAATGAAACTGTCAAATGAATTTACAGCAATATTGTGCTGGTTTCTTCTCTCTCTCCTTCTATAGTTGGCCTCAGAAAAAAGCACCAGTAACATGGAGCCCTTCCCCCAATCTACAAGCATGCATATGAACTTTGAGGACAGCCAGGCAGTCCTGGAGGACTATGCTGATGTAGTTCAGTATGAACGTGGCCAACTAAATCCCGACGAGCATCAGGCTGACCCTATGGACAAAGCCTCCACTTACAGCTTGACAAATGTGGTGCCTCAGATCAGGGAGTTCAACATGGGTCCCTGGGCGGAGCACCAGGACCTCATCCGCAAACGCCTCAACAACTACTGCCGCGGCAAGGCCTTCGTGGTCACTGGGGTCACCACCTCTGGACACACGATCCGTCGCAACAATCTGGACCGAGTGGCTGTACCAGAGTACATGTGGTCTGCTTACTGCTGCACTGCGTTCGACCAAAATGCACCATATTTCATACGATACAAGTTCCCTGTGTTTGGAGCTTATGGGATGAATGATCGTGTCAACAACCACATGGTGGAGGTTCCTCTCAAGAACCTGGAGAAGTTCCTGAAGGGGAGGATGGATGTGGACAAGAACTTCCAGATTTTCTACAATGACTGTGTGCCAGATAACTGAGACAAAGTGGACGTGATCTCTGTTATGAGTTATATGTTAGAAAATATCTTTAGCACCTGACTGTAGAAAGGTTTGGGGTTCTTGTAGCTCAAAAAGAAATGGAGATGTGTTGCCAAATTATATTGTATGTTGTAAGCAATAAAATGAGGAACTGATTGGAGTCTGTCTAATTTAGTCCAACAGGGCTGCAACTAATTATTTTCCTTATTTTTTAATCTGTAGATTATTTTCGTCAATTAATTGTTTCATCTATTAAAGGCCAAGAAAGTGCCCATCACAATAACCTGGAAACCAAAGGTGTCTACAAATTGCTTGTTTCAACCAACAGTCAGAAACTCAAAGATATTCAGTTTATAATCACATAAGACAAAGAAAAGCTGCAAGTCTCTTCATGTTTTAGCAGATGGAGCCAGAGAATTTAGGGCATTTTATTAATTTTCTGTTGATCAACTAATCTAATTATGTCAGAAGTTCACAAAATGATAGTTCAAAAATATTGTTGGAAAAGAAGGCAAATTCCACATTTGTAACACCTTAGATGAATTAATTTTCCATGTACTATTGACTGGGTCATTGACTATTGACCCAGTCAAACAGTTCTTAAGTCCCACTCCAGCATTTTTGAATTTAGGGCTTAATTTGCATATTAATCTCACAGTAAGGGTGTTATATACAGCAAATGAATACAGACAAAAGCTTAGACCAATAAACTATTGAGGGGAATATTTAATGTATGTCTTAGGAGATCCGAGATCCAACAGGATTTTAATGGAGCCATAAAGAAGGCATGTTAATTATTTAGTTATCAGTTTAATACTATACTTTGTCATTATTGATTTCATCCACAGGATGGCACTACAGCTCCTTTTAAAACACAAACACAGACAGTACTTTGTCCTAATAAGACACTTGCTGACACTGAATTGTATCTATGAAGAAGTCCCACATTTTGCTGAGTTCATCCACACAAATAATAAAATAGTTTGCAGGTCTGTAACAGATAGTTCTGTTACTTATTTGATGTTCATTTTCTGGCAGTCTGAGGCATGCACAGATTATAAAATGAAGACTGATCCAGAGATGACACTCTTTTCCACGCCACCCACCCTCGCCTGTGCAACTCCTCCTTCTCCAGCTGACATCCATAGTAGTGAGGGTCAACTATTAGCAAGTGGCTCCCCTTGTCCTCAGTGCACACGCCTACTATCCCCTTAGAGGAGTTGTCCCGGTCCCCTCCCATCATGACTGGACATCCATGTTTCTGAAAGTGCTGATGGAGCTCTTCCACTGCAACATGCTCCAGCTCGGCCCCTCCGCCTCTGATGTGTACCAACTTACAGGGAACATCATAGAAATAGTCAAGGACCAGGGAGGCTTCAAATGTTCCAATCCACTCCCTGGAGCCTGAGAACGAGCCTGGCTTGTCACCCATGGAGACCAAGGCTTGCTGGGTTTCTAGGAGGCTTGGTGGGGATCTGTGTTGGCCCTTAGGTGGAGTCCAGTTATAGCACAGCCAGGAAGCCATTGTCTGAATGGTGCGGTAGCCACATCCCCACCCTCTGTCATCTTGCCCATCACAGCCATAGTAGAAGTAGAGGTAGTCTCCTTTAATCAGAGAGCATTTCACAGGGTCTGCAAGTGGAGTAGGAAGACCAGTGTGAACATTCTTTGGTAAGGGTTTCATCTTTTTCATAATCTTCCCTTCTTCAGCTGCACTTCCTCCCCAGTCAATCCCTTCTTCAGACCCTGAAGCTAGATCCTTTTTGTCCATTTTTACTAATTGTCTCTAACGCATTTCTCCTCATGTATTTGACTTCAAAAAGTTTCCAGCTGCTCATATATTATCGACGGGATTCTGGTGTAACTGCAATAACTGTCCCTCCATAATACTTCAGTTCCGCCCTAGCTTTGTTCCTACTGACGATGATGCCTTCAAGAGCTCCTGGTCAGCTCCTGAGATTAACTATTACACTACGTCTTGTTTTGTTTTTTTTAGTAGTTTGAATGGGCGACCAGTTATTTAATCTTGGGATATCACTGGAAGAATGTCATCTTGAAATGCGAAGTCTAATTTAATGTTAGCCGTATGTAATTTGTAGAAAGAAAGTGGAGTAGAGCTACAGCAGTAAGGTAAGGAACAGAAAATACGCACTGGCAAATTATGCTAATAATTGAAAAATTGGTTTTGAGATTGTTATAACTAAAATTCTCCTCTGTTCAAGTCCTAGCCTAGCATATTGCTACTGTCTTTTCTTGCTGTTCATATGGGATGTCAGCTTTGTGACGTTTCTACTCTGAAAGCAGCATTAAACGCAGGGCAAGCGAACGCAACGCTTCTTAACGCACCTGGCTCAAATTATATTGACACTATTACATTAATTAATCGCCAGCTTGTTGTTTTAATTCAAAAAATGGCGACCCGGGGAAAATATACAACATGTGTCTCCTTTTTGGCTGTTTTGCTGTGTGTGCACGGTGTTTCTTTAGCTCGGCAAAGTGCTGTAGAACAAAACGTTGGACTTGAAATAAAATGCGGAGAAGTCAAAGTGACACTAACGGTTACGCGACTGGTTTTCGACGAGAGACGTATTCCGTTCAGACCTGAGTATCTTCGACTGGGAGCAAATTCAACACGGGAGGACTCCTGTGGGCCAAAACAACCGACGTCTGAATCTGAAATGGTCATCAGTGTAGGGCTCCAGGAATGTGGGACCAAGTCCAGTGTAAGGCCGGTGTGGTAAAATGAGAAGTTAGCAGTGAAAAAGTCAGACAATTCAGATAACACCGTTTCTTTTGTGTATATAGAGAGTGACAAACTCCATTCAATCTGTCATACTGAGGCACGAATTGGCTGAGAGATACAAAAGGAACATTTTTGTCATAGTTTATTACATTCATATACCTATTGTATTCTATTAGTGTAATGCAGTACTGTACAGCACCCCAAATTACTACACTATTATTAGTTTATAGGACATTTAGCCTGATACCCATTAGCCATAGACTTATATAGACATAAACTGCTACTAACTCTGAATACTTAAATTCATAATGTTATACAGCACTCCCTATCGAAGTCTTCGGACTACCTAAATTAGGTTTTTGGTGATTATACAACCAAAATGGCTGCAGTAGTTGCTATTAAATATGGTTGCAATGAGTGTGGAAGGTTTTGTTTTTGTGTGTGTGTGTGTGTGTGTCTTTCTGTCATCATTTATTTCCATGTAATTGCTTCTGCCCAGGTTCATGGTGAGTGGCTTGTGTACTCCAACCAGCTGGTGCTGTTTCCTGCTGTGGTTCCCATCTCTACAGGCAGTGTGATAGTTAAAGGGGTAGCTTCTGTCATACCTGTGGAATGCCATTATAAGAGGTACAAGGCGTATGCCATATTATTCATAAAAACTCTTTTGTACCTAGAAAATAGTCAATATTTTCTATGACTCGTGTTTCTTGTGCTGCATCAAATTTTATAGGAAGTCAAGAGTTGCACTTAGTTGTCATCCAACCTTATTATATGCACCTTTTTATCTTTGTGTCACCACAGGAAGCAAACAGTGAATGGAGAACCATTAACCCCAACCTGGCTACCCATGACCTCCACTATCAGTGTTTTTGGCCTTCTGCGCTTCTCCCTTCGTACCATGACAGGTGAATCTGACTGTATCTAGACTGTATCAATGGAAGATCAGTAATGTGGCAACATTAACTCTATCTGGAATCCATATTAAATTAGAACAGAAAGAAAATGTCTCTGTTCCCATGCAGATGACTGTACCTTGCTGCGTAGTTCCTCAGTGTACCAGCAGGGAGAAGCAGTGTTTCTGGAAGCCAGTGTGGAAGCCCCACTGCACCCTCCTCTCACTGTATATGTTGACTACTGTGTTGCTACGCTGAAGCCTGACCCTCTCTCCTTGCCGAGCTACAAGTTTATCACTAAGCATGGGTCAGCCTTTTCTTCTGGCTAAGAATAATTAATTATAAACAACACTTATTTGTTGTTGTTAGTGCTCAATCCCAGAATTCAAATGTAAGATTAAATCTGTTGAATGCATCCTCATAGCTAAATTTGCTCATCTTTCAACACTAATCTGACTAGTTTGGGAGAGAGGCTAGGTTTGACACATCATGTCTAAATTTGACGCACTTCATGGAATCATGTCGGCATATGTGCTCTTCTATTACAGATGTCTCATAGACAGTGTATTGCCTGGGTCTTCATCTAAATTCCTTCCTCAGGAGCAAGATAACAGACTATGCTTCAGTGTCCAAGCCTTCCACTTCAAGCAGGAGTCTTGGGAACAGGTCACAACACCTCATTGGACAGTAGCTGGTTCATTACTTTCAGATTGATAATAATTGTCATTTGAGTCCTCATCGTATCACAAAGGGTGCTATTTGTTTTTTATTGTGATTATTTACTCTTCTTATTGCATCTTGTCTTAAAGCATCTCACATATGTGTTTCTAATTGATCAAGGCCTAAATATATTTATGGAAATTAATCCTGGATTAGATGTACTTTGTTAATTTGTCTTTTCTCTTCCAGATTTTCATCAGTTGCCACCTTAGGGCCACTCTGAATCAAAACTCGCATAGCCACCTCGATAAAGCCTGCTTCTTCCACAGGCCCACATTCAGGTTAGGCTGCCAGTTGTAAGTCAGTTTATCATGATTTGGTTTCATATGTAATTTTCAGCTTCAGCTTCTAACATCCACAGATGTAATGCATATTTTATAAGATGGTGCATCACAGCTGAGGTGTATTATTAGGATGTTTCTCTGTCATTCAGCTGGCGTTCCACAGAGGGAGACAATGCTCTGTGTGAATGCTGTGATGCTAATGACTGCTTTGGGCAGACTGGAGAGGAGAACAATAGCCACACTGGACACCAGCAGGACTGGACAACTCACCCAGAAACAGGTTTCTCAGCTCTTGACAAACAAATGCAACCCACATAAACTCTGAGGTTACATTTACCAGTTGTGCAGAATGCAAGGAATAGCATGACCATAGTATCTTGTGTATATGATGTATACATAATCTGTGCAGTTACATGGTCACTAAGCCAGTTGTGTGTGTGTGTGTGTGTGTGTGTGTGTGTGTGTGTGTGTGTGTGTATGACAGAAAAGAAGCATGAGGCGGACACAACAGTTGGCCCACTTCACACCCTGCCACACTCCCATTGGACAGGCCGTCTGTCAATCACTAAAGAGTCTTTTCCAGCTTTACCTTAGGTAGGTAGAGGGGTTATTGAGACAAAAACCACAGGAACACACTGATACACGGTTTAAAACAAAACATCTTGCACATATTATTTTCCTTCTCACCGTCGAAGTTGAAATAAGAATTATAATCATTTAGAGAACAATGTGTAGTAAAAAGCCATGAATAGTCACCTGTAGACTTAGTTTCATTGATTTACACTTAGAGCCATTTATTTTTTGATTACTTTGAACCCTGGAGTCCTTCTGCAGCAGTATTTTGCTATAGCCATCACACAAGCTCCCCCATACACCACAGCTGACTACAGAGAGAAAATGTTAGTAGAACAGATGAAACTGTCATAATGTAAATTAAGCAGTGGACTTGTGTGTTCATCATCTCAGACCGTATTTTGGTTAAATGGTACTAGTGTAGCTTGTTTTGTTTCTCTTAACTTTTGTCATTTCAAGTACATGCTGCAAACCATCTGAACTCTGTGTTTGTATGTAGTATAATGCTTCCAGCTGTATGCCAGGGCAGTGAGACGCGGCTGTTCCTGTTTTGACTGAGGACGCTCTTAAACCAAAACAGGTCAGTGTTGCATATTGTGTGGAAGTTGTATCTGACCACAGGAGAAACAGACTGAACAACATATTTTCACAGTGATGATTTAGTTTTTCTACATAGTTATAAACATGAATTTGAGAATATGTTAAAGTTAACATTCTTCATGTTTGGGCTTTAACTTATTTTTATAGTTTTAATTACATTTTTTGAGATGAGGACAAAAATCCTGTTTATAAATGTGTGTCTCATTGGAGTCGGTTAGACCAATTATATTTCTCAATGACTGAGGAATGGGTAGTTTTTCTTTGAGCCATGAAAATTGATAGCCATGAAAACAAACTCACGAGTTTCCACAAAGAGGTCGAAGAACTACAATGGAACCCAAAATATCTCGGAGGCAACAAGCATACTAGAATAAACAAACATTTGGGTAAGAATAGGACAGCCATGCAACCATGCACTGTATGTGCTTTATGTCCCCTGTCTGCAGTAGTAACACTCATCTAGTCCCAGGAGCAGAAATGTGACGGACCAAAACCTGGTAGTTTTCATGGCACAGTATCTGGTCCATGACATCAGGATGACAGTGCTTCTTGATCTGTATTTCTGAGACCAAAAAAAACAACAACCCCAAAACCCTTATTAATGTAATTAAACCAATGATGACATTTTGAAGAGGATCTTTTCTGGGCTTGGGATATGCTGGCCTTTGTGTCATCCAAATTCTGGAAATGGCTCCACAAAGAGATCAGCAAAGACCCATGTTATTCTCATGTAGAGCAGAACATTTTTGAATGAAATAGTTGAAACTAAGCAAGATATCCTTCCTATACTGTTAAGCTTTGTTGTTTAATGTTGTAAGTCGTGGTTTGAACAGCTGTGTGACTTATGATGTGTGTGAGTTTATATTTAGAAACAGCAAAATCTGTGTTGGCTCTGTTTAGGACAGCTTGATTCCGTTTTGTTTAATATTGTTGGAGTATTAGGGTTAGTTGAAATGTTTTGATTTAGCAGGAGAATTGACAGTGTGCTTCTCATAGTGGCTTTTTAACTTTTTTTTTGTAACTGTGCACAGTAAAGCATAGTATGCATCCTTGGATCATCATCATCCTCATTGTGACATGCCTTTCACAGAGTTTTTAATATAGACCAGGCATAGCAATTAGGTTTCTGGCCATCCAGATTCAGTTGTATAGTATTGTCAGTTGTGCCTTTCCTGAAAAATATTTATTTAATAGTTTTATTTATTTATAATATAATAGTTATCATGTTTAGGCCATTTTCACCCCATTTTTTGTATCATTTATGTTACTGTGTTATATGAAATGTTCTGACTCTAATGTACTACTGGAGTGTATGATGCAAGTGTTGGTCTTGGCATGGCCCATCAGATAATGTTTTGTTTGTTGTTTGATGTCCTCCTCAGTTGGCGCCTTCAACACAAACAGGGAAATGTTCTGACACTAAGGTCTTAGGCACTAAGGGTTGTTGAAGTCCATTCTTTATTATATCACAAAAAGTGAGTCCACCAACATTAAGTAGAAGACTAATGCATTAGCTCACAGTAGCTGCTGAGGGCTAAAACAAAGATCTACTGGTAAACCTAGTGCTTTGTTTATGTATCAGCTCTCTACTCACCACAACATGGTCTAATATATGTTTTCACATATACACATATGTGTTCACAATCTTCATTTATTTTGGTATATGAATGACAGTGGGAAGTTCAAGTTTTACCTACTGCTCAGTGCAGTCAACATATTTGTTGTTTCAGTCACTGTGATCGAGGGCGGATGTCATGGGGAGCAGAAAGTTTGCAGCGAAGACGTCTTTAACTAAATGTGTGTTTCTAAAAAGAATATAATTGAGTTTTGATTCAACTTGCTTCCTGCTGTCTTCACTCTCAACAATCTCCACCAGCATCATAAACATGTAGAAGCAAACACAATTAGCCTAAGTAGACCAATCACAGTATCTCTGTAGTAGCTGTAGCCTTGCTGTGTAGTTGCGTTTTGAGGAGGCGCACATCAGCTACGATGCTATAGGTACAGTATATCCAATAACGCAGAAGTATTTAGCTTCATGGCCTCCGCTGCATTGCACTCTCCTATAAACTGATGTGGTGTGCAAAAGAGAGCTGCTTGTAATAATGCTACAAAGATGAAATTGGCAAAGATGTGTGATTAATAAACTGACTAAAAGCCAAATGGCTTGGAGGAGTAGCACAGTACTCCAGAGTAATCCTGTAATTTAGTGTCAATGTTTGTGGCCATCTTGAACATTGTTTACGTTCAGAACAAGGATGTCATTCCTCATACACATGCCTCTTAACCCTAGTTGTTCAAATCCTTGCCACTGTGAGGGATTAAGTCTTTAGGTGGTCTTGTCTAGCACCCCACTCACTGTCTTGGACTTGCATGGGTTTCCATACGTGCTTAGCATATCTTGGCAGGACTGCACCAGCTCAAGTTTCCCCTATCTCCTTGTGTTGCATTCATTCTATAAGCCAGTCTGGTGCCCAGGTCCACAACGGAATGGTCCTCCCCATTCTTTCCTTTGGCTCAGAGTCATTGCACCTGCCTCCTGCATATTATCTTACTGGTACTGGGGTCACCCAGATTTCTGGTATTTGCTTGGAATGCACGAGTCCCTGGTCTTGCTCCAGAAAGTGGTTGACAGTGTCCCTATTCAAGAATTCTGTCGAGCAGTTGATCCTGAATGCTTACATGGAGAGGGGAGAAATGTAGCTACATTATTGTTGTAACAGGAGGCAACATGGTTTCATTGACATGTGCTCTTAATTTAAAAAAAAAACACACAAAATGCTACACGTAGCATTGATCACATGGCCACAATATGAAAGCGCGACTTTGAGTTTTATGGGAATCAGTTGTCTGCCAGAATGAAATGCATTGACAGAGATTATCAGGATGAAAGATAACATAACTAATGGGAATGTTTCTTCACAGTGCAGCCAGGCAGTTGTGTGGAGCTGACTAAGATGCAGTTTGAGGGGGAAAAAAACAAGGTGTGAAAGCAAATGGCTTAGTTGGATGCGAAACAATACACGGGTATCAGAACAGCGAGGTTGGATCAAAATACATTTTAAGGCTTTCTTTTGGTGTAAATTGAGAAATAAAAAAGGTAAATAACAGCAAGACACGGGAGAATGAAGAATGCTCTAGTGTCATGATTATGTGGCCAGTTGAACATGAATTTGTAAATAAATCAACCAAACCGAAGACAAACTAAAAGAAAGTAAAGAACAATGTGTGCTCATCCTATAAAATATATGTTCATTTCCACACAGTACAGAATACAGGTTAAAGGTTGAGTTGGAAAGTAAAACCTGCAGTCTCAAGCAGTATAGGGCTTATAGCCAGGGCTGTCAAGTCAGGGAAATACCAGACAGGACAGCCAAAAGAGGGGAGAAGAGCGTGAAGTGGAAATGACAAGTAATGAGAGGCCCATTGGATAACAGAAGGTGTGAGGCTCGGGCAACTCGGTAGGAAAGAAATACCACACAAGGCAACTTGGCAACAGAAAGAATACCAGACCCGTGGAAAAAAAAAAGGTGATACAGCCAATGAATTTCTCACAGGGCAGCTGATAAACAGGGACATATCTGAGGACCAATTCTTGGTCGGCAGAGGTGAGAAGGAGGTAGAAAGATCAGAGGAAGGATGTGGTGTTGTTGGTGGCAGTCATGGACTGTATACAGATGGATGTAGCGAGGTGCGATGTCACCCATTGGTTTGCATTTGAGCTAGTTTAAAGCCCAGAGTTACAGCTTATTGCCTTTCACGCTCTGGAAACACACAGCGCTAGCTTACCAAGAACACCGAGCGCTGCACACTGGGGTCAATGTTAGATACTTTAGCTAACATGTTGATACCTATTAAACAGGGCAGGTATCATAATTAAGTAACATTATGGACAATAGTCTGATTCAGTGCGAGTCCCAGCGCCAGGGAGAACAGAAGGTGAGCCAACTGTCAATCAACACCCACATGGTAGATATCAAAGCTACTATAAGTCTTCAAATCTTAATAACGGAGCAATAATTTCCAAAATGACCACCAGTACACTTATTAGAGTGCCCGAATGTAGTGATTGTGACCATAATGACACGTAGAAAAAATGATTGACTTAGTATTTCTGGAGAGAAGTCAATGCTTTTTGAATGGGAGTCAATTGGAGCCAGCACCTAGTGGCCATCTGTGGCATTGCATGTTATAGTACGTGCACATTGGCTTCAGCCTCAAGCTGTGGTAGTTTCCACTTGGTGGCAGTAGGTTAAGTGGTATTAAGGCCAGTAATGGTTCAGTCCTTTTCAGGAACAATGATTGTAAATGAAATAGAAATGCAAAAAACAGCCACAAAATGAGTGCTTTGAAGAAAGAATTCTGAAAAGTGAATGACTAATTTAAATCAAAATGCCAGATCAATCTAATGAAATACTTGGCTCTACTTACTGTTTTAGTAGTAGTTGAGAATTAGGAACAGACAAGGAATGACTATTTAGTATGTAATCCATTCTTAAACAATGCAACATGAAACAATTCTCTTTACATTGTGCAGGAATAGTTATAATAGTTAGAATAGACAGTAGAGTCGTCTATACAGTTACACACTTGTCTTTTTTTTTTTTTTTTTTTTTGCAACCATTATGTTTTGTATTATTGGCGAGCAAGTAGTTTCACTGGAGTATTTGGGGGGTTACATGCTTTACTCATCAGCCAAATGACAGACATGTAGTAGACAAAAATTTAGTCAGGGAGAAACTCCAGTGATGAGGTTCCTGTCCTGGAATGCTCTCACACTTGTGGCCATCACCGTGGGATCACAATAAGTTCAACAGAGTGATAAGATTCTTGTCACTGTGGATGCCTGTAAGCTGAAACAATAACTTCCGACCTCGTCAGTGGCTCCTGCCTTGGCTCCTGTGTCCCTCACAGTCGGTCCCCCCATTCTTTTATGTCAGTTTCCTGTCTTGTGTCGCGCCAGAGGAGTAGACCTAGCTGGCTGCGAGCCCGAACCTGGATGAGAAGGCGAAACACACACACACACACGCACACACGCCAGCATAACATCTGTGCACTTTCACTGCCCTCTTTATAGTATGCCTCTCCCTCATTAGGTTGATGGCATCACCCCTGACCATCTTTGTTTATTAACTAGTGTGAGTGTAAGTGAGGCACAGGAAAAGAGCATGTGGTTTTCTCCACTTTATATTTCCCCAGCTCTTTTTAAATCATGGTAAACTCAATAACTGTGTACCATTCCAACCAAGGAGTCACTATGACTGGACTCCCCTGCCCCCGCACTCCCCACACATCCCTCACATCCCACCCCAATCCCCTGCCCTGGTCACAAAGCATGGCTCGCAGCACGTACCTTGTCTCCCTCTCCTCTCTCTCATGTTGGCTCAGACATAAGCAAACAGTCCTTTGAGCAAACAGTGCAACAATCTGTCAACATTGTCTTCAGCTTAGCACTGCAGTGACCAATATAAAGATGACTCCTATCAGAAGGTGTATAGATATGTAAATGTATTAAAGAGGACTCAGGGACATAATTTATATTAAAAGCATATTAGTCCTCCACTTATGACATCCAGTTTTTGGCATTTTTGTATCAAAATTCTGAGAAACAATGGAAAAATCCAGAAATGTTAGAATTTTGTCATGGCTCTTGGGTACAAGGTAATTTATTAATGGATATTATAGCACTGATCATATTGACATCAGACATAATCTAATATGTATATTCTTTTTACAATTGAAATATTTTCAGTAATTTTCTTTATTTTACCCTCTCACTATGTTGTGTGCACACACTTGTGTACACATGCAAGTATGTGTGCTGTAATGCACGTTACATAGGCTTATGAAATGTTAAGCATACAAATGTGTAAGTTTTATCAGTGTTTCCAAGTATTTGTGAGAGTGAAGCTATGTGTGTCACTTGACATTGCATGTTGGCTCCTGATAGTGCATGTGCAAACATACTTTTACTTCCTGTCTGATGGAAAAGCCTCCTGTAGCTTCTGGGAGACACCCCGTCCTTTATGACACATAAAGGGGACTTCCAGGAAATTTCAATGTATTTCCTTTACTCTGGCTCCACAGGGCTGTCATGGGTCAGGGTGAAGACATGGGCCATAAACACGCCTGTTTGAAGAGTTACAAGTGCAGAAAATATCATTGCTTTATGACATCTGTTAACTTGTCTTACACTGAACTGATCAATTGTTTTCATTGGATATTCATAACGTGTTAACGTACATGTTTCATCCACAAAGCTAATAAAAACACAATATTGTACACTGAGTAAGTAATGGCATCCTGGCTCCCTCGTGTTTGTCTTGGGCCTATTTGTTTCATTGTATCACAAGGAAGCCATATCAAGACTCAACTATTCTAAGAATGCTACCATGGAGGAACTCCAGCGCCCGCACTGTACATTAACAGATTTCTTGAAATAGCTTGCATCTTCCTAGAGCAGAAACTTTGTTTTGATGATGGCACAGATAAATCATTGCTACTCCACATACCTGGGTCAGGGCCAATGTCATTCTGTCATCAGGTTCATTGAAATTTGTTTTTTGACCGGAAGTAAGATTTCACAAGAGGGGTCTTGCAGTATTTGAATATAGCAATAATAATAATTGTTATTATCACATTATGCTTAATTGCGCTGTATCCTTATAGTTAATCCTGGTCACAAATTTTAAAAAAGTTTTCTCGGATAAAAGTCTGCCAATAGCATTAATGTGTAACATTTGTTACCTTGGAAGTAGAAGTTTCTTTCAGGCTAGACTGCATTTCCCCAGACATATTTCTCTAAAGGCATTGATAACTTCTTGATGAAACAATAATGTTCAAGATCAATACTGTCATAAATTGAAAAGTTATATATTCAGAGCCTAACATCTTGTGGAACTGTCTAACCTTTTATTGCATGGCAGAAGTCTGGGATTTTCCCACTCACTTCAATACATTTGGAGTTTTCTTGGAGCTTGTGTCTGTTGGCCATCAGGCCTGGCATCCACTAGATGTTTTGAGGACATCTCAAATTATTCTGGCTTAATTTCCTTCTTAATATTGGCCATAGGGACAATTTTGCTCATTTGACATGTGTGATATTGGTAACAATTTTGACATCCTAGGTCAGGTCATGGGAGGGAAGTACTAACAGCAGAGGAGTGATGAGTCTTCTAATGACCCCGCTGATTGGTGGAACATGGAAAGTGAAAATCAGATTTAAAAAAATATCCATTATACAAAAATCTGGGTGAATCTGATTTGACACACTTTGCAGTATAAGTACTGTAGTATAGCCATTTGTTTTTTTTAATTACTTTGATTACTGTATTGCATAATCAGCAGCCAATTTGGGAATTCTGTATTACGAATTTGAAATCTCAAGTTCAGAAGTAGCACAACTCGCATGAACCTCAAAGGATACAGACTGAACTGGACACAAAGTGGTGTGTTTTACAAAAACAGTAGCGGGAAAAACAAGCCTGGCTTTTAGGCCTACAGTATGTTATAACCAACACTGCAAGTACCAAGCTTCTTTCCTATAGTTCAACTAGGAAAGTGCTTCTGAAAAATTTTACTTTGCAAAACTGACATTTTGAAAATCTGTACAATTATTGTCCAGAGTGTTTAGGTGTGAAATGATTTTTCAAGTGGGCTTTAAATTCCTGACTATTTGTTCTGTAACCATGTTGACTTCTTACACACTGTGTAGGTTTGATAAGAAAACTTTGTTAAAATGTTTGCCTTTTATTTACATTTTTCATTTGATGTTGCTGAGTCGCGGCTAAGGCACAGGGTGCTGATGAGCGCAGTGCCTCATGGAAGGGTTGGCCTGGGTAGCAGCTTAACACCTTACTGTGGGAAGGACAAGGACAAGAAGTCGCTGATTCAGGACGAGGTGCGAGTGTCAGTTGAGGAGGAGCAAGCCAGCAGGATGGTTAGAATGTGGCAGCAGGGAGCCTGGACAGGATGGGAGCAAGCGGTGGTGTGCAAAGTCTCATGGACTGAGCTATGGAAAGCCAAGCCCCATCAAATAAAACTCTTAAATCCAGGTGGTCTATGACATTCTACCAAGCCCATCCAACTTGTTTTGCTGGGGGAAGGTGGAATTACCACATTGCCTTCTGTGCCTGAAGAGAGGAACCTTGGAGCACATTCTCGGCTGCTGTTCAAAAGCCCTGAGCAAGGGGTGCTACTGCTGGTGCCATGACCAGGTCCCGAAGGACATAAAAGACACAATCTGCAGTGAGATTAGCCACTGCAAGTGCCTCTGCCCAGTGAAGAAGAACATTGGTTTTGTCAAGGCTGGGAAGAAGCTAACATTAATTGGTAGGACCACCTCCTCTGGCCTGCTAACAACGGCACAAGACTGGAGCTGAAAGTTGACCTGGGGAAGCAATTGAAGTTCCCAGAAATTGTTGACACAACAACGTTAAGGCCAGACATGGTGCTGATCTCGGAAGCCTCCAAGCAAGTCATTCTCCTGGAGCTCACCATTCCCTGGGGCCATTGAGGAGGCCAGTGAGAGGAAGATGGCAAAGTACACTGAGCTAGTGGAAGAATGCCAAAGCAACAGGTGGCAAGTGAGGTGCAAGCCCATTGAGGTGGGACGCAAAGGGTTCGCAGGCCATTCCCTCTGCAGGGCCTACAGCATGCTGGGCATCATAGGGGCCAGTAGGCGAAGGGCAATCAAGTTGGCCACTGAGGCAGCAGAAGTTGCACCAAGGTGGCTGTGGATCAGGAGAGGAAAGCCGTGGGTGGGGTAGCACTACCTGGACACAAGCTGGGGCTTGAACAACCCCAGCTGAGCTGAAGGTGTCGGATTGTTGAAAGACCCGAAACACCCATGACCCCAAGTAGCATCACTGATGATGTGTCCAGGTGCATCACAAGATAATGTATGTCACAAACATTTTCATTTGAAATTTGCAAAGCTGGTGTTCAACACAGCAGGAAATACTGAAAACTGGGATACAGTGAAATCAGTGAATCTGTACTCTGTACAGGTACAGAGAAAATACACCAAGGAGGCCCTACGAAGTTCAGAGGAAGAACATATAGCTTCAATATTCAAAATCTCAAGATATGCAACAGATCAAAGTGAAAACCAACAAAGTTTCTCAGAAAGGTGTTGGGCCCGCACGAGTCTCCAGAACAGCTTCAGTTCTCCTTAGTGAATGTAACTGTGGGACATTGGGTGGAGGGATGAACTTAATTCTTCTAAAAGATCTTCCCTTCCCTCATTTGGTGTTTTGACGGGGGTGATGGAAAAACACTGGCTAACAAATAGCTCCCATAGGTGTTCAGTTGGGTTGAGATCTGGCGACTGCGAAAGCCATAGCATATGATTCACACTCAATAAGTATTTTTATTCATTATTATTCAGTATTCAAGTTTTTCCTTCAATTTGTCACCTGCTTGTACTGTATGTAGAGCTAACACATGACTGACCATACATAACTTAGTTTGAGTTTAACCAGCTCCTCTTTTACAGTTCACAACACAAATTCTCATAATAGAAAATGAACAGAAAGTTTAAAAAAAAAAAAAAGAATCATAACAAACTAAACTATTCATGAAAGACAATTCATCAAATTTAGCAGAAAGGTTGAGTCTGATCATACTGGGTGATCTTTGCTAGATTATGGGGACAGTTTGCCTTGTTGCTCTGTCATACCAACTGTCTGATTAATTATAATTCTAAATGGAAATGAATCCCCCGTAAAATAATCACAACATACCATATACAGGGGGGGGATCCCCCTACAACTTATTAGGTCCTATTTGCCTTTGTTGCACTACTTGGTCTTTGTTTTTCACTGCTGCCCTCAACCACCCGTGATTTATTTTTTGGAGTTGCACATTAACAGATCTTTTTATTTATTTATTTATTTATTTGTAGTGCCTTTGTATGATACGACTAGTAGTTAAAACTGGAAATGAAAGTTTATCCGTTTTTATTTCAGTGTTAGCACTCTGGCGATCCCTTATCTCCCATCCTTATTTTCAACACATCAGTGTAGTTGACCGTGCTTTTCTTTTAATAGCAACATACATACTGCACGTGCTGTAATCTAATGTATCCTGCCCTGTAAAAAATGTTTCAACGACCTTGAAGCACGAACGCCTGGGTGAAGACATTCAGGTGAAAAGTTTTGGATGATCACAAGCTGTAAACTTTTGAGAATGTCACTGTGGGAAAGGGGAGCTTGGTGTTTAAAGTTACACCTGTGCGTCATGTATTTACCGACTGGACTGGCAAAGTGGCATCTCAGCAGTTACAGTGTTCAGTGATATGCTATAACTAACATATATTGTACATGCTTGATCAGTATATATTTTAAATCTCAAAGTCATGTTTCAGATGGTGGAAAAGTTCATGAAAAACGTCCATTTATGGCAAATCTTGATTTCTGTCACTATTTACCCCTCTGTGGTCAATAGTGCGCCCTGGCATATGACAGATAGCAGTGATAATCCTTTATTAAAAACCTTTAAAAATCATTTTGACGACCAGAACTAAATTGTTCATTTGATATTTATTGTCAATATTTACACTTTTTTTGAGCATATGCTACTGTAATGACCGTACAATGGATGGGAAGTCTCTGCACGTCTTTTTTGAGACATTATTTACTTTTTAGGACCAGTGTTTTATAAACAGAAATTGCCTATTATTTGGATAACAATGAAAGAAAACAGTTTGCCTTAAGGGAGGAGGTAGTTTTGATTGTCATCATAGAAACAATGCAACTTTATTTTCAAAGTCATCAATAAAAAATCAAACAGGATCAGTTTTTAGAAACACCTACCGGATAAGTGCAGGAGATCCACAAAAGAGCTTCGTTTCCAATTAATGGGCAATAGACGGACCTATGGGCCAAACCGCGAGGACCCTGTGAGGGGCTATGCGGATACCGCTATGGAGATTCCCAGTGAGTTATGGACATGCCTTCATGTTTTTTTTCTCTGTACACTGGCTTTAGTAGTTAGTCTATTTTCACGCTTTACGCAAAGGGGGACTGCATGCATTGGTTGATGTTTAATCGCTCACCGTGGTGCGTAAAAAGGCGCGCCCTCGTCCTTGCGGGCTATCACGTTATCGCTATATCCTTAGGGGAGGCAAATAAAAGGTTTAGCCAAAGCACAGCAGTGATGCAAAGTCTGGTAGGTGACTGCTCTCACCCGCAGCGCAGATCTTTTTGACACAGACCTACATGCGGGTCGGACTAGCGCTGGCAGCAGCGCACTTAGGTGTATGCTGGACTCCTTGGATTTCACTGGTGCATTTAACTTGAGCCGTGACGCTTGGGCAAATATTGCATTTTTCACAATGATTTTAAAAGATGCGGCACCTGTTTGCGAATGTTGCAGAAAACGGGTAGAGGTAAGAGCCCTTGTAATATTACATAGTCAGGTAACTTTGTGTGAAAGACCTGTGTGCTGCAGTCTGTCTCTATGCTCAGTATTTTAAAACACGTTCATCACATTGATTATATAGGCTACAGATGCAGCTTCACATTTCAGTATTCACATACCCTATATGTGCATAGGTGAATACTGATATTATTTGAGGCATTTCTGGAGGTCTGGGGTTTTTGTTATGTCTGTTCTCTGATTTGTGCCAAACTCCACATCCTACATGTTCTAAGACTTATTTCTGCATGATACAGTATTGTATTTATTCCCTACAGTTCGTGGAAATAGACTGTGTAATGCCATTTCCTAGAATGCTGCTGTACATTAGGTTATGCTGCCAAACTACAACCCTCTCAATAACAATTAATCATTTAAGCTATTGAAACGTCACTTCTAAATGAAGCAAAATTGCTGTCAAGTGATAGACATTGAAGAAACCTAATCAGGCAACTGGGGGACTAGGCACTATTCAGACATCTTTTTTGAAGTAGATGATGAAGCTGATTCAAGGCATGTTGGTCCTGAACATTAATGAGCTGAGCACAGCACTAAATCTGTGTGGGAGTTTTATTCCCACTCATGCTAAAGATGTATTATTTCCTGTTACTGTAAGCTACAAAATCATCTCCAGAGGATCTAGCATGACTCAGCAGGCTGGAAAGTTAGGGGTACTCCAATGCGAAAGCTGAATCTGCAGTTCTTGCGTGTGTCAGCAGAAAAGAGCAAGAGTTTATCAAAGGCTGATAACTATAAGGGATTCCAGTGAAGTTGAACAGGCAATGATGTCACGCCTGTGTCATCTGATATCTAGTTACTTACAAGTCTGCACTTTGTCATGGGGAAGACATGTTCAAAAGAGGAGATGAGGATTAAAAGGATTCAAAAGCAATCCTCCCACCACTGAGATGTACTTTAAATAGCATCTCCTCATCGGCCCATTGTGTCATTTAATCATTACGACCACACTGACTAGTTGGTTTAAATTGCTGAGCTCTGTCTGTGCACCTGTTTGACATGAGTTGGTTAAAATAGCACGTTAAAGGCATCACCTCATGTGAGCATCCCACCACCTTTCCAAAGCATCTGTCACATACCTGGAGTAACGCTTGCCATTATCCAAAGTACCACCACTTGTGGACTGCTGCTTCTAATTTAAAATAGCAACATGGTTTTGGCAGCTGATGTTGGCAGACAAAGCTGCTATCTTTTAGTTTGGCCACAGTCCTGGACTGCAAATTCCACCACCATGGTGAGAATGCAGAGAGTGTATGTGTGTGTTTACACAGTTTAGGTTGATGCATTCTCACGTAGGCAGTGGTGGAGGTTTAAAGGTCACAGTTAATCCTCAAGCTGAGTCACACACACTTCTTTAAGCCACATTTTGGACAAATGTGTTAACTTCAAGTATCACAGGAGGTCTGAAAAAGACCATATGCACAAATATTTAAAGCTTGTGATTTGTCCACTGAAGTGGACAAATTTACAAAAGTCTCCCAATAAATTTACTAGTGTCTAACTAAAGTGGAGCAGCCACTTAGCAGCCAACAGGATGAAAACAGACCCAGTGTAGCAGGATTTATTCCCTGTGAAAAGCTTCCTAAATAGTCCCATTCAGTATTAATTTCCTGCCATGGTTATGGCTTGTATTCATTATTAGTAAGTAAAAATTTTTCTAGTGAGAGTATGAATGACCAAAATGCATGTCAAACTGCGCTAGTGAATGTTACACACCCAGCGACACTATTTATGTGCATGTATTGGTGTATGTAATTTCTGGATAACAAGTCTACAGGGATTATAAATGCTTGCTCAGGGTAACAAGGGGGCTCAAAAAGGTTACTAATGTGTATGGAGCAATTAGTAGGTTGTTGTGGGACACCACCAGCACTATGTACATACAGAATTTACAGGAGGTTTATGTGAAACATAGAGTCATATGAGTCAGATGTGCAGTTTGATAAACAGACTGACCCTATGTGTCATTGAGAGTCTCCCCTCAGTGATGCTGCAGGGAGGTTAAGCTGATTACAGCAGTGACCTTTTAAAGGACCACTACTAACGTAGTACTGGTAATGGCATTAAAAGTCTTGATGTTATTTCTTGTTATCCCCCAGTTGTAGCAAAAAAATGTTTTTGTAGTTCAATTTGTGCTAGTTAAGTGGGAGTCTGGGAATTTAATCTAGCCTTTATCTGACCTGTCTGCCTTGGAAGATCATCTGTATTTTCTGTCATCCTTCTGCGTCATGCATCCAGACTGCTGTGAAAGAGTGCATTCAGCATGTGGTAAAGAGGAACGAGGCTGGATGCCCACATGACCCACAACAGTAGAACCACTCTCATTTATTAAGTATATCTTTAGAGTTCAGAGAGTGCTGTGCTTCCAATGGATGTTGGAAGTAATGTCTACATTTCTGAATAAAGCTGACTAATGGCCCAATTATGGAACCACCCTGTTATAATTAGGGTTAAACAAGGCTACAGGCATTTCTGCACTGTCATAATATCTGCAGGTTTCTGTTCACAATCCTGGATATCACATGGTTTGGTATGTGCAAGAATGAAACAAAATGAATAAGATACTGCTTAATCATGCTGAATCATGCCATGGTGCAGATGAATAATCTGCACCATTAATATTTTTCTCATTTCTTCATTGATTCTGTATGTTATCTGATAAAATATTGAAGAGGACAACATATAGGACAACTACTGCACCAGTCAAAAGTTTGGACACACTTTCTCATTCAAGGGAGTGGGGAGGTGTGTCCAAACTTTTGACTGGTACTGTAAGTGTTTGTCGATAAGTGAATTCAAAAATAAAAAAAAATCATATGTCAGTATCCCTGAAGGTATGCATGGAAGAGTCACCAGATTCAGAAAGAAATAGACATAGAAAGACCTCAACTGACGTCACTAGATGAGGGTGGTGGGTAGACTTATTAAAAGACACAGTTGTTACTAAGGTCTTTGGGGTTTTCATACATTTAAAATGTGAAAAAAAGATGACCAGGTTAAGCCCTGCAGCCAAACCTGCTGGCCAGTGTATAATTACAGCTATATGAATCTGAATGTAGTGTATTGATAAAAGTGAGAATGCATCTACAGTAAACCTTTCCTTAGACTGATTTGCCTCTGCTCTGTTTCTTGGTTAATTTCCCCACATTTCTCTACATATGCCATCTGATTTACCATGAACTTTTTGTTTGGGTACAACATCACAAAGCCACAGTTGGGTGAACACACACACACACACACACACACACACACACACATCCTGCCCAATAGAATCCACAAAATGTGGTTATCAATAGTATCTCTGCACTCTTTCAAATAGTTTAACTGTTGAATGCATGAGGAAGTCTCTAAAGAAGGGCTGTTTAAGATCACGAGGCATCTTTAAAGGTCCCATCACTCCACAATCATGTATATAAGTGAAACAAATGGAAAAAAATCAGCTTCGCCACTACTTTCTAGTAGAGTGATTGTTCTGTAAAGGTCAGTGTGAGAGGGCCATTTAAGTGTGAAGTGATATAATAGTGCCCCAAACAGCTTCTGAACGGTGCTCCGTCTGATCATGTCAGTCTACAAAAGTTAGTTCATGTAAATATGTACAGGTCAAAGGAGTCCCAAATTTTGTCTCACAGCTGCTGCTTACTTGCTAGCGCTGATCAACTGAGCTTCCTGTTTTGATGCTCAGTTATCAGCAGCCTTTGAGTGACTGTATTTTTGTGTCTGCTGTATCTGTGATGGCAGGACTGCTTGCCTTGCTGTTGATAGTGTTGGAGTGGACCCGGCCAGGCCTACCATCCCCACTGAGGCCAATCTGTGACCTGAGGGTCCTGAACCATTTCATTAAGGAAGCCCGAGACGCAGAAGTCGCTATGGTGAGAGGAAAATGCATGTATGCATTCAGATCCAGGGGCAGGTGAAGCTTGCTGCTGAGATATTGTGGTCCTGGAATCACCCATACAAGATGTTTTATGTACCATTAGATAAAAGTACCCTAAAAACTCTTAACATTATTACTCTCTTGTTTCCTTAGAAGTCATGTAGAGAAGGATGTAGCCTGTCAGAGTCTATCACTGTTCCCCAAACCACAGTAGACTTTGATGTCTGGGAGAAGAAAAATGTAAGTAACCACTGAAAACATTTGAGTATTAAAAGAGCTTTAGATTTAGGTTCCTATGTATACATACATATGATGATATATAATGTATATAAAATGTTTGTGTGCTACAACCTCATAGAAATGTGCTGCTTTCTGGACAATCCTGGATGTCATTTTTGCCACAGGTTTTTTTGGGCAACCTAACTTTAGGAGAGTGCTGATTACATGCTTCATTTGTTCCATATAACTTACATATTGAGACTCTTAAACTCTTGCCCTCTCTTAATTATTTTCGGCAAGGCATTGGAGCAAGCCCAGGAGGTGCAGTGCGGCTTATGGCTTTTACAACAGGCCCTCAGCTTGCTACGGACCTCAGTCACCAACACAGCACTACACAGCCACATAGACAACTCCATCAGAAATCTGCTTAGCATCAATGCTGTGCTGCGTAGCCTCAACATCCAGGTGAGTTACAGCAGGTTCAAAGGTATAAGGTTCAAAACATCTGCATGCTGATGAGATTTTAATCTGAATAAACTGGTACATTCCAAAAGAAATGTAATCCACTTTGAGGGATAATTTAGACCTTTTAAAATCCTGAAAGATAGTTTTATATTAATGACTTTATTTGGTTGAGATATTAATAGGGGTAAGAGGAAAGGTTAGTGATTGGAACAAAAGATATGTAAGTGCAGAATCTAAAATGTGAACTGGTGATGTTACAGACAGAAGTGTGTGTTGTGTCGCTTGCTAGGATGATGTAGCTGAAGACGCTTCGTTAGTTTGTTTGAGCAGCATGCCGACATCACCATCAGCGTGCTGCTAGTTCTTAGCTTAACATGCCGAATTGGCTTTAGCCCGGTGATATCATAGACAGACACACTTTGTTGAATGCTAAAGTGAGGTAGCTAAAGAAGATTGTTTGATTTATTTGGTGGCTCAGAGTTATCTTAATTACGAGTTTCCAACTTGTAAATAATGTCCACATCAACATCCAAGTCGTAATTACGGCTGGGAAACTGGGATTTTTCTCAAGGCTACGCACTTAATAATACGGAAGTGCCTGAAAACCAAGCAAACATTGACACTTCACATCAGCCAAAGTATCACTTGCTTCGCTTCAGAGGGCTATGTTGAGTCTGTGTGTGAAAGTAAAAAGGGGGGTTGTTCTAGACCCCTGGAACACACACATTGAGCTTTCTCAGTGTCATGGGCCCGACTCAACAAAACACCAGTTATTGAGAGGGTGCCCATCTGATGAGAGCGGAGAACAGAGGGGTTAATAACTAGTGTCTATTGGCAAGACAAGTGGAACTAGATTAACAGTGATGGTGGTTGGTCAACTCAGTGGGCTTTCAGCTGATACTGCCTATCAAGCCAGTAGGGCAAGACAACGTAGGTTAGCCTAAGCAGATACAACGTAGATTCAGGGCCTAACGATAGGTCAAAACATAAATTCATGTGTATACTGGGCATCCATAGGAATGCTCACCCAACTTTTGGCACATGTCACTGTGTAACTCGCCCACTTGAGTTGAGTCAAAGATGATCCCCAGAGGGATACATTCTTCTCTCTTCAGTTGTTTGTCTTTTACACTTGTTCTTGACCACCTTTCTAAGCGTTTCATCGTTCTCTGCTTATAATAGGTTGCATTTTTCAGGATATTCTGACAAACTCTGTTGCTTCAGTAAAGTGTTCCACAGTGTGTTGCAACTGATAATTTTGTGTTGTGATAAACAACTTAATAAGAACTATCTTTCTGATTGATTATATTAATAGGCCCCAGGTTATTACAGCCAGTGCTTCTTTGCCTATTTGACGTCCTTGAGCTCAACCTGAGTTTCCTGTAACTAAATACTAATGTTTCCTCTGGTAGTAGAGAAACTGAGGGATGTCATGGGACATTCTCTAGAAGTCTTTTATGACAATGCTGTGGGTACTGTTGCTGCTGTACTGGCTTGTTCTTTCACAGCCTTTGAAATGAATCATTCAGGCCTTGTGGAAAGACCAACTAAAGCTGAAGAGCAGCCTGTGTTCAGGCTCAAGGATCACTGAAATACATGTTTCATCATTTTAAACTGGGAACAGTTAACAGGGTTCTTACACTGGTGGAAAACCAGGACAGATTTTAAATGAAAAAAAAAGTTTACTAAGCCTGGAAAGGTTATAGAATATTGATCTTGTTAATACCTTGATTAAACATCAGAGATGAGATCGAATTGACACGTTGATGATATAGTGGAATTGTGTGGATCTGAAGTTTTAACTATACTATAAAAGGAAGTGCAATGACTGCCAACTAAATGCAAATTTCTGTGGCTTTGTGCACCTCTGCAGGGGAAAATGTAGCATATTGTAGCACAGGTTTTTGAGAGGTCAAACCAAAGTGGAGGAAACACTAAAAAAAGGTAAACTTTCCAAACATTTTTCTTTGTATTCTTTCAGGAATATACCCCACCAGCAAGTGCAGCAGGGCTTGAGGGGACGTGGAGGGTGTCCTCAGCAACAGATTTGCTTCAAGTCCACGTCAACTTCCTGCGAGGCAAAGTGCGCCTCCTTCTTTTGGATGCACAGGCTTGTCAGCAAGATGTCAGCTGATCGGCTCATCTCCCTACTCCAGGCAAAGCTGATTTGCGTTTCTGAGGGAAGAGGAGGGACTTGACACTTTTAACCTGCTTGCTGGCTGCTGAAAGCAGTAAGAAAGACACAGCCATCCTCGTGTAAGCGGAGCAAGCTGAAAGGAAAGGACAGTCCCAGCTGGGCTTTGGATGGACAGGAGATGACGGCACCTTGAAATGTAGATGTCAAACATGGACATGGTGAAGCACACATTGACCAAAATGAAGCCTTTGGGAAGCACTGCTCTTGCACTTTGTGTGTGGATGTACTTGTGTGTGTGTGTGTGAGTTAAGACTGCAAGTTTAAATCTGTACGTAGTGTGTATGTGTCTGTTTCCAGTGAGTCTGACCCCTACACTCATATCTTTAGAGTGAACTGTGGAGTGGAACACTCAGAAAATATTGATTGCACCTAGAAGTTGGAGGCCTGTTAGGTTGCGACAGGGCATCTATTTCCAATACCACTGCAAAAAGGCAAAAATGAATGAGGCCTTACCCACATGCCTTTTAACATTGTTCTTCCATGCCTCACAGAAACATTAGTCTCTTTTATTAGATTTGTTAATATAATGTTAATATATTTTATAAGTTGTATAATTGCTATTTATACAGATTTTCTACTTTTAAGCTCCAGTCTTTGTATTTTTTGTGTCTTTCGGATTTTAGTTGGGCTCATGTTCTCCTGTGTAACACTGAACAGTTGCGCAAAGGTGTCTGTTGACATCATTTGCAATGACGTGCAACGCTGCTGTCTTCCTTTTTTTTTTTTTTTTTATTATTAAGATTGTATGTACCCGACTAGCTGTTAGTTTCACACTGAATATTTCTTCCAAATAACAGAAAGGACTATAAAGTTAATGCAGTGGTTCAGTTACAGTGAACGAGGGAGCAAAAGGTCAGCGAGGAGGAGGGTGGAGGGTTACATGAGAACTGTGAAACTGCTTTGTCATTATCTATCTAACCAACACTCAACCAGAGTCTACACTGATAGCCCGCCTGCTGGAAAAATAATGTTTGGCCATTACAGTTAACATCCTGTAAGGCTGTAATTGCAAATAGTTTTCCAGACTCTGACGCTAACGCTGTCTCTGCCCCCCCCCTCTATTGTTCGTCATCAGCCGGCAGAAAGGCAATCAGTTAGTCCTGGGAACTTGAGGCTTTATGTAAAATGGATGCTCAACCATTTCAAACTAGTTAAGTGTTCTTCCTTGTTGTTTTCCGTATTTTTATACCGCAAGATGTTTTTAAGGATGTTTGTACATGTTTTCTTTCCTGTTTTTTTTGCATTGTTTTGTCCCATCACTGTATAATTTGCTATTTAAATACAAAATATTATTCTTGGATAAAGAAAGGATAGATGGAAACACAACAAGGGGAAGTCTGTCCTTTTCATTCATTATCTTTGTCTTGCTCCAGTCAGATGTGTTAATAAGCAAGCTACTGCAGTTGTTCAGATGCTTAAATACAAGATGCTATAACAGACTTCATTGGTTTTAGGTTAGTGTCATTCAGCAGTAACATCCAAATCTAGAAGATTGTTAAATAAATGGTGAATTAGACATTCCAGCTAATTTTATTTTTTGTCTACAAATCAAACAGTTTTCATGAAAGCTGCCTATTAACACAACACAACCTGCAGATAAATGATACCAAAATTAAATAGATTTTTACATTCTCTCTGACCCTCAGTTGAACCCATGCTATAAACATTATTTGAGAGCAAGTTGTTGCCACATGGTGCCATGGAAGCAAGGTTGCTGAGGGATAACATCCTGGCATGCGTACGTGTAGCAAACTACTGACATCTAGTGGACGTTCACTACAACAACACCTGCTTGAATTAGTAAACTTAGATTCCTCAGTTTTTCTACTTATTTTTATATTCAAAAACATACAGACATGAAACTGTAAACACCTGTGCAGCTCTTAGGCCTTAAAATTAAAGACACTTACATTTGGCATAGCCATGTCTACAAGTATTAAATTACATTGAGGTTTCACCTGGCAAACACCACTGTTGCTTCAAGACATGCAAACATAAAAAGTAATGACACTAACGATTGGTAACAAGAAAGAAACCCTATGACAAAAGAGCATAATATATTCAGACAAGTTGGCTGTCAGTTGCTGTCAGTATTCCTACACAGTTTACTGACACATGTACAGCCAACACACTGTATGTCGTCTGCTCCATTCTGCAGTCCTCTGCTGCTGCCAACATAGGTCTCCACACATACAGCCGCATCAGATAACAATATTAATATCTGCCTATCGGTTAATGAGGGGAACCTCTAGCCAGGTCACTGAGGGTCAGGGTAGAAAACCTTAATATGAATGGCCGAGTTGTTGCGCGTACGTGTCATGGGCTCCCCAGCCTCATCAGGATCCTCGGGCTCCAGGTCATCCACAAGCTCCACCGTGGAGGTGTTAGCTGCCAGCTGCAGCGCCCCCTGGCTGCTGGCCTGCAGCTGAAGGGCAATGTTGATAGCCCTGTTGATGGCTAGGCCCAGGCCGTGGACACAGATCTCCCTGTGACCCCCACCTTCCAGCAGCTTCTGACAGCGTGCCAGCTGAGCCCGGAAATCAGTCTTCATGTTGACGTAGACGTCGTTCCGTCTCTTGGGGAGTTTCCGGGGGAGCCGTTTCCGAAGGGTGTACTCCACTGGGTCCATCTCTACAGCCGGGGAGGTGGAGTCAGTGTGCACAGGGGCTGTCTGAGGGATGGAGGACATCCCTGGATTGCGTGGCTCTGTCATGTCCCTCACAGTGTGTGTGGATATATGTGCTGAAGCCCAGATAATGAAACTGAGGAAATAGAGTAGGAGACATAAGGTGAGTAACTGTGGTCAGCTTGTATAAAAACATGATACCCCCCAGCCCAAACACACACACGCACTGACACACACCTTATTAGCATTACCTCTTTTTCTGCTTATTATCATCTTGGTTCATCATTTTTGCCTCTAAAATGTGACCAAATAGTGAAAGATGCCCATCACAATTGCCTAAAACTCAAAGTTTAATCTTAAAATTTCTTGCTGAAACCTAAAGAAAATGTATTTTACTACAACATAAGAAGAATATCAGAATAGATAGTTGATAGCTAGAATATCTAACTTTCTCTCAATCTATCTCAATCTGTATGTTTCCCCTTGAACTGTTTGACATCTGCAACATGAATAAAAACCCGTATTTGTGCATTTATAGTGTGTACAGATGAGCTTGTTGATGAAGTTCACTGCTCAGACACTGAATGCACATGAGGCATTTCTACTGGCAGGATGTGTTTGCTTTATTTATGTCTCACGTGTGAGTGAATGGAAATGACGCTGAACAATAAACAAGTGTTTCTTGCTTTATAACATCTCCTCTCCTAAAACCAACGTTTAGCTTAAATTCAACACTAAACACGTTATTTAAACCTGGGACGGTTAGTCGAACATAATAGCAGATAGATAAATTAGCTAACTATATAAGCCCGGCAGCAGCTATTAGCAGAGTTATTCAGGGTGAAGCGTTAATACTTTAGTAGTCCATTCATATGAACACTTACCTGCAGACGAGAGTAAGAAATGAACCGTTTCTCGGTGTCACTGATATCTTTTCCACATCAGTAGCATTCTAGCACCAGCTGAACAGGAAGTTTCTTTTTATTTTGTTGTTTAATGGCGGTTAGCAAACAGCTTTGAGGTGCATTATCGCCACCTACTGGATTGAAGTGTGGCTCACAACGGTTACGATACCATTACATTCAATTCTCCTATTAATTCCTGTGTTTTCTAGAAATCTGAAAATAGCCCTGTACCCTTCATCACCTGAACTCCTCTGCAACATTTCTCTAACACCAAGTGTCATGTGATTCCTTTGGAGTGATATATTATTATATATGACATCATTAGATTATTAATACTGAAGCATCAGTGTGTAAGCAGCATGTTACTGTTGTAGCTGCTGGAGGTGGAGCTAGTTTCAACTACTTTATATACAGTTAGCTAGTTTAGCCCAGTGGTTCCCAACCTAGAGGTCAGGCCCCACCAAAGGGTCATCAGATAAATCTGAGGGGTCGTGAGATGATTAATGGGAGAGGAAAGAAGAAAAAACAAAGTTCTGACACACAAATCTGTTTTCAGCTTTTGGACTTTTTTCTCTAATCTTTGATTTTTGGTGAAATATTGGATCATTTGAACATTTATTGAAATGAAACCATGTGAGAAGTTTAGAGGGAAAAATCACTATTTGGTGGAGCTGTTAACAACTCATAGACATCTGAAATGTGACCCTGACTGCACACTGCTTTATGTAAGACGTCAAAAGCCAAAAAGATTGGAAACCACTGGTTTAATCTTTAACAATGTGTTGTATTTTAAAAGCTTGTTATATTATCCATTGTGTCACATAATTGTAGTGGAGGAGAAAGTTATGGAGTACTGGAGAGGGAATATAAAGTAGCATCAAATGGAAATACAAGTAAAGTACAATTACCTCAAAATTGTACTTCAGCACAGTACTTGAGTAAATGAAATTAGTTACAGTCCACCAGTGTCTGTAGGATTTTCTGTTGAATAGGCCTACTACCTCTATCATAAATGGTAACTATTTATTGTAACTGTTTAACAAAACCAGGCCAGTCTACACAAAAGGTGAAAATACACATTCTCCATTTGGATCATTTTACCATCACTGTCTACTTTCATTTTTAAGGGTGATTGAAATGCAGATGTCCCTCTGCATTAAAATGCAGTAGTATTTGCATGTAGGTTTAGTATGAACATGAATCAGAAGGTAAAAAAAAAAACATGAATAAAGGAAGGCACCTGTTCAGTGGTCTATATTAATTAGTTAATTGAATTTTGACTTAATTACTTAAAAAGTCATTCATGTCAAAACAGTGCTTTTTGAAAATTTTGAATCCAGGAGGAAACATATTTTTTATATTGCTTATTTAGTTGCTATTACTATTACTGCACTAAAATGTATTTGTGTATGTCAGACAATGATCATGTGGAAGACTTTATCTTTACATTTATATTCCTTTATTTTATGGGAAAACTGACACATGAAACCAGCATTGTGTGATTCTCATAGCCTCTACATAGTTTTAAGTCTGCAGCACAGCAAGGAAAACAACTTTGTGCATTAATTAAGCCATCTGTGTTGGCTTTAAGTTTAAGTTTCATGTGTGTTATAAGAATTTCTTTTTATCACCTTAAATAACGAAGACTGTCAAAGTAAAAGTTCAATTTATTCACTTGTACAAGGAGGAGCGTTTTTTATAACATTTCCCCCCTGTTTGTACTTAAAATACAAAAACTATAATCATTATATATAAATTTCCCAATTGATGATTAGCTGAATTGAATGATTAGAATTAGTTATCTTATCACATAATGGGTTAACAATCATTATAATCACATTTGTATGCTTAGATACATATTTCCATGTAAAATATATTGATTCTGACAATAGCGGTTGTATAGGTAAATGTATAAATCTAAAAATAAAATAACTTGTTCTCAGTCAGGCTGATCGTCTCATTGGACCTGATTATGAGAACCTTCCCCTGCCTAAAGGCACTTTCCCTGATCCGTGAAAAGAATAAAAATCCTATAAATGTATGTACAACATACTGTCAGTCCTTTTCTCTTAAGCATACATTACATCAGAACACTATAACTTCTTTTCAGATTTTCTATAGGTTCATCATTGTGCTGTGGAATAAAGACTCAGCAGGTCCTAATCTTCAGTAGATGTCTCGTCTCGAAAGTGTTCGTAGATGGACTCTTCGATCACCTCGAGCTGAATATACTCTCCGTAGATCTCCCCATGTCTGTGTCCAACCTCGACATGGCCTCCGAGCATGTCATGTCTCTCATAGTCGTTCTCTGTGGGGACAGACTGGTAGAGCAACTGTTGTCGTGTTAGAGTGGTATTAATCAATCTCAGGATTAATTCTCTCATACATGGAATGCAACAACAACCACAAGTGACTAGGATAGCGAACATGATTCCTACAGACAATATTATGGCCTTTAGCGTATTCCCCCATTTTCCAAACATGTCTTCCAACCACTTTGTGAGTGGATCTGTTATACCTGAATTCTCTGCCAGCTCCTCTGACAGTGAAGTCAGTTCTTCCAATGCCTTTGTAATACTCCCATCAGGGGCAGTGTTATTGGGTATGAAGGTGCAACAAAGGTCTCCAAAAATCTTGCATACTCCGCCTTCTTTAGCCAACAACATGTCTAAAGCCATTCTATTCTGCCAGGCCATCAGACTAGTTTTATCCGATTGCTCATGGATACCTTTAAATCCATCCCGAGTGTAGTTGATGAAGCGCTGTTGATTGTAATAAATATAATTTATCCAATCTACATTTTTATTTATTGTCACCCACCATGTAAAGAATGATTCAAATCCTGCCGCCACCTGATTTCTGGCTTTAAATTCATCTGGAACGCCTCGGGGAACGCCAATTGAGTCTATATAGACTCTAGAATCAAATGATGTGGGTATTATCTTATTGCTCTTAATTCTGTGCATTTCTTCAGATGACAATTTAGGAAATTGTGGGTTCATGGGAAGCAAATATGTAGGCATCATTAAATGGATTAGAGAACAGGTACCATACCAGAGTTTAGGCAACTTAGGTCTCAGCTTATCTCCTCCACAGTACCACCACGTATCTGATCGTGCATATTCATGGGAAGTCACCAGCTCATCAGTGATGCCAAAGGGATTCTCCGTTACTGTAATCGTGGTGCCACAACCTGTCAGGTGTCCCATAGCTTGTCCTCCATTCAATCCTGATGTCCTAGACAGGCAGGTATAATTCCCCTCATATGGCGTGAACCATGGAGGAATAACCTTAGTGGAAACAGCTGGGAAAAGATACTTGAGAGTGGTACAGTTATTCCGAGGAGAATCAGTCCTATACAATGCAAGCATGCACTTAAATCCTTGAAGATCATTGTAAGGATTAAGTGGAAAAGGTATTGTTCCCAGCGACAGTCTTGCAGCTGCACGAGCTATGCAATCAGTCGCCAGTCCAGAACCTTTAGTGGTGAAAGAAATCCACTGTAACCATGCATTGTTATCCTTGTATCCTGTCTCTAATCCTAGTACATCCTGTAGGCTGTCAATCTCTATGTACTGCACTGGATTATTTCTATTAGCTGTAATAGGTGGCGGTGTAGTCATAGTTACACTCAAGTCATAGGAGTAGTTATTTGGTATCGCCGGCAAAGGTGGAGGAGTTGTATGTGAAGACTTAACATTACTGCTGGCAAACAGGTTATCCATCCTTTTCCTGTCTCTTGCATAGCTTTCCTTAATTTAGCCTTGATTGTACCATTTGCTCTTTCCACTAATCCTGCTGACTGTGGATGATAAGAGCAATGATATTTTATTTTAATGGAAAATAGTTCACTCAGTTTAGCCATTACTTCATTTCTGAAATGAGGTCCATTATCACTATATATGATCTCTGGAAACCCAAACCTTGGTGCAATATGTGTTGCTAGAGCTTTAGCTACTGTTATTGCATCATTTCTTGTAGTTGGAATGACTTCAACCCATTTTGAGTATAAGTCTATAATCACTAGACAGTATTTTTTGTTTTCACACTTATTTAATTCAATGAAATCCATGCATATTGTATGAAATGGATATTGAGCATTAGGCATTTTGCCTGGTCTTGGTCTCAATCTACCTTGGACATTTTGTTTTCCACACACTAGACATGACGCACAAATTTTTTTTTGAGTAATTTTGGAATCCATATGTTGTATATATTTTGTTTATTAGTTCACACATCCCTCTTGTTGACGTATGGGTTATCCCATGCGTCAATACTGCTGCAAAACGAAATAAACTTTTTGGAAGTATGTACTTGCCCTCTGGTCATTTCCATCACTCATTTTCAGATAATGTCGCCCCCCTGTTTATCCAAGACTGTTTTTCTGATTCAGGGGAGTTGTGTTGCATATCTTTTAAAATGTCATGGTCAATATGTGTGATGTGCTCAGTTATGTAAATATCTTGATATTCTTTTCTAGCTGCAGCTGCTTTTGCTTCCTCATCTGCCTTCCGGTTTCCTCGTGAAATTAAATCATCTCCAGAACTGTGCGCTGCACACTTACATACTGCTATCTGTAGTGGCAATTGTACAGCCTTTAATAAGGCTAAAATCAGTTCTGTGTGCAGAATTAACTTTCCTGTGGACGTGATCATACCTCTATTTTTCCACTGTTGTGCAAAAACATGTAGGGTGTTAAAAGCGTATGCGCTATCAATATAGACAGTTATCTTCTTTTTTGCTCCTAATTTGCATGCTTCAGTTAATGCAATCACTTCTGCTGCTTGAGCTGAAAAGTGGGGTGCGAGTGCCTTAGATCGTAAAACTTTGTCCACAGTTACTACTGCATACCCACTACTGTTTGTTCCATCAGGATTCTTTTTACATGATCCATCTACAAACATCACCACATCTGGGTCTTGTAACGCCACATCAGTTAGGTCTGCTCTAGGCAATACCTTTTCCGTTGCTTCAGCCACACAATCATGTTTGGTGCCTTCTGTTTCATTTGGTAATAGTGTTGACGGATTTAGAGTTGTGCACCTTTCAATGGTTAAATGAGGTTGAGAGAGTAGAATGGTCATGCAATTAAGGTGTCTAGCTGGGGACATGAAGGCTATTTTTGTTTGTGTTAATGAAGCATCTACAGCATATGATACTTTCAGTGTTAATGGATGAAATAAAACAATTGTGGCTGAGCTCTGTATTGCTAAGGCTGCAGCTTGTACAGCTTGCAGACACTGTGGCATTGCTCTAGCTATCAGATCTAATTTAGACGAGTAGTAAGCTACAGGTCTAAGTTTTCCTCCGAAAGGCTGTGTCAGCACACTAGTCATAAATCCACCCCTAGCATCACATGTTTGTACAAAGGGCTTTTTATAGTCCGGGAGTGCTAGTACTTCTGAACTTACTAGCAGATGTTTTATTTGTACAAATGTATATTCTCCCTCCTGTTGATAATAAAATTTCAGCTGTTTGTAGTGATAAGATTTTATCTACCTCTGTCTCTTCCTCTGTTGGTGTGTGTGTGTGCATGACCTGCTTCTGTAGTTAGTCATGCAGATTGATCGCTTTCCTTTTCTTTCTGCCTGGGCTCCGCTCCTCCGCTCCTTCCTCCCCCTCCTGTCCGTCCTCCTGTCCGTCCTCCTCCTCTCCATCTCCTCATTTTCTTTGGGGCCCTGCAGTCCCTCGCATAGTGGCCAAATTTGCCACAATTGTAGCACACATCTCTTCTGTCGCCCGCTCCTCCGCCTCCGCCGTTTCCCCCTCCTCTCCATCCTCCGTAGTCACCTCGGAAGAAAATTTCATCAGTGTCACCATCATCACATAAAAATGTATTTGCAACTCTTCTCTTTTGTTTCTTCTGCATGAACTGCATAATCAATAGTTCTCTGCAATCCTTCATTCTTCCAAATTTAGCTTTTCTTGACTCAGTGTGTCATTTGCATGTGTGGTGCATGGAAGGCCGTATACTGTACCGTGTCGTGTTTTCGGGGGAGACTGTGGGTCTGGTGGAGGCACTTCTTTTCTCCGTGGGGTGAAGTTAACTCTCACGAAGGGGTTGTGAGGTGAGTGGGCTAGAGGCATTGGAGCGGTCGGTAGTGGAGGAGAAGGAGGAGGAGGTTGAGGTTCGGGGTAGGGTGGAGGATACGGACGGAGCCCACATGGCACATAATTGTCATCAATCTGTCGATCTCGGTCAGAATACAAAACAGGATATATATTATTACATTTCTCTCTATCCTGTTGAGCATCCTGCTGTTTACTTGCTTTTTCTTGCCTTTTAGCAACCCTTTCTTCTTCTTCCCTTTTCCTTCTCTGAATGCCAGCTTTTCTGGCCCTTGCTTCTATCAGCCACGATTTGGCTTGTAACAGACCTTCTTTCTTTATTCTACCCTTCTTCCTCTTCGTCTCTTCACAAGCCTTTACATCTAACTTTCCCTCAAAGTCATACCTCTCCTGCCATCTTCTAAAAAATTTAACATTATCAGGATGTAGTATTTTCATACGCTTGGCATCCCCACTATATTGCTCTTCTTGTGTTTTGCAACTATAGCAATTACCCATTATGTGTAGTTTTTTTTTTTTTTTTTATCTTCCCCTTAACAGCCAACCAGTTTGTATGGAGTTCACCCGAGCAACTGGTTCATTCAGTGAAATGTATAGACTTTCGTTGGCACCGTTAGGTTTCAGTCCCCAGACAATTTGTTGACACCGTGAGGTTACCCTTGTCTGGTTTTCATATTTCACTGAGACACTGTTAATAACTACCATATACAATAAACCCTTTAATCCCACTTCACTTATTATATATATATATATATTTTTTTTTTTTATATGTATATGTGTATGGATTATACTTTAGGCCTTATATTAACACATAACAAACAAACACTGAAAAACAAACACTAATCATGATTTATCAGAGTCCCAGACTCCCGTTGTTATTTGTCGAGCCCCAGACCCACAAACAACAACATACTACGAGGTCCCGGACCTCTCTGGACGTCTTTTTGGTTTCTCAGGCCTGAGGGATTAGTTTTTCCAATTGTCCTTCCAAAGACATTGGTTCCCAAGTCCCCGACTTCAGGATCACCCCATCTAAGTCCCCGACTTAGGATAACCTCATCTAGGTCCCTGACCTAGGATAACTTCAGCTGATCAGTACTTGAAATGTAGGCCTACCCTTTTGCTTTGAGTTCCTCGGTCCGTCTTTTTCTTTGATCCGGCCCCGTCACCGTCTCCTCTCTCAGCTGGTCCTGGCCTCTTTGGCCAAAACGAGATTTTAAGAACCTCGCGGCAGAGGTCTTTTGGTTGTTTTCCTGCAGGATTTTCAGTCCCGTTGCTTCTAGAGGAGAACGGATGTTGGAGCCCCACGTTGGGCGCCAAATGTTATAAGAATTTCTTTTTATCACCTTAAATAACGAAGACTGGATCCGAAGAGTCAAAGTAAAAGTTCAATTTATTCACTTGTACAAGGAGGAGCGTTTAACAATGCAACATCAAGTGAGGTTACAAAGAAAAGGCTCCCATATGGAGCATCTACAATCAACCTTATATGCTGTTAAACTGGGCGGTTCAGTTACCATGGAATAATTACTGACACATAACTCTACTCATGTCATGGCACTCTCTAACTCCTCCAAATGTGGATCCTTAAATCAAGATAACCGTCTTCTGACCCTCGTCCCTCCTAACTCCTTCAAACATACATATATTTTGCTGACACTTCTCTATGTTTTCCCTGCTATCTACATTATTAATGCAGCAAAGCAAAAGAGAACAGAGACATTCCTCATGACAAGTCTGTGCAGAAACATTCACATGGTAAAACCTTTAATCACAGTATGAACCTAATTTTTATAACAATGTGATTTACTGTAAACTGGAGCTTCGGTTTACGGGAAATCAGGTGATCCTGACACTATATATGGAAACCAAAAGTGAAAGTGGCTTTATCTAGCAGAATAAAAGACCACCATCTGCAGGACCGCCTTGGCATACAGCAAGCAGTGATGTGCGGCGCTTTATCTACAGGACAAATAGACGCCTGAACTACTGCAGTACTACGTAGTTGAAACAAAAGAAGAAGAATGCATTTTTGGCGTGCGGAAATCTCCCTTTTAAAGGTGAGTTATACTTTTGCTTTGTCAGTGATTTGTCCGTTAATTGATGATGGGAGGAACAACGAACAACGCCTCAGTATTCGTACAACAGATTATTAATGTAATCTGATATTCAGGGCGTCTACTGTAAACTTGTCTGTTCAACCTTGTTGTGAGAACCTCAGCCTCGCACGTGCTGAATCATGCACAGGGGACTTTTTTTTTTTTTTAACTTTTAACTGTTTTCACTATTTTTTTTTTACTGATTCGTTTAACTTTGCTTGACTAGGATCGAGCCCAATTCTTTCTCAGATGATCTGATGTCCATTTTTTTCATTCACATAGTGTCAGTGTCTATCAGGCAGGGCAACGAATAATTTATGATATACCCACGAATCTTCTCAGATATATTAAAAAAACATTGTTATCGTTAATGGGGTGATTTTAATGATTAATGTTATTAATTAATGTTTATTGTTGATATCGGGAGTCTGTTGTTGTTTTCGTGGATGTATTATGATTCCCTCACTGCAGAACCGGTGTTATGCCAAGTTATGCCTGCGCGCCGAGAACTGCGTACACCTCGCGGGAGCGCGCACAGTTAAAGGGAAAACTACCAGACATTGTAATGATTTTTATGGCAAAGTAGTAAAAACGATAAATATATATTATTAATCAAGGAAACCTTGTAGATTTCAGACCAATCGTATCAAGGAAATACTACGATCCTGCTAATGAGTCCAATAAAACATCGATGACTCTAAACGTTCAAAAACTATAGACTTTTAAAGACTGTCAAAGAAGATTATATCGTTTTTTACGGCGTTTATATATATATGTGTGTGTGTGTGTGTGTGTGTGTGTGTGTGTGTGTGTGTGTGTGTGTGTGTGTATATATATATATATATATATATATATATAAGCAGACTGCATGGTATTTTAAACTTTGTGGGATATATTACATTGGTAAATGTAATACAGACTTGTCTCATATTACTTTCAGTGAGAAGCAGCTTGAATATCTGGACTGAAAGTGTGGGATGACTGAGTGTACCCACAATGGAGGTAAATTGCTACTTGTACATCTTCAGAAGATAAATTAGAATAAAATTGTAAAATTGTCCTATCAGCTAATGAGTGGATAAGTTGATTTAACACACCTGACCATGCATATTCTTATTCTTATTTGTCAAGGATGAAGATTCATTTGTTGAGCTGTATGGTGCAGAAGTAGAGGACACTCCGCCGACACCACAGTCTGGCTGCAAGGGTGAGTGTCAACAGACTGATACAGATGGTAAAGGTTGGCTATATGAACTATAAGAACTATATGCTGTGCAGTCTCATAGTAGTTTTATTATCAAAATTATTATGATTCGTATTTCCATAGAGCCCAGCCCCTGTGAAGATAATGTATTTTGCCTATGCAGAATTGTGAAGCAATTTACATGTATGAACTTTTTTTATTGCCAATGAGTGAACAGGTAGAGACCCTCCCCACTTTTTCAGTCGTCTGTATCAGCCTGTGGACTGATTTCTATCTGAAGGCCCCAGGCTGGATTTTCCACAAAAACCCACAAAACTGATGTTTTTACGTGCTCCCGAGTGCCTTGCTTCTCTCCCGCTAACATAAACAAACAACCGGCATAATGACACAACACAACAAAAACAGTGCTATCTGACTATAAACACACTGCAGATATTAGCTCTCCAGCTAATGAAACAGCTAGCCACCTCTGTCAACCACCACAACAAAACACCCCCGCAATGCCCACTCCCGAGAACACACAGCTAAAACAACCTTATTTCCTCAGAAAGCAGAAAACAAGCTCCAGAGCGATAGCAGAACATAGCTGACCCCTTTTGTTTTTCCTGTTGGTAGTCCAAAGGTCATAATAAGCACACATTTCACAACAAAACCGCAGGGTGTTGCTCACCAGTCCACAGCACGATGCTCACCGGTCCTCAGCTCGTTGCTGCCTGGCCACAGCTTATTGCTACCTGGCGACAGCTCGTTGCAGCCCGGCCACAGCTCACTGAGCCTACCACTGTTTAGTAAACACGATTGGTAAAAAAAAAGTTCAGGTGGTTGATTAATGCATATTTGTTAGTTGGGCGGTGCAGATGAGCTCTCACCGGTCAGTGTGGCCACAGCGCAGCAGGAGTCTCTGTGTGTGTGTTTGTGTGTGAACAAGCGAGCACATGTACATACAGCGAGGGGTGTGGGGTGGTGGTAGGGCGGACTGACTGGGAGTGAGAGATGCTTTGCTGAAACACGGTGCAAAACACAACGTTAGGAATCTGTTCGCAAGCGCATTAGTGCGAGCACGCAAGCGTGAGCACTAGCACCAGGATGTTTACTACAGCTCATTTAATGGCCACAGGTGTCACTAATGAGAAGGAATTTCTGATTTCTACATACAGAACGTTTAGGCAAGAAAAACATTTCTATTTGAGGAATTTTTTGCTTTTATAAACACTATTTGAATTTCTAGACCAATTTGCTATAAGGAGAACTGTTGAGTGTGCTTTATATTTTAGACAAAAAACTCTGGAAAGCTGCTTTTACATGTTGTAGAAAAAGAAACAAAAGAAAAAAAATACTTTTTCTGGAAATTCATAACTTACTTCAGCTTGAATGCAAAGGTGGGATGCAAGAATGTGCACTGTGCCACATTACCAGACATTAAATGCATACATGCATAAATTAATTCTATGTGTCTGTTATATTTGGATCCATGTTTCAGAATGTAAACACCTATGATTTGTTTTAAACAACACATCAATATTGCAAATGCATTTATTCTATATTTGGATCCATTCTATAGTACATAAAGCAACCAATCATGATTTAATCATCATTGTCTATATATTCACAGACACACAAATGGAACGCTTATTGGAGGATCTGGGCTTGGAGCAGCACTACAAAGAGAAGCTATCCCTGAGCACAATACTTCAGATTGATGAGAAGACCATTACTGATGAACCTGTCAAGTGTAATTCAGATCTTCCATGGTATTTTTTGAAGAAACTGATGATGGTTAATGTGACAGCTAGGAATGTGAAATGTACATCAGTATGTGACTCAAACTGTGATGCTGCATCAGGGAATACAGGGTTAGATCTTGATAATCTGCTCGACAGTTCAAATTCAGGTGACATGCTAAACCCCCTCGACGTAATCACTGCTCTCTTTCTGTGTTCTGATGGTTTTGTACAGCAGGAAATGGCACTCAAAATGTCTATGTGTCAGTTTTCTGTGCCTCTGCTGCTTCCCAATTGTGACACAAAACACTGCACACTCATGCTGTGGGCCATGAGAGACATTGTTAAAAAGTACAGACCTCAGTCCCTTTCCGAATCCAAGGGCTTCATTGAAGACAGAGTTGTTCTCTCAGATCTTCCAATGATATCTTTTGTGAGACTGGGCGAATGCTCCTTGTCCAAGTCAGAGATTCTCAATAAGCTTCTGAGCAATTCTCAGCAGTACCATGACACCTTTGTTCACTGCAACATGGAGTGTGGCGACAGTCCAAGGAGAATATCTAATGGATTGGTTGAAATTACTTGGTACCTTCCTTGTGGAAACAAAAACATGGATCTTTTCAGTGAGCCAGTTGCTGTAGCTAACCTTCGTGGGGACATTGCTTCATTTGAAACACAATACTCTTTTTTGTGTCAGACATCTACAGCAGTTTTTGTGTTCTTTGACAATTTGGACTCTGAGTGCAGGCTACTGACCAACCAACACCACAAGGCACAGATCTTCTTGGTGGGCAACCATCAAAGCAAGCAGTTCAGTTTAGATGCTCTGAAAAAGGTAGCAACCAAGTTGTGCTTAAATAACAGCAACATTATTTTAAAGACTAAGCGCATGAATGATGCAGACTTTGTCAAAAATTTGAGGAAAACAGTCAGCAATGTAGTGGAGAACTCAAAGATGAAGATGCCAATAGAGCAGATGGCTGACATTGCCCATGAACTGGGAATCTTGGTTGATGAAGACTCTCCAGAGTGCCAGACTGCCAAGAACAATGCAGATGCCATCACTACAAAAATTCAAGACATCCTTAAATACAAAGAAGCTCAGCTTCCCAGGCAAGGGGAAATATGGAAAGATTTGACCCGCTTAGAGAAGGAAGAATTTCGGCTTCGAAAAGTTGGATCTGAAGACATAGAAATGTACAAAAGTAATCTTAAGGTACAGAAAACAAAACTTAGGGAAAAACAGAACTCTTATGACATGTCAAATGCTATGACATGCTTCATCAGCGCAATATCAAGCCCAGGAATAGAGAGGTGCTATTTCCTGAAATGGATGCGATTTAACCTTGATAACCTGTCTCGAGAAAAACTGTCTGGTCTCAGGGAGCAGTACAAAAAGAAATGCAAGAGTTCTGAGAACAAAGAGGAGATTAAAGACATTGACAAACAACTTTCCAACAGCTCACTGGGGACTGAACACTTCTTCCGTGAAATGGGTCAAATCTATGAAGCTTCTGTTTCTCTTCCAGAAACAGACCCATCACGTCAACAGTTACAGCATCTTCCAAAACTCTGTGCAGGATTGTTACTTGATGGCTTTCCTCTTGAGCTTGTCGATGGAGATGCGTCCAACATACCTCTCAGATGGGTGAGTGATGTTCTCTCTCAGCTCAATGCCTTGGTGTCTCCTAAGAGCAAAATATTAGTGGTCACAGTTCTTGGAGTTCAGAGCACAGGAAAGTCAACTCTCCTTAACACGATGTTTGGTGTACAGTTTGCCGTCAGCAGTGGCCGATGTACTCGAGGTGCCTTCATGTTGCTCATCAGAGTCAATGAAGATGTCAAAAAAGTACTCAACTGTGACTTCATGGTGATCATTGACACTGAGGGCTTAAAGTCACCAGAGCTTGCACAACTGGATGATAGCCATGAGCATGACAATGAGCTTGCAACACTCGTTGTGGGGTTGAGTGATATCACCATTATCAATATTGCAATGGAGAATTCAACAGAAATGAAGGACATCCTACAAATAGTTGTTCATGCTTTTCTCAGGATGAAAGAGGTAGGCAAAAAGCCCAAATGTCAGTTTGTTCACCAGAATGTGTCAGATGTCTCAGCCCATGAGAAGAACTTACGAGACAGAAAACTGCTCTTGCAACAGTTAAATGAGATGACCCAGGCAGCAGCCAAAATGGAAAAGAAAGAGGAGAACAAGAGCTTCACTGATGTGATGGAGTACAGTCCAGACACTGGGAACTGGTACATTCCTGGACTCTGGAATGGAAACCCACCAATGGCACCAGTCAATGCAGGGTACAGTGAAGCTGTATATGAGCTCAAGAAGAACATAATCCAAATGTTGGGAAATTGTGACTCATCTGCTAATGATATCTCTGAGTTTACAGAGTGGATGTCAAGCCTGTGGAATGCAGTAAAACATGAAAACTTCATCTTCAGCTTCAGAAACAGCCTAGTGGCTGATGCCTACATGAGGCTTTGCACAGAATTCAACAAATGGGAATGGGAATTCAAAAAAGACATGTACACCTGGGTCACAAATGCTGAAACAAGAATTTCCAATTTTGGTAAATTTGCTGTGAAATCAGAGAAAAATGACATGAGAGACTTTCTCACATGTTTGAAAAATGAAGCTTGCAAACTGCTGTCTAAATGGGAGACAAAACTTCTTGAAAATCTGACACAGTACTTCAAGCAAACCGATGGTCATGTCTACCTAGTTGAACGATACAAAGAGGACTTTGCAAACAGTGCAAAAAGCCTTCGACGAGAAATTCAGACCTCTGTACTTAATCAGCTCACATCAGCAGCAGAAATCAAACAGGGAATGGCAGAAGTTGATAGAGTCAAGAAGAACCACACAAAGGAATTAAAGGAGAGAGTGTGGGCATTAATTAAGGAGTGTCGGAAGAAAAAAGTCAAGATGACAGACACAGAGCTAGACAAAGAATTTGATAAGATGTGGATTAAAACAGTGAATGAATTATCTGTTTTTGAACAAAAAGCAACAGATGTCTTCACCAGTGTGTCTCACTACCTGAGAGCAAATCTCTCACATAAGGGGAGTCATGCAAGTGAATTATTGAGTAAAAAAGACCTGAAAAATTGTGGACTGGTGCCTTTCAAATATGAGCCTGTTGACGGACTCTTGAGCCAATTTAAACACACTGTGAACAAGTGGTTTAACAAAGATCAAGTAGTGGCTATGCAACAAATGGCTGACAGCATCATAGCCACTTGTGAAGACATTTTGACACAGAAAATGAAAAGAAAAACCAATTACCATGACACTTACATCCAGGAGATCCTACACGTGATTGATGAGAGGCTGCAAAACAACCAAAATCTGGCAGACATTGAGTTTGAAGTTTCTCTGAAACAGCACATCTGTGGATTTGCAGCCAGAAAGTTTCAGAAAATGCATGAAGATTTCATACTTGTGAATGATCCCAAAAGATGTCTCACTCAAAACAAAGAAGAGTTTCTTGCAGATTTCAAAGATGTGTTCCATGAACGAGACCAGTGCCAGAAGAAGGCAGAAGAATTCACCGAACGATGGTTGGAGCCTGCAGTCAAAGACTTTGTCAACCGCTCCTTGGGTCCTGACATCATTGGTGAAATGCTGACATGCCAGCAGTTCAGCACCCGGATATTCTTCCAGTATTCAGTTTTACTGAATTTGCTCTCCAAGGATGACTTTGAAAACTATATGAGCTACATTTGCTCATATGAGGATTATGTAAAGGAATGGACACTCAACCAAATAAAAGAACACTTCTCCAACTCGTCTACAACGTTTCAGTTTGAAAATCAACATCTTCAGTCAAGTATCAACAGCATAAACAATGCCATCAACAAGGCCAAAACAGGAAAGAGTGGCAACTTGAAGACATTTGTTGAAAATATCTGCAAGGAACTTGGTGATAAACTGGTGATTTCCCAGGATGCTCTTGGTGCTTTCATGATCCTGAACAATGCCAACCAGGAACAGTTTGCTCACTCGCTAATAGAGTGCGTGAAGGAGATGGCCCAAGGTCTTAAAGAGAAGTTTAAAAAAACAACCATTGAAATGAAACTAATAAATCTCCCTGTGAAGCCTCAGAATGAGCTTTTCACCAGAGTGATTGGATGTGGTAAACAGTGTCCATTCTGCAAAGCGCCTTGTGAGGCAGGAGGAAAAGAACATACTGAACACTGGACTTCACTACATCGGCCAGAGGGTCTTGGTAGATACAAGTGGAATGCCACAGAAAAACTTGTCACTGACATATGTTCTTCTTCTGTGATCAGTGACGCACGTTTTCGCTGCGATGCTACTAAGGGTGAATGGCACCCTTACAAGGGCTACAAAGAAATTTTCCCCGACTGGAAAATTGCTCCAGATGTAAGCCTCGAGGCCTCAGACTACTGGAAATATGTAATGGCAAAGTTCAACAATGAGTTTGCTAATGCATATAATGCAAAGCCTGCTGAGATTCCTTCGACTTGGAAAAATGTCAAACCTGAGCAAGCAAACGCTAGCCTGAAAGAGTCATTTAACATCAAATGAGAGACTACTAACATTTCCTCCTCATGTGATTTAATGTAACATAGGTGCACATCCACCTACTTACATTCATTTATCCTCCTTTCATGGATATTTTGATCTTGGTTTGTTTTATATAATGTAGAAGAGAATCACAAACATACTGCATATAAGATGACAAGGTTGAAGATATTGTCAATACACAGAGATATTTTACTACTACAGCTTGCATCAGAGACACAACAGAAAATCACTGCATGTAGTGCCAACTCTGCCTGACATTTCATGTAACATGTTTAATAAAAAACATTTTTTTTATTCTTTAGACTTTTTTATACTTTGAGTCAACACACATTAGAAACACGTTACAACATTACAATCATTAAATCTGAGCTTGCATTTTATGATTTTGTGTGACTGATGACTTTCATTATATTACAATTGAAAAGATGTACGCAGTTAATCAAAACATCGAAGTGACAGTTTTCAATGAAAAATTGTTCAGTCTATACGTGGTATTGTCAACGTGTGCAGGATAGAAAGTGTTTTTGATCAAATTATGATTGATGTGTAATTTTTACTTTACTTAGAATATAGACTTGTCTATGTGTTTGTGAAGTTTTTGGTGTCCAATATTTAAAATATTAACTTTTTTCTTAGTGAATCAAAAGATAATTTACTCCATATGTCAACATGTATACATAACAAAGTTTATAAAATTGATTCAAGTAAGGTATGTGTTTTTTCAAACTCACAATTCTGAATATTTTTCTTGTGATGTGCCATGAATTTACATTTTAAAATTAATTAAAATATCAGCATGTATGTGGCATTGCCATAATGTACCATAGACTGTGTATTAAATAATTACATTACTTACTTCTGTTAACTGATGAAATAAAGAGACAAAATCAGTTATGAATGTCTTTAATGTTTTATTTAAAGTCTTGTTAATGTGTTTCATACGTGTTGAAACAAGAATAAACCAAAATCCAGCCCCAGCTGTGTGAGCCACAGAGCAGCAGTGAATTATTGAATTGCAGTTATGATCAAAATCCCTGACCAGCTCTGTGGTCAGGGTTATAACTGGGCAGTATGGAGGCAATGGCAGATGGGGAGCTCCTTTTGCAACAGACTCATTCAACCGAAGTGTAAGATGGAAGGCGCTTGTTTGTTCTAACTGCTATCAGACAGTAGCACAATAGCAACTGTGACCCCAGACCAAGCCAGGTGTGACCTCCCGCCACTCCTCTTTTCAACCATACACTGGCTTACATACCCTCCCCGTATACAGTACATATACTGAACCCAGTAGTTACTGTGCTAACAATTATTGCAATGCACTTTTGGCTTTGACTACTATCGCTTTCATTATTATGTCAATACTACTGCAACTACTAAATGTCTTACTCCATACCACAGAACGACTGAACAACTCTACAATGTTACAGTAAAATAATATAATATACTGTCCTTCTTTATATTGTCATATTATTTTATACTATGCTACTGTGCACTGTGTTATTCTGTTATCTCATACTTATTATATGTGATGCATATTTATATAAATTTATGTTGTATAGACATATCACAATGTACAGTATTGTATGTATGTATATATAAATATATAGTTTCTCTTCACATTACACTTCATTCATTATGCATAAATACTAAAGGGTGTATAAGTTCTAATCTATAAAACAGACTATTAATATGAATTCCAAACATACTGTATCTACTACTATCTGCTGTCCCACCTTATCTGGATTTAAAATAATTGCACTATTGGGTTTGCACATATATTTATGCCCACCAGTTATATACTGTATACATCATTCTAACTTTCATCTTTTTTGTTGTTTTGTTTTGTTGTGTTTCTCTCTCACTCTCTTATTATTATTATTATTACCTTATTCTCTATTTGTATCATGTTCCTATCTACCTCTCAGGTTTCTTCTTGTGCTGCTGTAGTGCTAAATGTCCCTTCTGGTCTCAACGAAGTTCGATCTTATCTTTATCTGATTTTAACAGCTGCATAAAGAGGTAGCAGTGGAGAAACAGGGGACCAGTCTCAGGGTGGAGGGACATTCACCACCATCCTGATTTGATCACATGATACCACCTGGTGTTAATAACAGTAACATCTGATATAACTGTTTCACCTATTAATACAATTCATTAATTTGCTGAATATTTAATAAAGTCATCTTGTGTTACATTTGTGCTCTTTATTTTATTATTGCTGATACCAGCTCCTATCAAGATCTAAGGTAAATATATTGATCAGTTCCATTTTTTTCTTATACTTTACTTGTGACAACTTGTTGTTAAACTCATCTGTCATGCAGATCTGGATTTAATACCATACATGTACCTCTCTCTTTGCATATTTGTTATGAACTATTTTATGAAAAAGCTACATGAGAACCACCAAGCTACGTTTTACAGGTAATTACTCAAGTTAATATTGGATCCAAGTCTTTGAAATTGTTACAGTACATAGATGTCATAGAATGACTAATTGTGGCCTTTCCAACACTTTTGTATGTAGTTTTTGAAAATCAAGTTATGCTTCAAATAAATTGAAAAGCTGAAATCAGCGCTGCTACACATGTGAGGGTTTGTGCATATTCTTCTATTAGGAAAAGAAAATGCAAAAAGAAAAAAAAGAAGACAGAGGAAACTCACCCCTCCTCCCACAGCAGGGTGTGTAATAAGAAACTGTGGGCAGGAAACAGTGAGGTATAAAAGATGAATGGTTAATGTGTAACATTACAACAGCCACATAATTTTAATAATTATCTATGAGTAGACCATTAAGTTTACTGAAATACACCCGCAAAGGTCCATTTTTTGTTGTTTCTTACATGTTATTTTGATCAAATGAAAAGTAGCTTGTCCTTATTAATGAAACATGTCAGCTTAACCCTTTGTTTAGTATGTTTAAGTTCAATCCCTTTACAGTATGATATTTAAAAAAATATCATACTGGGGGGGGGGGGTTTGGACACGCAAAGAGAGAGAGTTAAATTTCCTTTTCTTGTAAATTACATAACTGATTTCCTGTGAAATGAAACAGAAAGTGACTGCACCCAACTGCAGAATAAAAGGAGAGACCTGAGGTGTTGCTTTGGCATTTGCAGGAGGGTGCAAAATACGCTATTACAAAATACTGTATATACAGCAGATATAAACTTCTGGATAAAAGAAGGATGTCATTGTGCCATGGAAAACTCAGCCTTACAAGGGTAGGTCCCCATGCTATTGCTTCTTCTGTATTTTTTTTTTCTTTGCTTGCACATGTGGATGACCTGAAAAGCAAACTGAAAAAAGGAAAAGAAAAATACAGTTAACTAAATTATACTTATATTTCTGTTCTGTCACTTAAGAATAGATTTGTGAAGTGGTAGATTCATGAATGCAGTCTTTACTTGTAATGGAGTATTTTTACATATTGCTAAAGTAAAAGATGTGAATAAATGTCCCACTGAAAAAAATATTACTTGCAGCAAAAAAGCAGTCTTTTATCACCTTTCAGGGCTTCAATCTGTAAGGTATTCAATTAAAATGAACTGGAGTAGATATTCCATAGCCTGAAACAGATGCAAGAATCAGCAAATTCTTTTTTTCTTTTTTCTTTTTTTTCTATATCTGGCCTTTAAGGCAGATTACAGTTGTAATTCTTGCTTTTGGTCCATATTGTAGTGTTGTTGGCTGCATAACTTTGTAAACTTACAGGCTTCTTTCCTTTTACTTTTAGTGAGAAGCAGTGTGGGAGTGTACCCACAATGGATAACTCTGAGGAAGAGGAGGTAAGCAAATAGTTGAAAATAATAAAAATAATGAAATTACATTACATGGCAAATACGTATGGTCCTGTCAGTTATTGACTGATTCATTACACCAAAGATGCATATTTTTCTCAATTATCAAGGAGTTCTATGATGCACAAGATACCTTCCCTGAGTTTTACTGTGAGGAAGGAGACTCTCCTGCAACACCACAGTCTGACTGTAAGTGTGAGTGATTCAGCTGTAGAAGGTCAGCCTTAATCTATCCATTGTCCAGCAGAGAGGAATAAATAGATACTATTCAAGCCAATAAATTGTACACATGACTGAAAACATGTTGTAATGTTAAGTTCCTAAGAGGTATTTTTCTTCTTTTCTCTTATGACAGATGTTCCTCCACCAGGAGAAGTCACAGTTCTCCATGCTGGATGTGAGACTGTTTCTCTTGGCTTGGCACCCACTGATTCATCTGTTAGGTATACACTTCATATAGACTACAGAAGCATAGATGACACACAGAGTGGCAGTGTGATCATGGACGACTCCGGCACTGTCGATGTTGAGGGACTGCATCCTGGGACTGAGTATACTTTCAGAATCACAAGGAGAGCAGAAAATGGAAATCAAAGCGAAGCAGCTTCTGTATCTGTCTTCACAGGTAAATCTAAAATAACAAACAGTATTCAGGTTTGTGTCAGACTAAAGAGGTTGCAAAATGTGTATGTGTACAAATCGTGTGAGGTGACTGTATGTCAATTTTCTCTCTACAACACCTCTTAGGCTTTGCAGCTCAAATATAGAGACAACCTGAATTTCCAGTTATAAGTGAAACCATTATATTGTTCCCACAGAGCCCAGCCCTCCTTTGCAGATTACAGTCTCTCAGATCAGCAGTGAGTCACTGTCTCTGCTTTGGGACACTCCTGCTGGTGAAGTGGAGAGCTACATTGTGACTTGTTGCACTGAAGAAGAAACTGTGCGAGAGCTGACGACAAACACAAACAGCCTGACTTTCAGCAGCCTGAAGCCAGGGGTGCGTTACTCCCTCCAAGTTTCTGCACAGCTGAGGAATGGAAGAAGAAGCAAGCCAACTGTAACATCTTCCTGCACTAGTAAGTAAATGAAAACATTTTTTAAAGAAAGACTCAAAATGAAGTCACAAAGTTAATCAAGTTAGGGGAAATAGCCTATACTAACTGTTAGCCTGACTCTGCAAAGGATTATAAAAATAAGGAAGAATAAAACAGATAATACAAAACTGCCATTGCATTTGATGCTGTTTCTTTAGGTTACCACTATAGCTTAAACCCAATATCAACCTCAGCAGAGGTCTAATCAGTCTACTACTGAAAAAAACAGACTGTGAAGGGCCTTAAAATGAACGCTCATCAAGAAAATATCCTCGTTTGTTGTCTCACTGTATTCTAAACTACACTGGAAATTAATATAACACACTCATAAAGTTAATAGGGGCACCACCTCCATTGATTTATTAAATAATTATGAATTAAGTAGGAGGAAAATAATTTAATCAAATTAATCAGTCTTATATCTGAATGTCATGAACTCTAAATATAGTGACCTCCATCTCTGATATAAAAGAATACACAGATACAACAACTTGGCTATAAATCAAGATATGTATTTAACTACCAAGGGATAGGGATGAATGAGAAACATTAAGCATATATACATATATATATACTATATACTATAAACTAAAATGAATGAATGAATGGATGCATGAAATGAGGGGCCAAGACTCTAACTACAGCCAATAAAAATTCAAATTTTGAATAGCTTTTGCATCAAAACTGAGACAGAAACATGGTAGATGGTTTTCCTACTGTTTCCTTGGTGATTAAGATGATGATGAGGAACTTCCCAGAAAGCACTGAGAAAGGCGAAAACGAGTCGGTGATCCTCAGGTCACCAGAGTAAATGTTTTTATTAATAATAATTGTCTCTGATAATTATTAATTATTGCTAATAACCAACCAGCTTACAATCAACAACCCAACACAAACGCACCGCTAACGCGAGGTAGGAAGAAGGGAAACATGACAGTTGGTGATTAAGTTGGCGTCACATTCTTTTCAATATTTCATGGGATTTTGGAGTTATATGTGTTGGATTTTAGGTTATTTGCTATTTGAAGTGTTAGCAATGTATTTTTTAGACAAAAAAAATTATATATATATATATATATATATATATATATAATTTTTTTTTGTTATCCAGCTAACTTGATGGATTGTCTCAAACACATTCCGCAAACCTTTGCCACTTATGAATTCAAGACTATTGTTTTTCATCAAAGGTGGCAGGTGGTTGTTATATTGATTCCTTTTGTCATGAAATGTTTATGTGGAGTGCTTCTCAGTAGCAGTGTTATGTGTGTAAAAATATGTGCCACCAAGATAACTGGCAAATGACAAAATCTAGCTTTGACACACAGGCCTCAGGTCCTGGTGATTCTTCATAGTAGTAGAAATGATTGGAAGGTGAATGTAGTTTATTGGAGACTGCATAGGGATACTTTGACTACAGTTGTCCTCTTCAATTTACTCATTGATTTGATAACATTAAAGAAATTATATAGAAATTGCAGTTGCATTAAAGCATAAAGAGACAGACGTTTAAATAAATAATGAGTAAGTTAAAGATGACTCTGAATTAGTCATTGAATCAATTTCTGAACTTTTAGAATTTTAATATCTTCAAATATTTGATCTGGGGCCAACCACTTCCTCTGGATAAAATTACAAAATGTACCTATAAAACACCTGTTGACAGGAAGATTTATGTGCTGTAACTATTTCTTGACAAACAATAGCTAATCCATCTGCCCAGCACTATGCAGTCTGTCTCACTACAGTACAGGTTACTGGATGCAGTCAGTAATCACAGGTTTTAGTGTGGGTCTCCGTGCAGAGATGATAGTGCCTGTTTATTAGTTTATTAGTAAGCTGTAGAGGTGTGTAGGTGCAACTTTGAACTTTGGAGAAAGCCAGACTGTTGTAGACCTGCTTTCAGTCTTTATGCTAAGCTAGGTTAAGTGCCTCCTGGCTCCAGCTCTACCTCTCATGTCTCTGCAAAGACATGAGAATAGTATCTATCTTCTCATTCAACATTGTACAGACCAATTAACTGACTGACTGACCAACATCACTATAGATAAAATATAGTTAGAGCAAGAAAAAAGTGAGATTTATTGGTTTGTAGAATTTGATGCTTTTACACAGACACAAACCTTTGCTTCACTTTAACAGAAAGTTGTACTGTTAAGACTGCTTTGGAATTTATGTCCACATTTCTAAATAAACACCTTTTGAGTAAATTTTGAAGCCAAAGAAACTGCAAAAGATTCAGTTTATATAAATATTCTTTCTATGATTGTTTGGTTAATTATATATATACACAGGACTTTTTAATTTTCCTTCATATCATAGTACCGATGAACAATGGGTTACCTCAGTTCAAATGCAAAGGCAGATTTTGTGTATTGTGCCACATTAGCAGGGGTTTAACATCAATTTACCTTGCAAATGCAGTCAGGGTTGACAGTCAGGGATGCAGCTGAGAACTCAATGATGAAGATATGAATAGAGCAGATGGACCTGACTTGGGAAACTTGCTTGATGAAGATTGTTCAGAGTACCAGAGTGCCAAGAAAAATAAGAGGGTTATCACTGCAAAAATTCAAGAAAGTCTTAAATACAAGAGAGATGTTCGTATATTTCTGTGTCTGTAGACTTTGATGCTTTTGTAGTCTAGGGGGGATATCAACTAAGGGTTTGCCACCCACTTTTAGGTACTAAACAGCCGAATTACATTTTTCCTTGTTTACTACAGGGCAGCACTGAGGTTTGCGCCAGTAAAATTCAATAAAAGTGGCACAACTGAAAATTGCATGTTTAGGCTCATGCAATTTTGCACTCAATTTTAAATATTGCAGGGAGTAGTACAAGCAGAAACAACCACAGTGAGATGTTAGATGAAGAGCTGCAGATGACAGGCTCTTACTGCATTTTCTACAATCCACCACGCCACAACACCTTGCCAGTGGAAAAACACTTACACCATGCCAGTATGGCTCAACTGTTCACGGCTGTTCGTTGCATGCCTCATGACAACCCCCACCACCATGGAAAAACCCTATTAGTGTGTATTGCAAAGCTTGGACCATGCCCTCTATTGACTGGCTGCCACAATGTGCCAATCATGGGAGCGAATGTGATAAAATTTTTTGAAAGGCTGAATTAATGCTGGGAAACAGGACAGTTGTGATTAGCTGAAGCAGGTCAACATACAATGTGTGTCAAGATGTGTGTTGCTTTTATGAGTGCTTTATATTTTAGAGAGGATGGAAGGCACAATGCAAAATTGTGCACTGTGACACAGTGACGGGTTACATCAATCAACATTACAAGTGCACTTATTCTATGTACCAATTATGTTTGGATGTATGCTTTAGTACATTAAAACAACCAAACACGATTTTAATAATCATTGTCATTCATGTCCACAGAGACACACCTGGAGAACTTACTGGAGGATCTGGGCTTGGAGCAGCACTACAAAGAGAAGCTATCTCTGAGCACAATACTTCAGATTGATGAGAAGACCATTACTGATGAACCTGTCAAGTGTAATTCAGATCTTTCATGGTATTTTTTGAAGAAACTGATGATGGTTAATGTGACAGCTAGGAATGTGAAAAATACATCAGTATGTGAGTCAGTACATGAGAACCCTGATGCTACATCAGGGTTAGACCTTAAGAATCTGCTCATCAGTCCAAATTCAGATGACAGGCCAAACCCTATCGACATAATCACTGCTCTCTTTCTGTGTTCTGATGGTTTTGTACAGCAGGAAATGGCACTCAAAATGTCTATGTGTCAGTTTTCTGTGCCTCTGCTGCTTCCTAATTGTGACACAAAACACTGCACACTCATGCTGTGGGCCATGAGAGACATTGTTAAAAAGTACAGACCTCAGTCACTTTCCGAATCCAAGGGCTTCATTGAAGACAGAGTTGTTCTCTCAGATCTTTCAATGATATCTTTTGTGAGACTGGGTGAATGCTCCTTGTCCAAGTCAGAGATTCTCAATAAGCTTCTGAGCAATCCTCAGCAGTACCATGACACCTTTGTTCACCACGATATGGAGTGTGGCGACAGTTCGAGGAAAATATCCAGTGGATTGGTTGAAATTACTTGGTACCTTCCTTGTGGAAACAAAAACATGGATCTTTTCAGTGAGCCAGTTGCTGTAGCTAACCTTCGTGGGGACATTGCTTCATTTGAAACACAATACTCTTTTTTGTGTCAGACATCTGCTGCAGTTTTTGTGTTCTTTGACAATTTGGACTCTGAGTGCAGGCTACTGACCAACCAACACCACAAGGCACAGATCTTCTTGGTGGGCAACCATCAGAGGAAGAGCTTTAGTCTAGATGCTTTAGAAAAAGTAGCAACTGAGTTGGGCTTGACCAACAGCAACATTATTTTGAAAACTAAGCGGATGAATGATGCAGACTTTGTCAAAAATTTGAGGAAAACAGTCAGCAATGTAGTGGAGAACTCAAAGATGAAGATGCGAATAGAGCAGATGGCTGACATTGCCCGTGAACTGGGAATCCTGGTTGATGAAGATTCTCTAGAGTGCCAGACTGCCAAGAAAAATGCAGATGCCATCACTGCAGAAATTCAAGACACCCTTACATACAAAGAAACTCAGCTTCCCTTGCAAGGCCAAATATGGAAAGATCTGACTTGCTTAGAGAAGGAAGAATTTCGGCTTCGAAAAGCTGGGTGTGAAAACATAGAAATGTACAAAAGTGATCTTCAGGTACAGAAAACAAAACTTAGGGAAAAACAGAACTCTTATGACATGTCAAATGCTATGACATGCTTCATCAGCGCAATATCAAGCCCAGGAATAGAGAGGTGCTATTTCCTGAAATGGATGCGATTTAACCTTGATAACCTGTCTCGAGAAAAACTGTCTGGTCTCAGGGAGCAGTACAAAAAGAAATGCAAGAGTTCTGAGAACAAAGAGGAGATTAAAGACATTGACAAACAACTTTCCAACAGCTCACTGGGGACTGAACACTTCTTCCGTGAAATGGGTCAAATCTATGAAGCTTCTGTTTCCCTTCCAGAAACAGACCCATCACGTCAACAATTACAGCATCTTCCAAAACTCTGTGCAGACTTGTTGCTTGATGGCTTTCCTCTTGAGCTTGTCGACGGGGATGCGTCCAACATACCTCTCAGATGGGTGAGTGATGTTCTCTCTCAGCTCAATGCCTTGGTGTCCCCTCAGAGCAAAATATTAGTGGTCACAGTTCTTGGAGTTCAGAGCACAGGAAAGTCAACTCTCCTTAACACGATGTTTGGAGTACAGTTTGCCGTCAGCAGTGGTCGATGCACTCGAGGTGCCTTCATGTTGCTCATCAGAGTCAATGAAGATGTCAAAAAAGTACTCAACTGTGACTTCATGGTGATCGTTGACACTGAGGGCTTAAAGTCACCAGAGCTTGCACAACTGGATGATAGCCATGAGCATGACAATGAGCTTGCAACACTTGTTGTGGGGCTGAGTGATATCACCATTATCAATATTGCAATGGAGAATTCAACAGAAATGAAGGACATCCTACAAATAGTTGTTCATGCTTTTCTCAGGATGAAAGAGGTAGGCAAAAAGCCCAAATGTCAGTTTGTTCACCAGAATGTGTCAGATGTCTCAGCCCATGAGAAGAACTTACGAGACAGAAAACTGCTCTTGCAACAGTTAAATGAGATGACCCAGGCAGCAGCCAAAATGGAAAAGAAAGAGGAGAACAAGAGCTTCACTGATGTGATGGAGTACAGTCCAGACACTGGGAACTGGTACATTCCTGGACTCTGGAATGGAAACCCACCAATGGCACCAGTCAATGCAGGGTACAGTGAAGCTGTATATGAGCTCAAGAAGAAAATAATCCAAATGTTGGGAAATTGTGACTCATATGCTAACAATATCTCTGAGTTTACAGAGTGGATGTCAAGCCTGTGGAATGCAGTAAAACATGAAAACTTCATCTTCAGCTTCAGAAACAGCCTAGTGGCTGATGCCTACATGAGGCTTTGCACAGAATTCAACAAATGGGAATGGGAATTCAAAAAATACATGTACACCTGGGTCACAAATGCTGAAACAAGAATTTCCAATTTTGGTACAGTTGCTGTGAAATCAGAGAAAAATGACATGAGAGACCTTCTCACATGTTTCAAAAGTGAAGCTTGCACAGTGTTGTCTAAATGGGAGACAAAACTTCTTGAGAATCTGACACAGTACTTCAAGCAAACCGAGGGTCATGTCTACCTAGTTGAAGGATATAAAGAGGACTTTGCAAACAGTGCAAAGAGCCTTCGACGAGAAATGGAGAGGTCTGTGTTTAATCAGCTTGAAGCAGCAGCTGACATCAGACAGGGAATGGTAAAGCTGGATAGTATCAAGAAGAATCACACAAAAGAATTAGAGGGGAGAGTGTGTGCATTAATTGAAAAATGTCGGAAGAAAAAAGTCAAGATGACAGACACAGAGCTAGACAAAGAATTTGATGACATGTGGGATAAAACTTTGCAGGAACTATCTTTTTATGAACAAAAGGCAACAGATGTCTTCACCCGTGTGTCTCACTGCCTGAGAGCAAATCTTTCACATAAGGGGAGTCATGCAAGTGAATTATTCAGCAAAAAAACACTGCAAAATTGTGGACTGGAGCCTTTCAAATATAAGCCTAGAGTTGACGGACTCTACAACCACCTTAAACAAACTGTGAAAAAGTTGTTTAACAAAGATCAAGTAGTGGCTATGCAACAAATGGCTGACAGTATCATAGCCACTTGTGAAGACATTATGACACAGAGAATGGAACAAAAAAACAATTACCATGACACTTACATCCAGGAGATCCTACACATGGTTGATAAGAGGCTGCAAAATAACCAAAATCTGGCAGACATTGAGTTTGAGGTTTTTCTAAAACAGCACATCTGTGGATTTGCAGCCAGAAAGTTTCAGGAAATGCATGAAGATTTCATACTTGTGAATGATCCCAAAAGATGTCTGAATCAAAACAAAGAAAAGTTTCGGACTGATTTTATGGATGTGTTCCATGAACGAGACCAGTGCCAGAAGAAGGCAGAAGAATTCACCAAACGATGCTTGGAGCCTGCAGTCAAAGACTTTGTCAACCGCTCCTTGGGTCCTGACATCATTGGTGAAATGCTGACATGCCAGCAGTTCAGCACCCGGATATTCTTCCAGTATTCAGTTTTACTGGATTTGCTCTCCAAGGATGACTTTGAAAACTATATGAGCTACATTTGCTCATATGAGGATTATGTAAAGGAATGGACACTCAACCAAATAAAAGAACACTTCTCCAACTCGTCTACAACGTTTCAGTTTGAAAATCAACATCTTCAGTCAAGTATCAACAGCATAAACAATGCCATCAACAAGGCCAAAACAGGAAAGAGTGGCAACTTGAAGACATTTGTTGAAAATATCTGCAAGGAACTTGGTGATAAACTGGTGATTTCCCAGGATGCTCTTGGTGCATTCATGATCCTGAACAATGCCAACCAGGAACAGTTTGCTCACTGGCTCACAGAATGTGTGAACGAAATGGGACAAGCTCTTATGGAAAAGTTAAAAGAAGACAACATCCAAATAAAACTAAAAAATCTCCCTGTGAAGCCTCAGAATGAGCTTTTCACCAGAGTGATTGGATGTGGTAAACAGTGTCCGTTCTGCAAAGCGCCTTGTGAGGCAGGAGGAAAAGAACATACTGAACACTGGACTTCACTACATCGGCCAGAGGGTCTTGGTAGATGCAGGTGGGATGCCACAAGAAGACTTCTTACAGAAATATGTTCTTCTTCTGTGATCAGTGACTCACATTTTTGCTGCTATGCTACTAAGGGTGAATGGCACCCTCACAAGGGCTACAAAGAAATTTTCCCTGACTGGAAAATTGCTCCAGATGTAAGCCTCGAGGCCTCAGACTACTGGAAATATGTAATGGCAAAGTTCAACAATAAGTTTGCTGAAAGATATAGTTCAAAACCTGCCATTATTCCTGCATTATGGAAAAAAATCAAAAGTAAGCAGGCAGAAGCAAGCCTGAAAGAGTCATTTAGCATCAAGTGAGACACTACATGCTCTGTGGTTATAGATACACATTCTTCTCATGACATTCATATATACAATGACAAGGTTGAAGATAACACAGATATTTTACCAGTACAGCAGAGAGATAAGAGTACATGCAGTGCTCACCTCTACCTGAGACTTATTTTAACATGTTTAATAAAAACAATCTGCTTTATCTGTATGTTGATAGACACTTTTAAATACTTTTTGATAATGAGTCAGTGTGTATTTCCAGAGCATGGTACAGTTTGAATATATCTGAGTTTGCATTTTATGATTTTGTGTAACTGATGCATTTCATCATATTTTTGTACGGTTGTTTTTTTTTAATCAAATGTAATGTTTTTTTTCTGTGAAGTATCAGATACCAAATATGAACCTTTCTTTGATGAATCATAAGATCATTCATTCTATATGTGGTCTGAGGAGTCAATGTGTTCAGTCTTGAAAGCTTTTATTTGATTGATTGATTTTTAAAAATCAAATTAAGTATATGTCTTTTTTTTAAAACTCAGAGTTGTTTTTGTTTCTGTAGAGTATGTAGTACCAAATAATTACAATTTCAAATTAATTAAAAGATTATTCAGTCTGTATGTGGTATTTTATTGTCAACATGTATGCATTTCTTACTTCTGTTAATTGATTAAATAAAGACACAAAATCAGCAGACTGGCTATGAATGTCTTTAATGTTTCCCAGATCAGAATCACAGCATACAGTGTATAATAACTTCTAAAGTAAACAGAAATATCATCACCTCATTTATTTATATAGTTTTACTTTACTTTTTTTAATAATCATCTTTTTTAAAACTCCATTATTTAACATTTTTCTTCATCTCAAGTCTCGGGTTTCTGAATTCAACAAAGAATGTAAAAACAAGACAACAGGTGCAACTTCACAATGAAGACTGAGCTGAAGGTTTGCGTGTGAGTCGGTGTGCGTGTGTCACTGTCTGTGTGGATGTTTGCCATTGCGGGATGTAAATCGTGTGCTTCCATGCACCATTGACCTGACAGAAGATCTAAGAGTGTTTGAGTGCATGAAACAAAGTCATCTTGTTTTAATTGGCTTACTGCGGTTTTTCCAGGTGTGTTGAAATACTAGCCAAAATGCAGCCCCAACTGTGTGAACCACAGGTCACTTTATAAGGTAAACAGTGCTGAGTGTGTGTCCACATACATCTAGTCTGACACACATGCTCAGAGTCTGCAAGTGCACTGGACTTTTCAGATTTCCTTAACATTTCACTAATTTCTCAACTGTTTAATACATGAAACTCTTTTCTGCTACATCACATCAATGTACAGTCAACACCACCTCCATAACCACAATGCAACACAGTGTGTGGAAGGAAAACATTAGACCACCTGTGTGATCTCATGACTGTATGTGAGGCATCTTACGGTATCAAAGCCCTCATGTCTGTCCCACGTGTGATTAAGTGGCTACATGTAAACACTGCTACATGTGGAGCGAGCTAACATTTAATTGACTGCACTTGTTTAGTGCCTCAGTTTAGAAGTCATGACCGTGAATCACTGGCCAGTTCCCTACACCACCATTACATTAGTTAGCTGGCAAAAAAGGCAAAGCTGGCATCGGTCAGCGCTCCTAGCCTCTGAGATGTTTCCATAAATACTCGGAAATCACACAGACCACGCAGCACAGATTCACCAGGTGTATGCTTAAATCAAGATATATTTCAAAATGAAAGTTTGCTAAAGCTTTGATAAAAAAGGGGGAGAAAAGATCTACCACAAACCCATAACAAAGAGCAATGAAACCATCGAAAACCACCTAAAATACATATTTCAAATTTTACAATATTTATCGGAAACTAACAAATGCAAACTACAAGATGAATTTCTGCTACAGTGACTTTCCTGCTTAGGAATCGCGATGCTACAGGATGCCCACATGATAATGGGCAATATGAGGACAAGACAAGGTCAAGAGAGAAAAAAAAAAAAGTCATTTTCTAATGTTATGAAAAGTGATCACCTGTAAGCATTTTTTTCTACTCAGCAGTGAAACCTCAAGCTAGTGGCCATTTCTTTGCAAACTGCACCTGTTGTCTTTTGTTGTCACAAAATAAGCATTTCATTCATTCACTCAAAAAAAAAAAAAAGAAAAAAGAAAAACAAACAAGAAACTTAATATTTACAAATATTTTGTCTGTTTGATTCTTACACTTAAAAATGTACAGTTTTGATCCTCTTCCAGGTGTTGTGTGTCTGTGTATGTCCTGCCACCCAGTTTGGTATTTTTCTTCTCACATCCAGTTTCCTCAAAGTGGGCAGACTGCAGTGAACCTGACACGATGGCGCCCTCCAGTGTTAGCTTATAAAATAGACAAGGAAAAAGAACAGACCAAACTAAATAATACCTTGTTGCTGTTTTTTTTTACCTCCAGTGGTGTCTTTGTAGCTGTGTTGTAGTGAAGTTTACCCCACAGCCCCTCACTGCCTTCTCATCCACAAGGGGTACAAAAGTGTTCACACAGATCTGATCAGACATATCAGATCCTCCATAGGACAGATTAACAAGGTATACTCCTGGTCGAACATTGTGGATAGAAAGATGGCCGTGCCTTTGAATGTCCTTGTTTGCTCATGATCAGTTCATCCACCTCATTTGATCTCATTTCTACATTTAAGGCTGTGAGTCTTTTCCCAATATCCTCCCAAAGTTTCTTTTCCACAGCGTGCACCTTGAGCTACTGTCCATCATCTGTTCCACAGCGTTCATCCACCTGCAGCGCACCCAAGTCAGTGGTTTTGTGTTTTACATTGTGCACATTTCCCTTTCAATGGACTTACAAAATCTCTGACAGGAGCAGCCAGGTTTATCTCTCCCCTACCGGCCCTCCCCCACCACCCCTTTTGGGTAGTAATAAAATAGAAAACAAACAGGCTAAAGCTAGAGCACAAGCAAAGACAGCACCGGTGACTAACTTCTCCCATACTGGATGTAGGCTACCATTTGTTCCTGTGGGCTCAAACAACAACACATTGGTTCAGTTAACATAGTGTATTAACCAGAGTATTACCCATGACCCATGTTTGAGATCCTTAGCAGAGAATCAGAAGGGGGCGTTGCTGAGCTGTAAGCCTGCACATTCTCACCAGGAATGAAAAGAGAAGAATTGGAAACAGCTGTGTTTCTATTACCCTGTTTAGGGGATCTAAGTCCCCTCCTCACCTTGCAGCTCTGTGTATGCAGACCATAAAGGCCCACCGGTTCCCCTCAGTGTGCTTAGAGTTTAATATACAACCGACAAGCTCAGAAAAAGTCACTAGCTTAGTGAACTAACCCTTGAATGTGAGGATAATAGCAGAGCTGAACTGAGGTCAGAAATTGTGTAGAACGGTGCTGACACAGTGAAGCCAGGTGGTTTGGAGTTTTGTGGTCACAGCAGGGGAGTTAAGGGTGATCATTGTGGTGTGGGCGTCAGTCTCGAATACAAAACTAGTCTACAGACAGAGAGAGGAGAAGGAAGGGAGTAAATGGTGATGATAAGGAGAGGAGTATGCAGCAGGAAGGAGCTCATTTTGGAGTCTGACTTTTTACCATAGGGGTGATCCTGCCTGTCTGCCCCTCTATCTCTTTGCTGTCTAATTAGGGCCTACTTATGCCCATGTGAAGCAGTTCTGATATCACACACTCACACAAACACACACTCTCTTTCTAACAGGCACACATCAAACAGAATATGCATGTGCTGGAAATAGGGGTGCAGACAGGAGTAGGAAGGTGTATTTAAAAGAGCAGAGGCTTGTCTTTCTCTGCTTTGTTTCTCACCCTCACTGAAATACAAAAATAATTCTGTACAGGCAAGCTACAACAACAGATTTGGTACCTCACGTACCCTAAAAAACCATAATTTCCATAAAAATGGAAAGAAAAAGTAGCTACTGTAGGATGTTGGGGTTGCTGTTGGCGTGCTGCATCACCAGGTTGGAGAAATACCTCTAAATACCATCATGAAGGAGAGTATGAATGGAAGAGTAAGTTCACAGATGTTGATTTCACCGTAAGATTTTTTTTTACACTTTGTGGCAATGACTTTTTTTCTAAATGAGCCTTGGGAGGTGAAGAGGATTTGTTGGGTTACTTCAGGATTTTCTGTGATGTTCTTGAGGTAAAACAAAGACCAAAATATCAGAAGCGGACCGATATGATTTGATTAGATTTGGGAAACGTGCATTGACAGATACAGTGTCCTTTCCCCCATCATCATCTTTAAAAATAATTCATGCATAGATCCCCACTGAGAAAACCCATTTATATACTTTCTCCTTTGTACACATTTGTATATAACTATATATAATATCTTTTCTCTATATCTATATTTTAAGCGAAAAATCTTTCCACAAAAAACAACAATTAAACAAATGCTTGAAAAAAAGAAAAGAAACAGAAGATGAAAGAAAGAAAAACACAATCGAGGGCCAGTTTGGCACTTTGTCATGAGAACACACAGCATCTGTTAGTTGACAGTAAATAGGAATACTCTAGAATTTTCTTTAGTTTTTTTCTCCCTTGATGAGAACGCAAACACAGTAGTACATACTTGGCACCAAGAATGCTGGTAGAATGAAAGTATCAGATATTCATGTTTTCATAGCTATATGCTTACTGTATGTACTCTATGTCCCCACCTACAGCTCAGTAGTTTATGAATCCTTAGAGCAAAAGAGCGCTGGGTCGAGGGAGAGAATCACGTGTAGAATGAGGAAAACAAAGCAGGGATAAGACGCAGATGTAGAAAAGAGAATGATATATGCACACAAAACACTAGGGAGAGAAAAAAAGAGATGACACCAAAGTAAAAAAAGGGAAAACAGCGAAAGGCGAGAGGCATTCGTCCCTTCGACAAATGTCAGGGGGCTATAGTCTGGAAACATCAGACTTTCTTTGAAAACAGTATCTTTGAAAGATCTAAATCTCCCCCAAACTGGTCATCTGCTGCCTTGCAGTTCAGTTGCTTCTCCACACGCCACCAGTGGAGGGAGCTGCTAAGTTTGACAGCACATGATGGAGGAGATGGGAGTTGTTTTTGGAGAAACAAGAGAATAAGAAAACAGAACAAAGGCCCACATCCAGAGGCCTCCCTTCTAGATCGTTAGCAGAGCCAGTCTTCCTGGTCCTTAGGTGGCGCTGTGTTGGGTCAGTCCCTACTATACCCTGGTGGTGGAGTGGGGGTGGGGCAGGGTGTTGTTGTGGCCGGTGGAGGGGAAGGTGTTGAAGGCATGGAGAGGCTGCATGCTGGTGATGGTACTGGGGATCATGGTAATGGTGTTAGGTGTCATCAGCGGCACGTCGTCGGGGGCACGGCGCAGTGCCAGTGTGTAGTCAGGCGGGCAGGCGGGCCGTAGGATGTCATGGGGCCGAAGGGGCTCCATGTCATGGTGAGCATCATGCTCCGAGTGCTTCATCTGCAAGGACATGATCTCCTCCTCCTGGCTGTGAGCCAGGTCATTGGCAGGGCCGCCTCGCTGAGGAGACAGCCGGTGGCGTCGCATCTCATGCCGTTTGTCACGCTTGTAGTAAAGAGCGGCAAAGGCCAGGATGTTGAGGAAGAGGAGTGACGCCCCCACAGCGACCGTCACGCTCAGCTCAGTGGAGTAGTCCCGGGTGTCTCCAGGGAAGAGGTCCTGGTGTGGACGCTCTGAACCCTCGGGCTCTGGGTCGGAGGGGAAAGTAGGGTAGGGATGTCGAGTGGTCCGAGGCCCCGGTGTTCTGGGCCAGGGTCTGTGGGTGCCAGGGCCAGGGCCTGGTGGTGAGCGGGTGGTGGTTGGGAAGAGCTCCTCATGTAAACTATGGAGATGGGGAACTAATTCCAGCCAGAAGGCCACCTTGTTGGCCCTGTAGTTGTCTCTGACACGAGGTTTCAAGCCAATGTGGAGGTACTGCTTGTCCTTTGAGTTGAACTTGGTCCAGATGACTTCTTCAAAGCGGTTGGGCTTGGTGTGGATGAATTTGGTGTCCTGAGGGACTGGCAGGTTGGGGTCCCTAGTGGAGGACAGAGGGGGCACCTCAGTTACAGGATTTCGAGTGGAGTCAAATACAAGGTTTTAAGATCTAAGTTTTTATTCATGAACTTACAGCAAAATGAGACGGTTTTAAACTTTTATCAACTCTATCAACATCTGGTTAGTGAGATTGGGCTCTATCCACAAGGTGAAAAGAGAACTTGAAATATAATGAAACAAAATAAAATCAGCAAGGCCTACCCAGTTTTGGCGAAGTTGGTCCAGTAGGTCATCACTACAGCGCTCAGCATCACATCATTCTTAGAGAAGTTGCATGGGAACAAGTCTGTGGCACCAATCATAGGCACACCAAACACATACGGGATCTCATCTCCGTGGGCGGCGTCGGCCCATTCGGGTCGCGTCTCGGTCTGGCAGTGGTGGTAGAATGTGTAAAAGTAAACCGGGGACTGGAACTCGGCATGGAGTTTGGCGGTGGCCACTGCTGGCGCCACCCACTGGTGGTCTGTAAACAGAGCTAACAGGGTCTTCCTCCGCATGTCACCATTGTCCCTGTCCGCCCAGTCTGTGTACATGAACTTAATGGTCTCCCTCAGGATGTCTTTACCTGGAGGATAAGATGCGGTAGGGGAAAAGGGACAGGGAAAAAAAGAAAAAAAGGGAAAGGAGAAAAAAGAGAAAATTGTGATAAGTTAAGAGGAAAGTTGTGACAGGGAGGAGAGTGGTCATGAGGGTGGAGGAAGATAGAAGTATACATTTCTAAGATGAACTGCAATATGTTTTTGTATCTATGTGTGAGAGGTAGATAGATATAGTAGAGAGAGAAACTGAAAGCACAGACTGAGATACACAATGAGTGAAAGGCACTTGAGAGGGAGCGTGACTGTATTAGCCAAATGTGCCTGTATTTTGACTGTGGCCCGCTGTGAGGGGTTTGCAGGCTGATCTGTTAGGAACAACAGCACTGTGATTGGGAGCTGGCTGCCTGGGGGATGATGAGAGACAGCATTAGTGCCCACAGAGCCTCAAAGGCCAAAGCACAGCCCCACCACGGTGAAAGATAATCTCGATGATAGGCAATCTCTTTAGTATGCCTGTCTTGGTTGATACACTTCGCTGGGATCACATTTTATTTGATCTTTTCTCATTATTTTCCCACGTGATGTTTTAAAGACTTGAATTTAAACTTCGAGCTGTAGGTTTGAACAGGTTGTTGTTGATGATAGTGAAGCACCTCTTTTTTAAGATTCCAAAAAGCATCTCAGGTCTCAGGGAACACATGTACTGTACCTTGATAAGGACCTTCACTATTATGACTACAAAAGTCCCATGAATGGGAAAGTGGTCTCAGGCTTTTGGACCATGCTTTGGACTGTATATGTTTTTGTTGTTTATATTTTGACAAAATCTCCTTCAATTTCAGTTTGTGTGTGTGGACCCCAGGAAGATTTCATCTAATGGGGCTCCTTATAAGCAAAAACTACAATGATCCTTCAAAAGTCTGCCATCTGAGAGGAGGTGGAGGACATCAAATGACAAATATGAAACGATAATGTTGACATTTCTCACCCTCAGGGTATCCGTAGAGGTTGTCAACAAAGTTGGAGATGGTGTAATCAAATGCTGCAGCTGAGATGCCGTCATTGTCCTCACTGTCGTCCACAAACTTCAGCCCCTCTCCTTGGTTCACTCCTATTAGGATATCATAGTTGAGGAACTCCCCCTGGTGGTGCAGGGAGGGAAGAACATGTTGAGTGCTGAAATTGCATTCAAGGCCAATTTTCAATCTCTGTACAAGCCAAACACACTGTACAAATCTAAAATCCAAACAATGACACATGCCGCTGAACAATTTATTATGTGTTTTTATCTGTCAGGTAAGGGATTTACAATAGGTTCAAATTAGTTTTATTCATATTTAGTATGAATAAAAGGTTTATTTAAGGCATACAGTACCAGTCAAAAGTTTGGACACACCTTCCAATTCACTTGAATGAGAAAGTCTATCTAAACTTTTGACTGGTACTGTAAATTTGCAGGGTTTTTAGATCTAGTTTTCTTTTTTAATACTTGTATGTGTTACCATCAAATACAGTAGATTTATTGCATCATAAGATAGTTAACACCTCAAAGGTAAAATTCTACAAAGAAAAGTACTGCAGATTATGGCTTCAGCACTACAGACATTATAAGCACTGGGCATGTGTTTTTTTTTTCAAGCCTACAGTATCAATTACTACACAACAAGAGCCCAATTAAAGTTTTGGAAAGTGGCTCATTTTTCCCCTCAGATGAGCCAGAAACCCTTTTTAATGCTCACCTCTAATTATTTCTTAGAGATTATGAATCATTTTGAGGATCAAATAGAAGAGTCTAGTAGCCTATTATCAAAGTAGCAGCAGTCACACTTCTGTCATTTCTCACTATGTCTAATATACTTGAAATGGTTTAAGGAATTCGAGTTGTTATTTAGTGATAAAATGTTTTTCTTATTTTTTGGTGTGCCTACCCACAGTTTTTTTTCATTTTCTTTTCCCTCTGTGAGGAATTTCATTCATTCCCTATGATACTTTCAACGTAAACATACTGCTTCCAGATGTGAGTCATAGAAACCCCAAAACTGGCAATTGTAAGATGAATCCAAGGGGTTGCGAGGTGATTATTGTGGTTGGAAACAAGAAAGAATAAAATGAAGCAGCACAAAATGATTTATTCTTGTGAAATACTGTATAGTTTGACCTCTTCAGACCTCTAAACATTAATCCAATGAAACTGAGAAGAAAAAATCCAATTTATTGTATTGCTCACTACTCAGACATGCACCCTTTGACAAGGGGTTTGCAAGTACACAATGATTTTTGATCCCAAGCAAAAAAGGTTGAGAACCAATGATCTAAATATATACCAACAAATAGGAATCTGTGGCAATATGCATCACCAACACTCTCTTTCACTGTTACTGTATTTTAAGGTGTAAGTTCACACCAGCTGGTGGATGTCACCACCATACCCCTGCCCTGTGGAAAGGTCACACTCACACCTGCTGCAACAAGTTCTTCATGTTCTTTTCCTTCTGGTGTTTCGTCAGATCTCAAGTCACTCTAGCTGCACAATGAAATATCCGTGTAGACAGCTGTATCACCCCTGATGCTGGTGCGGACCCTCACCTGCTGCATGAGGATCTCGGGATCATCAGGCACCACGTCTCCGTCCACCACGGGGCCGAAGGCAATGTGGTAGCGGGCTGGCTGGATGTCCTGGTCCACCAGTTCCCTGAAGTTCTTGCGCCTCAGACAGTCAACCAGGTCGGCCGTCTCTGTGTAGGTGCAGCCCACCTTCTTGGCCAAGATCTTGGTGTACTTGAGGGGCTGGTAGTTGACAGACCAGCTGGAGATTGCTGTTCCACTCTGGGCTATGGCCCTGTGGAACAGACCTGAAAGGACAGATGAAAAAGAAGCTGGATTTAAATTAGTTTATGAAGGGAGGAATTTGGCCCTACACATCCTAAAATTATGTGAAAACTTTGGTGATCTCGCTAAAATGTCATGTGCAATTCCCCCTCAGTTTGTAGTATATTTACAGGCATGATGGAGATCTGTGTTGATAGGATGCAGACACTACTTGATGTGTAAATCACATATAACTTTGTTCACATATAAATTTCCCCTCTTTTCCAGTCTTAGAACAAAACAACTACCACCTGTGATATTTTTCATCTTGTCATTGCTTCTGGAGCAAAACTGGCAGATACAGGTTGGGGCTGCAGACCAAAAGCATCACAGATATAGCATGCTATGGTGCAGTAGCTAAAAGAACAGAGGCAGGACTGGGAATAAGCTCATCTGAGATGTCAAAAGAGACATTTTCCTCTTTCTTGTGCTGGCTGTTTCCTTCTCTCAGCCTATCTCTGGCTGTGTTACTCCCTCCCTCTTCTCGTTTTTTGTCTCTCTCTCTGTCTCCTTAGTTCTGCCTGTCCTGTGCTGTTTGAACCACTCAAGTGGCTCGTTAAGGGGCCGCCTGCCTCACTCGTTTCCTCTCGCACTCCCTTTTCTTCTCTTCCCTCTCCTGGGCTGAAGATTGGTCAGTTAATTATTAAGCAGAGCCGCAGAGCCCCCTTTCCCTGGGAAATCAATTATAGTATGAAGTAGCTTGGAAACAGCTACACCTACACATCTGCACTGAGAGAGACAGAGGGAGAAACACAGAGAGAGGTGGGAAATGGGTATTATTTTATTCGTCTTCAAAATCAGTTTCTTTGTCACTCCCTAAGTGCCTCTTGCCTTTGCTGCTCAGTACCTTCTTCTATTTGGCTACTTCTCTGTTCTGATTTACCATGTCAGAGCATTTTCTTTCCTCTTTCTCTTCTTCTTTTTCCTCCCTCAACAACGTTATTACCTCAGCACATCCCCACCAGTGACCACCCCCCCCCCCTCCTCCTTTCGCCGTAAAAGCCTATCTAACACTGGATGCCATGGATTCTGTCCTCTCCTCTATATTCCCCACCCTTCATCATATCGATATCACTTACAACCCCGCCCTCCATCCAGTCTGCCACTTCCATCCTGCCATCCATCCTGTACGCCTCTGCTGTCGGGCTTGATTTGTGACGCTGTGTTGTTGACATGATTGGTGTCCCTTAAGGGTGGGGATGACAGACTCCTTACCTGGCATCCCTGGTGGGGTAGAGGGGGGCATGACAGACAGACGGCGTCTAGAGGGCTGATGTTATGGATGCTGATGGAGACGAGGACGACGATGACGATGGGGTGATGACAAAGCAGAGGCGTGAATGGACAGGTGGCATTGGGTGAGGGGAGGGGGGGGGGGTCGGGGTGGGGTTGCCAGCAACAGAAGACAAGGGGTTAATACAGGCTTTCCCAACCGTTAGGATCCCCCTGCAGCTAAAGTGGGGCTCCCTGAAAAATTAATGATTAAACTACAATGACTGTAATTTCGGGTTGCCATTTAAAAATAAACAAATGAGCATTAGCATTCTTCATATAGCCAGTGCACATAACATCTGGTCATCTGAGGAATTAAAATATTTAAGTGAATAGTTCAGCATTTAATGGACTTCTCTAATTCCCAAAATGTTAAAATATTCCTTTAAAAAATGCTTTTCCTTCAAACAAGATTTAGTGTGGAGTTACTCTTATACAACAGGTTTCAACAGTTCTGAATGGCCAGATATTAACATTTTGGATAGCGTGTGGTTAGTGCTGTTTTTTAATAGAAAAATAGCTTTTCAAACAGTCAGCAATCATTGTTTTTGCCTATTACACAAGCCACAACACTACAGAGTACACTCTTTACTGTTCTATAGACACACCAGCACTTTGTGACCACAGTTATCATGATTAAATATATAACTATTGGGGTCTTTGGGAGCTTTCTAACTGCTAAGTGAGTCAACTGCCAATAAGTGAAAAGAGTTGGGTGTGACCAGGTTAATATGAAGGGTTAACAGACATCAGTAGTAATTATAGAGGCTGTGTTAAATGGATACAGTGAAACAGCAGCGATGCACATATGCTCACTCAAGCTTTGATGACATTTGTTTTCCAGGCACATCTACGCAGACAGAACAAGTCAAAATTAGAGACGTGTCAGACGCCTGCTTGATGCTTCAGACACAGACACACACACACACACGCGCGCGCACACACACGCACAGAGCGGTGATTGAAACAGATGTGTGGTTGTGTGAACATGCTCCCTCTAATCTCTCTCTTTCTTTTCACCCACCATTTCTTCCCTGTTTCTGTCCTTTGCAGTTTGTGTGTGAAAATGAAGAGATGAGAGAGATATTGAGGGAGAGTCCTCGAGCAGCGTAGAGAACAGAGAAGTTACGATCGGAGGAGGACAGCTTCAAGAACAGCATGATCAAAGGCGGCGAGTGCGTGACCATTTGGCTGCGGGTCGTCAGCCACACTGATCTCAATTCAGATCAAAGTCGATTGGACTGTTGGCCTCTCTCTTTTGGTGGTGCAATGTTAACACTTAGCCCTCGGGGTGTGTTGTTGGTAATGGGGAGCACGAGGTCAGATGGATGTAGGTTTTTGACGGAGGTAAAGCCTCTCTGCAGCAGAGCGGTGGACTGTTAACAGAGCCAGGAGCGCTCACCAAGCCAGGTAATGTGGGGTAATGTTGGAGCTCCCCTGTCATTTATCCTCCATAGACATGAACATCATAACCTGGATCAAACCTAGGTAACTCATTAGCCACATGACTGCTTAAATTCGTCAGTTCAAAGGACAAGCAGTGCTTTCCTTTGAGGATAGAGGTGTCAAGTGAACATCATAGGATTGAACTATTTCTGGGCTGGATGCTGCTAGCTGAGTTTCCATCAATCCACATAGGATTATTTGTTCCGTGTATTTGTTACCAATACATGGAACAAATACACAGAGATGGTGTGTAAATATGGATATTACTATTTAGGGATTAGGAATGATCTAAACTGGTAAATTTCATGTAAGCAACCGCAACCCATTAGTCAAGAAATGTGTGGCTAATGATTCACAGAGCTAGATCCAGGCTATTAGTAAGGAATCAGAAAAATTCCATGATATTCCACAAATCCCATGACTAGTAAATACAGAAACAGAAAACACAAGTGGATGGCAAGATGACAGATAAAGAAAAATAGATGCTGTACCAAGAAAAAAAACAAACAAAACAATGAAACAGCAAAAAAAGAGCCAATTAGAGCCTTTTCCTTACCTTCCGAGTGGTGTGAGAGGATGAGGAGGTTGACGCAGGACGCCCCAGCTCCAGAGCCGAAGATGGTGATCCTCTCTGGGTCTCCACCGAAGTGGCCGATGTTCTCGTTGAGCCAACGCAGTGCCTGAATCTGGTCCAGCAGGCCGTAGTTCCCCTTAGCGGACTGATCGCCGGTACTGAGGAAGCCTGGGTTTTGGTGGAAACAGAGATGAATGCAGGAAGAGGGTGAAGGAGGATATTTGCAGTAAGAGAGAGGTAAGGACAGGTGGGGATATAATGAAGGAAAGGAGGATATAGAGGAAGAAAGGATGTAGAGAGGGGAGGAGATGGAGAGAGAAGAGAGATAGTATGATGTCAGTATCAGTACCTTTAGTATTTAGTACCTGTCTGGCGAATGTTCCCTAGTTTGGCCTGTAAATCAGCTTCTGTCTGAGAGGGAATTACATGGTTGCAGAGAACAAGTGTGTGCGTGTTTTTGTGTGTGTGCAATGCCGACATTCATCAAAGAGTAACAGGTGGTACATAGAGAAAGCAAAGGAGAGTGAGTGAGAGGAGAAATTGCTTTTTTAGCACCTCACTTAATGACGTTTACTCTTTCTAATGCCATTGAGCAGGGACTTTAACACAAAGCCACTTACAATACAGCAGACTGCAGCCTGAGAAATATAGGTGACCCTAATCTGAATCACACCCATAACTGGATTACAAGTGATGACACACCGTGCCTGGAATTTAGGATTGAGTGAGTTCTTCCACGTTTCTACATTGTTTGTGAGCTATAAGCTATACAGTGTTCAAATCCAGATGCATACAGCACTGCAAGCACTTTGTTTAGATTTTCAATACTTTGAGTTTAATTCAGGAAATGTTTTGTGATTATTGTTTTGTGTGTTTATAAGTGACATTAAATGCTGTCTGCAAATCAAATTTGCCTTGTGGACTGACGAAGCTCCACTTCTGTGTTTTTTACTTGACATTTGCCTCCCGTGATTATTGCTGAGTATCTTCGATTGCTCCACCAAAGACCTAAATCTTTTCTATTTAAGTACCTATTAACTGGCAGCCTCTCAGATCCTAATGGGACTCCTAATTAGTGCTTTATTAAAGGCAGGTGCATTGGAAAGGTCATCCGTTAAGTCTATACAGTAGAGGTTAAACATGTCTATACAGCTAGCAGCTAGGATCCCTTATAACAGAAACATTCAGTATGTTGTCTACTATGGATACCTCAACAGTGTTATCAAGCTCTTGACTACTTCCAATTAGACCCAAAATAAAGCTTATTTCATGGTATTTATACTGAATTTGTACTGGGCCTTAAGGAGACAGGAGATAAAACGACCTCTTTCAGACAGGCTGAACTGAGGGGATGCGTAAAGGGCTGGCATGGGTTAAATAATGAATTTTTTGAACTGTAAATCATGCAAAGATATTCCAGTAGAGCCCCAGATTAAAAATATAGACCCGTAAATGTGCAGAATACGTCCCCTTTAACGGCTTACACCCACTGTAGTGCACAACATCACTCAATAATCGCTCTCTTCATCCTGCAAGTGCAACTGAAATCAATCAGCATTTATCATCTGATGATCCATAAAACAAAACCAATCGAAGCACATACCAATAAGCACATCGTGTATTTACTGGCTTTTCTGCTGCTCCTTAAACACCACAAACACACACAAATAAGCTGCATGTTTGGCTGCATTAATTAAACCGAGCACAAACAAGAGGCAAATAAGCTGCCTAATGCCCTACTGTAATCACCATGTTATATTAAACATAACCGATTATGCTAATGAGGTCATTAATTAAGCTAATTAATGCAATACAGAGCAAATACGTCTATGTAGACATTGTTTGTTGCACACAATATGTGAGCAGTATTAATATTAAGTCCAGATCTTCAAACATGGAAAATTTGAAAAACAGTTTTTCTTCATTATTGTGCAATTTTAGGAAGCTAGATCATCTATTGCAATGTTTTGCTCTTTAGTTAACATCCTTACAAACACATTGCACTTTGCTGATGGGACATTAAAATACCTAAGCGACTAAATTGGGCTACACAAAGCCAGCAGACACTAAGGATCCTAATGTTATCTTGTTACAGCCAAAGCTGCTGTCTTCCCTGCACCTTCATGCTGTGTCCATCTGACTGAGTTAGTGTACAACAGCAGGCCACTTTACCCATCCTCCCTTCCCTCTATATTCTGATAAAATGCTTGAAAAAGCTGGTTAAAGCGCCGCAATGCAAGATGAAAGCGCAGCTCTGCATGAATAGCCTTTAAAATGGCTGTGGTAAGGAATGGTGGTTAGAGGGGGCAAAGGAGAGAGGGAGAGAGAGAGAGAGAGAGCAAAGGAGAAGGAGAGAAGGATAGTGGGTGTTCTGTGAGTCCCGGATAGAGGCACAGTGTTTCATCTGCCTCCAAGACACCAGGGGTTGGCTCTCACGCACACACAACACACATACACAGGGACACTGATCAAAGGCTGACACTACAGAGAAGACTGCCTCCTTTTCTCTCCATCTCCCTCTTTCTTCCACACAAACAGAAACAGACGCACACAACACGTATACATGCGAGCACACAAAGACAGAGGAATAATGAAAATACATACTCTCTTCTCTCCCCCCCCCCTTGCACATGTAAACAGGGCACACATGCACGCACACACAAAGCCCGACAATCAAACATTCTGACGCCCATTTTTCTGTGTATTTTGAGCAAACACACAAACACTTTTGTGTATCTATCCTGCTGTCGCAATGAAGCAGAAATGAGCCTTTTATATGCCGTCAGAGAGCCGTGAGATTATGCTTATAGAACCAACATGCTTGTACAGGTTTGTAGTGTGTGTGTGTGTGTGTACTTGTCATTATGTTTGTGTGTGTGTGTGTGCGTATGCAGAGGTGCATGCATCTGTGACTTTGAATGCAGCCATACATGTGATTATGATTTGTGTGCGAACAGTTCGGCTGCTGGATGACAAACTGTGCTTCTAACACACTATATCCCATGTGAAATCATTGTTGGAGGTTGACATGGGTGCCAGAGCTGTGTGTGTGTGTGTGTGTCCTTGGCAGCATAGTAATTATTGTCCATCAGAGGAGTGTGCGCATTGTCCAGAGAAATGAACAGATGTGGGCGGCTCGGAGCTTGTGAATAATGTATAGGACACACACATTTACACACACACACACACACACACCTCTGATTGTGCCCTGTTCTTTCAAAGGTGATGCAAGCCACTTGCCTGTTAGATAGGCTGCATGTTCCCCCACTGTCGTCTAAATATGTAATTACAATTACAGCAGCGTGCCTCGCTGTTTATGCCACCGTCTGCACAGCCGGACGGGAGGGGAAGAGGGATTTGGAAGCGGGAGAAAAGGGGAAATGAGAAACATTCCCTTTTTTTTTTTCAGCGAGCTTAAAAAAGGCTTTTTTTTTAAAGATGCTTTTTTTCCTCAAACACCACTCTGGCTTAGACACAGCAATTGGCCTTGGGTGATTCGCTCCGCTCTTCTCCCTCTTTCTCTTTATGCTCTTTCTCTCTCTAAAGTTGTTATTACTATTGCCTGGCTGCGACAACCAAATTATCTGTGAAATTATTCAGATTTTATGCTCTTATACTGGGCAGGACCCCACTCAGTGTGTGTGTGTGTGTGTGTGTGTCTGTGATGCAAACCCTTCTCTGAGCAGAAAAAAACAATGGTTTTGAGATGTGAACAATCAGCTGAATGAAGCGGAGCCTTGCTCTGTGTCAATGACAGTCACCACCTCTCCCTAATCTCTTTGTCCTTTGCCATCTCATCACTTCATAGATCAAAGATTACATTACAATCTTTAAACGCCCACTATGAACAGGAGGAATGATTACAGCAAGCAAAACCTGTTTCAGTGTTCATGTGAGCACCTGACTCTTTTTAAGACTGACTTGAAAATTTGTGATTTGGCTGCTGTAACACTGTATTCCCTATTGGGATTAACAAAGTACTCTCTCTCCCTCTGTATCAGCTTATCAAATACATATTTCCAGCTTGTTTATGACTAATGTAGTTCCAGATACTTTGTGGTTGAACTCAACTCATTATAATTGTATGCAACGTCTTTTTTTTTAATTTTCTATCTGTATACCTGAACGGTGAATGGTATATTAGTGTAGCAAAGAGGAAAACTTTCTGCTGCTCGAATAATAAATTGATGTCGACTGTCGCTAAAAATAGGCTTTCATATGCTTTCACAAGTAAATTTGCACACTTCGGAGATGCAAGCTGCTCGGGCATATATGGACGCATGTGTAAAGACAGCAAAGCAGAGAACAGAGTCATGTGTAAGCGAGGCGTGTCAGTCTCGTGACCGGAGGACATTGGCGCACTTGCTCGATTAATGCCAGCAGATTGTCTCCAGCGGACGCGATGGAGCTCAAACGTGTCACACACGTGGAAGACAGTTTTAACATATTTATCATCAAATATAGTTGAACTATCTGTCCTCTGTTTCCACTGTGTCTTTCACTGGTTTTCTGTTTCATGGATGCTCCTTCATTCCCTCTTCTCTCAATCATTCTTTTATCTCCCTGGTCCCCTGTGGTTCAATCCCTCCATCTTTCAGGGTTTAGTCTGGGGCTGAGGCTGCTAGCCTCTGAAGTCCTGTGTGTGTGTGTGTGTGTGTGTGTGTGTTTGGAGGTTAGCTTGTGCACTGTCAGTGGACTCTCTTTCAAGCCTTGTCACTCTCTCACTCCCCCCTTAATGAAGTCATAGGGCCAATTGTGTGTGTGTGTGTGTATGTCTGCATCAATGTGTTTCCAATATGTTTTGATGTTGTCTCAAGCTGTGGGTGTTGTCATTCTGTATGCTCTATGTGTGTGTGTGTGTGTGTGTGTGTGTGTGTGGACGCTGGTGAGAGAGAAACCAGGCCAGCTCCCAGCAGAGCATGACTGTGTGCATACAACTGTTTCTATGAGCCTCAATCTGTGCATGCATGTTTGTGTGTGTGTTGAGCATGGAAGAGTGTGATTGCTCTTGTTTTTGTCACCGGCCAGTCCAAGTGTGTCAGAGGGACGCTGAGGAATACACACACACACACACACACACACACACACACACACACACACACACACACACACACACACACACACACAGAGGGAGGATGATGAGAGCGGCTGACAGAGACAGAATGAGTCACAAAGGGACAAACACAGTGAGAGGAAGTGAGATGATAGATTGTCAGGTGTGTGTGTGTGTGTGTGTGTGTGTGTAAATGTGTGTGTGTCCACAGGGACAAGCAGAAGGTCTGGTATCTATTTCACTCTCCTTCTTTAACTAGAGTCTTTATAGAGTGGTGGTGTGTGTCTATCGATCAGGTTTTGTTGCCCTGTGAACACTTTTACAGCCCCAAGGAACAATAGCTCAGCAGCCTGATCACACACTCCCATCATGAGCCTTTTCATGTGTGTGTGTGTGCACGGAAATTGAAAAGCCTTCACCTTCCCTGTCTCCTGTTTTTTAATTTTTTTTATTTGTGTTTCCACATCTCGCCCTCACCCTGCTTCCTTCCCTTCACTCCTGTTTATCCATCATTTGGATCCCCTTGGTGTCGCTGTCCCTGGGGGTTTCTATCCAGTCAGAGGGTAATGGCGGGTGAAATAGGGATGCCATGAGGCAGATCGGAAAAGATGTAAGGTATAATGTGTACGATTGTGCGGGGAGGAGTTGTACAATGTACAGTAATTGTTTTTAGTCATTACTGTATTTGCCACCAACTGGAAAGACTCCTGGTGCCTTTATGAGATAACAGAGTCATTAACGCTGTATCTTACCTGTGAGACTCATGGTGTCATAAGTGAGAGGTGTTGACCCATGTAATACCATCATTTTAGTCCACAGTCTAGTCCCCGCACCAGGTCAGTAGCTAGGTACCAGAAGATTGAAATAATTCAAGTGTCTGATACTAGATACTAGACTGTTATGACCACTGTTGTGTGGTCACACCATTGTTGTTGTCTACTGTCTGTAACTGTCATGATTAATGTCCTATGTCATCTTGTATGTTGTGTTTGTGTTTTTACCCTCTACTGCAAATCAAATTTCCCCTCGAGGGACAATAAAGATCTGAACAGAACTGAACTGCTTGTATCAGAACTCAAAATAATAATAATAATAATAAAAAAAAATGTGTCCAGTAGCTAAAGCTGGCCAATATCTGACTTTTAAAGGGGTACTCTAGCCATTTAATAATGCACCGCCAAAACAATTAGGGAACTTGCGAGAGGCAGATTACTAAAAGAATGGTTGAAATTGAAGAAGAGGGTCAGATGTCCTGACTTTTTTAGTCTCTGGCAATATGGGTCAAGCTCCAAAATCACTGGATCCTACACTTCCCATAATGCAGCTCCATAGCATCTTTTGATAGACTCTATCTGCCTATTAATTCCCCCTGTCTTTCAAACTTAATATCCCCTGTTTGCAAAGCAGGCTTCCTGTTAAAAGTTTGTAGTCCAAGCCCAAGATGATATCATTGAGTAATTATCTTTCAGTTGACAAAACTCCTCCAGAGTCACAGAAGAGATTGTACAACTGCTTGTAAGGCTAAGTAGTCCTCCCCGCCACAAGTTTATTGACTTTGACGTGTGAAATGGGTGGAAACATAAAAAAAAGTTTTTACAAAAGAGCCAAATGTAGCTGCATATATGAGCACAGCAGTATCTTGGTCTAACCCACCTGTAAACCGTTTATACAATGCTCCTGAGCAGGGATGGAGGGACAGAGCAAAAAAAGAGGGGGGGGGGGGGGCAGAGGGAGGAAAACAAGAGCTAATGAATCCCCAAACTGCCGTCCGTGCCTGCTCCAGCAGCAGCAGCAGCGGCAGCAGCAGCAGCAGCAGCTGTGCTGTGTTTAGGATTTACCGAGCAAAAACAAACAAACAGCAAAAAAATAAATGGATAAACACTCATTGTGGGTCTGCAGGGGTGGGTGTATGTGTGTCTCTGAGCATATGAGTGTGCTTGTCTGCATACGGGTCTTTCATTTGTACGCTCACGTACACATGTTTGTGTGTCTATCTGTGAATGTATGCGTGCGCCATCATCTCCTCTTCATGTTTTTTGCCTTCCACGGCTGCTAGCGGAGTGAATGGCTGTTGTGTCTGTGCATCTCTGGAGCTAAAATTAGACCTCTGCTATTCCACTACGCGCTGGCAAAATGCTGCAATACTTCAAACAGGGCCCACGCTGGGTTGGCCTAGTTACTGTAACGCCTCCTCGCTCAGCACTCAGTTTGCATGGCACTGAATATAACCAGCGTGGTGCAGTTTAGCTGAGCTTGGGTTTTGTTCAGCTGGCACTGTCCATGCCTGTTTGGAAATATTTTATTTGACCGTTTTACATCTTTTATTACAAAAATCTTAATACCTTCCTCGGTTTGCAACTAATTGTGTGTAGCTTTGTTTTAAGGAACTATCATGTTTCCTTAATTAATCAATATTTTATGTATTACTGTAAGCAGTAAGTTTTTCTATGTTTCGCCTTTGTCTCACAGTGATACCCCTGGATGAACTGGGCTCAAAGTAAACAGAAAGTCTCAGCCTTACAACTTTCACATCAAAACATGTTCAGTGAAAGAGGCTGCTTCATATCGGCTCCATTTGAAAAGAGCTTTGCCGTGTTTGGAGTCATTATGCAGCTGCTAACCTCCATTTCAACTCACAGGGTCGGCCTCTTACCGGGGGAGTGTCGGGCGCCGAGATGCTTCTTTCTCTGCTGCACCATTCAAACCAAACCTCAACACTGCATCACTTAGTTAACACACTCACACACACACACCTGTACACGCATGGATTTACGTGATAATCCCGTCCATCAAAAGTAAAAGAACATCACAGACATTCATCGAGATGTCTGCCGTTCTCGGGACTCTTCCGTGGCAGTGTAATTAAAATATGCAAATGATATGATAAAATGCATTTCACTCTGTTGACGACAATGGCAGTTATGCCGAATGCCTTGAATATTGGAAGGTTATTGTCAGATAAGGCTGCTTCACATCAAAAGTTTGGATGACATGAGTGTGTGTTTGTGCGCTTCTCATATTCCTCTCTGCTGTTCATCCTATCAATTTCTCTCTCACACACACACACACATACATACACACACACATGCACTCAGCAGAGTGTTTGATTATTTTTGACCTTCCACTTGCATGTACTGTATATTGGGTAAAGAATTTGGATAAACAATGTTCTGAAAAATGGTGCACCCACACATTTGAGTGTGTGTTTGTTGCAATGCTTACCTAGAGTAGATGCTGACAGGTTCAAGCCATAGCTAACCGATAAAACATACATGGACAGGCAGGGCTATAAGGAAAACACACACCGGCAGAGAGAGAGAGTACACACTACTTATGTGTAGATGCCCCTGAAAATTAAAATATTCCATCTACCATATGAGCAATTATAAAGTGCTTTTATATTGCGGCAGAAATCTTCATGTCTAACTGCAGCAGTCATGACAGTTCTTCACTTCGAATTATAATTCATTCATGATAGGAGAAAATATTATTTATTAATAAAGAATGAACACTTATGAAATTTTTACTTAGACTATAAATCTCCACACTGTCACAAGTTCTTTACCAGCTCCCACACTTCTATCAATAATTAACTACATGGTGTTGTCATAACTCAAAATTTTTAAAACTTGTCAAAATGTATGAAATCTGTACTTGTTTTAACTTCTCATGTTAACTTGAAATCTTAATGACCGCTATGGCTTTATGGCATTATACTATTATCAATATAATTTGATCTTATCCTATCAGTCTTTAAAAATTTAAACTTGATAATATTTAAAGGACCAGTGTGGAGGATTTAGTGGCCTCTAGTGATGAGGTTGCAGATTGCAACCAACATGGCGGGCTCCGTGGAAGAGGACCCGCTCCCTATGTAGACATAAAGGGCTCATTCTAAGCTAACAAAAACACAACAATATTTTATTTTCAGGTGATTATACACTAATTAAAACATACTTATGAATATTACATTCCATTTCTGCCAAGTCCGTTCCGCTAGATGCCGCTAAATCCTGCACCTTTAACTTTCTTGGGAACAAATTAGATTCAGCACAGACATGAAAGCCAGATGAGTCTCACTTGGTTGAACAGATACTTTATGTCTGGCCTTCCTCCTAAAAGCATAGGAATAAAGCAGGTCTCATCACACTGTCAGGATGACACAAGCGTGGTGACACAGAATGGCAGAGTCCATCAGTGTTGGCTATGAACCAGACTATCATCTGCTATTTCAGAACGCAATAAAAGAGAAACAAATAACTGTGCTGAAGGCTTTTGTCAGAGGAGGTGGAAAACATTGCTCCCATGTGCGTAGCCAGATAACAGTTTGTCAACCTTATGATTTGTGTCTGTGCCTTTGTCATATCACTCATTGTCTTGAATGCGCGGAGGTAATGCCCCGAATGAAAGCGCTCTAAAGGAGAGGAAGGCCGCACAGGGCTCGACTCACATGACTCGCCTGTCATGTGAGGTAAACCAAGTCCATGAAATCTTTAGCAAGGACCATTATCAATAAATCACGGTGTAGAAGAAGAACCAACGCCAAGATCATTTTTAAATTTCTGCACAGGCTTTTCCTAAGTAATTATAAAACGTCTTCATGTTCGAACTGCCAACAAAATACAATGGAAAGAAGTTAACAACAGGCACAAAGAGAGAGCACCTGTCACACAGCTGTACAATGTGTATCTATTCCTGCAATTCTCCACCACTCTCCCTCTGTTATCTAGTCTGTCCGTCCCTCGCTCCCTTTCTTCTCACCAATTCAGCCAGCTGTGCTTTGACACGCCCGTGTGTTAATGAAACTTTAAGTGTCCGTGTGTTCCAGCACTGTGTACAGTATGCTGGTATTTCAGAGACTGTCCCCATGAGCCGCTGACATCACAACTCTTGGCAGCAGGACTGTGAAGTACATTTTGTCTCCTCTCCTCTCTCTCCAGCTCACTGTCCACTGTGAGTTACCCCTGCCCATACATAGAAAGTGTCAGTGCTGAGAGCTCAGTTCAACACAAGTACGTCACCCGATACATTATCTGCTATGTCCAGTGTAAAGGACATTAAACGCATGCTTTGGAAGAAAACAATTTCAGTAAAAATTACAATGTTTTGACCTATCACTAGGACCCGCAGTGGCTGTCCTGTCATGAATCTACTGGGCCTCATGACAGGTGACACCATTCTCTAGCCCTGACCTAGCTCCTCTTTAAGCTGCCTTTAAATCTTACTCTCACCCAAGCAAAGATGCAGCTTGACCCTTAGATCTACTTTGTATCTGCTCAGGCTAAACTGTTATGGCGGGCTCCACTGGCTTGATAGGCAGTATCATCTTAATGCCATGGCCCACTCAGTAGTCTGTCTAGCTCCACTTTCTCTGACTTAGTGTACCCTTAAAGTGTCCTTGAATCTTTTCTTCACCCAAGCAAAGAGCAGATACTTGGCGGCATGACCCGGCCTTTTAATTCAGGCACTATTCACTCTCATCATAGGAAAACAATGACTTTAGCTGGTGCAAAGAGATTCTACAGTTGATGTATATGTGACCGAGGTCTGCTCTGTATTAGAGACTGTTCTACTCAGGGGTTCAGAAGAAGGAGGGAGAGCGGGAGAGCTAACAGAGTGAAGAAATGTCAGAAATAAGATGTTGAGTGAAAGTAGTGTGTATAGAGCGTGTAGTCAAAGTCCTGTGGTGAAACAGCGAGATAGAGAGAGAAAGAGAGTGGGAGTGAGAAGTCGAAGTCAGTGTTATGTGTGTGTACCGTGAATCTACAGACTGTTATGAAAGATGTCCAAGGCCTTGATGAATAATTCATAAAGCAACATAAATAGATACAAGGCAACCTGGAAACCCTTCACTGGGCTTTTTTTTTTTTCCTAAACAACACATTTTATGGTTTTGTACACCAGAAAGGTCCATTATTCAGATGATTTTAAATCACCACGAAACCAAGCTATAAAGTCTTTAAGTTTACCAGACCATAAAAGAACCAAATTAACAGAAATGCACTTAAAGATTCCACTCTGCTGCACTCGAAGTTTCGACAATTATTTACACTTCAGCACAGAGCAGAGGGATTAAATCTTCTGACCCGTCCAAAGTCACAGTTTTTGCCGATCAATTTGCTTTTTTTTGTGTCTAGTGGAAGTTTTGCCAGCAAAGACTGGCAGTGACATTGCTTCTGCTGGATAACCACATGAACGAAGACTGTAAATAAGCGTCATCTTCTCTGCCCGGCGGACAAACTGAGCATCGCTCCACTTTGAATGTACACCGACATTTAGCCAGCACTGTTTCTTAAGAGCGCGGACACTTCCTGCCTTTGGGTTGGGCCAAGTTTTGCTCAAAATACAGCATGTGTGCAGGGTGCACTCTCCCTGGGTAAACTAGAAAGAGAAACTCAACTCAACAATTCTTTTTTTTTTATGCTCCCTGACTCACAACCTTTGCTTTCTTCTTCTTAACCCCCACCCAACAGCTCCAACCAAAACCATCAGTCTTACAGGCAAGCCACAGTCTATCACCCTCCCACAGCACGGGACTATTAGACTTATCTTAGCCAGAGTTGCTCCTAATTTGGCAGCCTCAGAGCAGTGGGTGTAGTGTGTTGAAAGTTATCAGAGTAAGGCCAGCTCCCTATTTGGCAGGCAGAGGGGCAGTGCCACCACTGTCTGTCTGCCAGGTTGATTAATAAGTAGTGGCAGAGCGGCTACGCTAACAGACTGGCCTGCCTGGATGCTTCCAGCGCTCTCTGCTAAATTAATGCCACACAAACACACACACACACACACACGCAAGATGTGTTTACCTACACAAGCACACACACTGGTACTCCTTCTCTCTCTTGTACTCTTTTTCTCTCTCATACACCCACACACATGTACTCACATAAAAGCACACACACGCACACACACTCGAAACGGTGAGCAATAATGCAACACAATACAGGTCTGCTGATAACAGAACAGACAGACTGAGTTGTAAATTAGCATAAACATGAGACACACGCATACACTGACGTGTTCCATCCCTCCCTCCTACCCACCCGAATATTTACACACACACACACACACACACAAATAAAAGTGTCTCTTCCCTGGCGTCTCTTTCAGCAGCGAGCTGTTTGAGTGACAGCTCATCAGAGCAGTATTATCGCATTATTGTGAACGCGCCATTTCTCTTAAACAGAGCAGGCAGCCAGGCATAACAGAGTACTTCCTGGTTCTGCTATCATTAGTTAACATCGACATGACAGAGGAGGGGCCCGAGCAAGCACATGTGAAGTGTAACGTATAGCAGCAGACACAACACAGAGGGATACAAGTGAAAAATAAGCTGTAAAATATATTTAGTTTGGTTTTTTTTTTTTGCACTTGTTTTTCTCTCCTTTGATGACATTGGTTTGTCTGTTCATTTGTCCGCGGGTTTATCCTTTCATCTGTCACATGTGAAAACTCAGACGGCACAGAATGAATGAAACTTTGGGGAGGGAATGATGCATTTGAGCGCCGCGTCCCGGCATTCAGAAATATTTGACATATTGGTAAATGACTGGCGACTGCAGAGCAGCAGAGCATTAATTCTGGAGATGACAGGATCACTGTTGCCTTGTTCATTTTCCTTTTGAGTTTCATTCATGCTATTATCACAGCTCTATCTATACGGAGTAATGTTTAAAGTCTGTGAGTGAGAAAGTCAAGATAAGGGCAGAAAGAGAAAATGCAGGAATTAGGTAAAAAGAAGGTCCAAATATATTCTGAATTCTCAATATATAATTCTTTTATCTGTACTCTTTTTAAACTTATATTTTGGGCATTTCTTAAATTCCAAAACATCTCTGAAGTACATACAGTATGATATACAGTATATATTATATGCTGAGAATATATTTTTACAATATACTGCATTGATATATTTTTAGACAGGAAAAGTCTGGCGTTATTCTATATTTTTGTTATTGTCAATAAATCCAATGAAAAGACCAGAACCAGAAATGCATTAGTCCGTCTCTCCGCTGGCTGATTTATGTGTTGTGCTCTGTAGTGAGGCTGCCATTACTCCTGAGTCAAACAGAACAAATTTACAGTTTTGGTGAAAGCACTGATGTTTGGGTTTATCAAGGCTGCCAGTCGCGACGGTTAATGTCAGTGTTATTCAGTCTCAAAACGCTACTTTTAAATCGGTTATGACACAGGCTTCGGGACAAAATTACATTAACGTATTTGTTCTGCGCTGGCTTATAATTATGAATCAACAAACTTGTAATCAATGATTTCTTCAGCCCAGGATTGGCCCTGTGTAGGTGAGTGAAATTAATTAATAATATTAAATTATTCAGTTTAATGTTGGAGTAGCTGATAACAGAACAGCCAAGTAAATTCTGTGGATTTTCATGTGAAAAATAACTAAACTGTTTATTAAAAATTGACTGAATTTTCTTGAGCTTTACATCAATGGCATAGTGATGACTATGTAACAAGTTCTACTGGATCTTGTTGACATATTTCTTAGACAAACCTGGTCAAAACATCCTTTTCATACATTACAGCATCACTGCATGGATTTACAGTAAAAGTGAGATGCAGCTGAAGTAACAGTGGCTTGTTTCCTCCTGCCAACAACGTGGATTAGTATGTATGTATTTCCCTACCCCTGTCAGTGGAACTCAGCCCCCAAGCCTGTACTGAAGCTATACATTAAAACAGGTTACACATATATATAAATTCATTTTTAGAAAGGTTCAGTAATTTCCTGGAACACCTGGGCATGTCAGATTTTAGAAAACATTACTGAAACAAGAGCAAATGGTGCATTTGTTAGGGACTATTTTCAGCCTCGGAATAATACTCATTAGGTGCATAACCGAGTATGGCCCACATAGTCATCATATTTTAATTTACAGACACATTTGATTATTTAATTATTGCACCAAATTAATTATTGTTTTTGAATTACATTAAAAAAAAGTGGGCTGCCTATAATTAAAATTTAAAGCTACATTTTAAGACGTTTCAGTGCTTTCAGATGCCTTCTCATGTTTCTCTCTATTTCTACTCTATTACGCTCATCTGCAGCTGCTGGAGGTCTTTTTCTCTCCATTCCCACTGTGGGTGTTCAGTGTGTGTGTGTATCAATGGTAGTATTATCATAAGCTGCAGGTGTAAGCAGTGGTGGGTCTCTATCAAGGTGTTTGCTTGGGGACTAAGAGGGGAGGCAAAGGCAGCAAAACACGGGCAGGTGGGCTCACACACGGTGGGATGCACAGACACTCACTTATTCATGGACACAGCAGGAGGCAGCGGGGAGAAGTACAGACATGCACACAAACGCACAACTGCAAAACACTGAAAACTCGCTGACATTAACGCCTACATTCGTGGGCCTGGCCACATGGAGTGTGTGTGCATAATGTTTTTTTCTTTTGGTGTGTGTGTGTGTGGGTCCAACGGGCCAACAGACAGATGTTTTTGCCATGTTGTTTTCACTGTTCTCCCCTTGGTAAAAGATGAGTGCCCTCTTATTGACCTTGTGTGTGAGTTGGGGGGGAAAGGTTGGCTGACACTGGCTAACCACAATTCCTTGCCGCGACAGCAGAGCCACATCAACTCATCCTTGGCTGTTGTCAAGCACACGGTTGCCTGGCAACTGGCCAAAGGCAGCAAATAGCTAGAGATGATAAGAGGGATGATGACCTCTCTGTCTGACTGTCTGTCGGTCTGTCTCCTCTTATTCTTCCCCGTCTTCTTACTGTTTCTATTTCACTGTCAGAGACCTGTTTTGTCTTCAATCTGCTTTTTACTACGTTAGACAAAAATTGAATCTGACACTTTTTGTATCGTCTCTCTTTCTCTGTCTCTGTTTACTTCACTTTACATAAAAATAATTTGTTGCAGAGTTACTCAGAAACAACAAAGGATTTGTCATGTGTCAGAACAGTGTCTGCAACTCTCACCAGATTAACTTCACAAATTTTTAAGACCTTGATAAAATGAAATAAAAGATTCAGATACCTGAAGACCTGTCAGAGATTGACTCTCACAAGTAAAAATGTTTTAACCAACAAAACTTGTACGACTTTGAAAACTTTGATACAGTTTTTTTTAACCTTCATAAATGACTATTGTTATTTTCATGCATATATAATATATAAACTACAATGTGAGCTTGATCCAGAGTGTCAGGATGATGTCCTATCCTGGTGAAAATTCTGACATTGCTGCTGTGCCTTTCACCCACTTCTGTTTACTGCTCTCTTATCATCCCTACTCGTTTTCCTCCTTCTCTTTTTGTCATTCATCATTTTGGCTTTTCTCTCCTTCTTCTTCAAACACAAGCACAATCCTCTCCAAACTGTTTCACGCTCTACTTCCTCTCCCCTCTCCTTCCAAAACCCAGATACTCTTGTGACAGGTCTGCTTCATACAAAACAGCAAACTGCATTTGCATTGAAGCATTCGGTGTTAAAGGAATTAGAAATAGAAATGGTAACGTTTGCTAATATTGCTTTACTGTAACAACATAGTTTTCATGGTTGAGGCATATTTTTCCAGTATATGTCATGCCAGAAACATCATACCTACTGCCCTATATATAAAGATGAACCATTTTTCATATCAAAGAGGAATAGAAAAAGGAAAATTAGAAGGATATCCTGAAAATCTGTTAAACGTTTTCTGTAGTGACGTGTTATATTGAAAATGTGTATTAGATAGTTTAAGATAAAAAAAGATGAAAAAATATCACAAAATGCAAAAGTTGTTCACCTTATACTAAACCAAACAATGGACATTTCCAAGCGCAGCCCATTCATAACATAACTTGTGCATTAAAACTAGCAAAAGCATGGAAATATTGTCGTCATCTTAGAAGATAACACAAAGTAGCATCACATTTTCCACCTGTATTTCTTAGTTTCACTTCCTTCTTTCCTTCCCACCCTTCCTATTTCCTTGTTCCTTCTCCTTTCTCTCTCTTCCCCCCCCCACCCTGCTCTCTCTCCATCTTTCTCTCCACATCGTACAGACTTCGCTCTTTGGATGCTGGGCTGTGTTTACGCTGAGGGCAGCACTTTGTCACGTCCCTCATACATATGCAACACACACTCCAGGTAAGACAGAGAGAGAGAGAGAGAGAGAGAGAGAGAGAGAAAGACAACTGAAGTGAGGTAATGAGGAGATGGAAAAGTAATGGAGGAAACGAATGGAGAAATGGAAAAGAAAGGCACCGAAGAAGAGGTGGTGTGGGGATATATGGGGGTGAAGAAGACAGAGAGAGATTAAGACGGAGAAAGCAAACATTTGACTAGGACAAAGAAATGACAGGGAGAGAGAGAGAGAGCGGGGAGACGGAGAGAGAGATGGAGTGGGCAGGAGTCAAAGCCATTAACCTGCAGGCTTGGTGCTATGTGTGTGTGTGTGTGTGTGTGTGGTCAGTGGGTGGGTGGTTGGATGGAGACATAGTTGTATCCCGGGGGCCAGGCCAGCCAGGGTCTGTTGTCAACCGAACCCCTCCGTTCTCTCCACCAACCAAGATGGATGGCTGGCAGTGCTGGCTAATCACACGCTCTGCTGGCCGGGACACACGCACCTGAGGCCAATGGACACATGCAACTATAACAGGTACTATATATAACCCTGAGGATAAGTTTGTACCATTATAAACGGAACTAGGGGTGCAACGGATCACAAAACTCACAGTTCGGATTGTATCCCGGTTTTGAGTCATGGATGGGAGGAGACAAACATTTATTCTGTAAATCAATAAAGATGTTCAATGTTTAAATAAAATCTTAAAATATATAAAATATTCAATACTCAATTGTTAAATTAAAGTGCAATATGAGGCATAGTACCTTCTTCCTTTAAACCAAATCAAAAATTGATGATCACTTACAAACATGAACACACGTCCTGTCCTGCAGCGTAGCTTGTTGAACGAGCTACCAAACAAACATTCACCGGGGAAAAGCGCAAAGCTAACGTCAGTTAGCAGCTAGATAGCTAAACAGCATGTAAACATCGTTGCTCTTTAAAATCCCTGTTAGCGACAGGCTGTCTGTCCATGACTTGTAGCTACAGCAGATTGTTTACTTTATCTCCATTGAGACATTCAATTTTTGCAATTAATCTGCAGTTCACATGTGTGCTGAACCATGGGGGGCAATTCGTACGGGTCAAGGATCAACCACGTTCCCTACGCCACTAAACGGAGCCTAGCGTTAATGCTCGGTGTTATGTGCACTCATGTGTTTAGACAGTAATGAATTCATGTATGCAGGCCATGCTAATATTTGCACTGTGCATGCATTTTTGCAGAAAAAGATCAAACATTTTCACATGTGGTGTCTCCTAAAGCTGGGACACATTACAATTACTGATCTTATATAAATTACATCTGTGGGTCATGTCTGATCAAACCAATTGACAATTTGGAGATAAAAATCATGCAATGTGTGGCACGGAATGAGTCTAAGGTGTTCATTACACTGGAAACAACCCGTACTGAACAAGGTCAACGTTGTCCATCCATGCCTAAAGGAAATTTCAAATGCACACACTCAAAGGCGGGGCAAAAAACCTGCTGTCATAGCCTCCTCTCTCATCTCATTCCAACAATTCTGTCTAAACTCTCTCGGCAGAGTTTCTGTTGCCCCCTTCTCTGCTCCCACCATTTCCAAATCCAAATTTAGCATTTTTGCTCCATTTCTCAACCTTCTCTCTGCTAATAGCAGCGTGTTCTCACCCTACAGCAGTTGTAAACATAATCTACCTGTCCACGTATACTGCTAATTTGCAGAAGCAAATAGGTTTAGAAAGAAATGTAATGCCACCTAACAAATTCCATTTATCTATAAAGTGAGGAAATATTTTTAATCAACATACCCGCCAAGATCAAACTGCTCATACTGAATGTATCTGCAGTATTCTAAGTGACAATATATTTTATTTGTTTTCCCTACAATATGCACTCTTGCAATTCAATATCAGTGCATTGCAAGAAAAGTATGAGTTGTGTTTCTTTAAATTTAAGAACTACTTGGTTAAAGTTTTGGAAAAGTTGTGGTCTTGGTTAAATATTGAAAAAGTGAAATGTTTACTTTATTACCATTTAACTGAAACCACATTTTTGTTCAGTTTTGAAACACATTTTTATTAACCTAACCTTAACCAAAGTGCTTTTGGTGCTTAAACATAACCAATGTTTTTTTGTGTGCGGTACATGTAGCACTTGCTTCACTGGAACAAAATGTTGTCAGTGAACATAACCCATACAACATCATCATCCTGTCTGTCAATATGTGCTCCTGTCTGTCTGTCAAGACTAAGAAAGTGCATGTTGGTGGAAATAGTCATTCTACTATGTGTTGTAGGTCTCTTGCCAGCTTCACTTGCAACAGAAACTCCAGAGGAACGAGAATTAATGCAAACACTCAAAACGTGCATGCTGTTCTACAAATATACCCACTCACACTTACACACTTCTCCCTTCCTCCCGCTACCGCAGAATAATATTGGGCTTGCTACTGATGTATCTGTGCAGAGAGCTTTCAGAAGAGGCTGATTTCCCTCCTCCTCCTCCTCCTCCTCCCTCTTCCTCTCATCGGCACAGATGAGAGATTCAAAGTCCCTCCATCCGTCTCTTATTTCAGCGTGTCAGAACTTGGAGTTATTAGTCTGCTAATTACCTCTCAGAATCCCTCATTTACCCCCAGAATCCAATCACTCTCTGATTATAATGAGAAAATTATGATAGACCACATTAAAGATAGAATATGGGATTGATTGGTCCGCAACGAGACCGGGGGCGAGAAAGAGCGGGAGAAGTGGGGGAGAGGAAAAAAGAGAGATGGAAAATTGAGAAAAAAAAAAGAAAAAAGAAGTGACAGAGAAAGGGATGTTCGATGACAGAATTAATAAAAGTTAGAGTGGACAGAGAGGAAGAACTGAGAGAAAACATTTAACATGGAGTCAAATCATTGATCTCCCACCAGAGTATGTATTTAGTGAAAGAACACGGCAGGAGAAACAGAAATAATCAAGCATCATCTGGAAAAACACTCACCAGTTATCATTATTATCATCATTAATAATGCGCTCATTGAAGACGTGTTCATCCAAGACACAATACAGAGTATATATATATATATATATATGTGTGTGTGAGAGTGTGTGTGCACGCCTTGGGACTGAATGGTAGCAAATTGGTTGTGGTGATTTAATCGCAGCTTGTAATTATAGAAAGTTTATTCACACACGGCCCTTTATCCTGGCCATTGGCGGGGCTTACACATTTACCATATTCATGAGGTGGGGGGGCGGGGGGGGGCATCTACTCATACACATACAAAAGAGACACAGAAACACACACAACCTGTCTTTATCTGATAGTCTCAGGCTAATGTTTCTGCAGCTGAATAACATCCATACACACACACCTTTCTCCCGGAAGGCATACAGTAGATTTCCCATATAGTAATAACAGTCTGCTACCTCTAAATTCTATAATTCATGGTGTAAACGTGGGTGTGTCTGCATGTACGTGTGGCTGGAATGATATTAGAGTTTCTACAATAGGTGCAGGGAGGAAGATTAAGGTTTGTAATAGCCGCTCGGAGGAAATTAAACATGTTTTAATGACGGCTTCCGTGTTAGGTAAGGCGCAGTTGGATGGTAGAAAAGTGACGACAGTGACGCTGGTGGCGCTGGTGATGTTAATGGGAAAGGAGGCTGTTTGTGTGTGTGTGTGTGTGTGTGTGTGTGTTAGAGAGAGAGAGAGAGAGTTGCATCAGACATGTATATAATTTGGTTTTCAGTCCTGAATCATTCAAAATAAGCATGATGTCATTATGAGCTGTTCCTTGTTCCAGCTCACACAGCGGAGACAATACGTACAATCTTCACATTGATCTCCCTCTCGCCATAGTGCTGAAGTCACCATGTTAACAGTACCTGATAATGACGGGCAGATTACACAGCCGTCCCCTACTTCCAGCCCCCCCCCCCCCCATCTTACCATAATCTTGAGCACATCTTGACCACGTTGAAAAACAAGAAAAAACCTGCTGCCTTGGACGTGCTGCCAAAAGCAGGGTGGGCAGATGGGAAGGAGGAGGGGGGGGGGGGGGGGGGGGAGTGATGGAAGTGAGACAACATTGAGATAAAAATTGGGGAGGTGTGAATACAGTGTGGGTTGTTTTTTGGGGATGGGTGGGCGGCGGAGGTGGAAATGCTTGGTACTCGTCCTAACAAAAGGCTTTGTGCTCTCATTGTTTTCCTGGCAGGGCAAACGGGGTGTCTGCGGAAAGGCCGATAAGAGCAAAAAAGCATGATTCCATTAAATAATATCCCTCTTCGACCGGAACTGGAGGTGGTATGTGTGTGTATGTCTGTGTGTGCTCCTGTATGGAAGACAGAAGGATGAGGGCGTTAAGCCATCTTAATATTGTTGTTTTCTTCTGGGAGTATGCAGCGATACAGTGTACATCCACATTTCTATTAGCACATAAGCAGGATTAGGTGCTGTGTGGATGGTATGTCAGTGCTGATAAAATGACTTGACTGGCATGTTTCATAGGATTACACTGTGTGCTAGCATCGACCTTATTAAGATAACCACTGCTGCTGTCTTGCTCCTGCATTATAGTATGTGCAGTTTCACATTTTTATAAAAATACACAGTAAGTTGGCTTCAATTACTAACAACATGCCAAAATGATGCCATGGTGTGATAGCTGTAATGTTTTTTTTCTTCCCTTCCTACAAAGTGATATCCGGTACTGGAACGGTTATGTTCAGCGTGACCCTGTCGGCGAAAAAATATCAGATGGCTATTCAGCACTAGGCTGTCGAAATTGGCCCGCGCTGCGATGGCTATCAGCGGCATATAACCGCAATGATTAAGATGCTAATGATAGCCTAGCCATCTGTCGGCAATGGCCTGTGACAACACTCGTTAATCTCGCGCACAGCCAGATGAGCGTCCTTAATCCGCAACAGGTTAGGGATAAAACACTTCCTGTGTTGTGGCCTGACACTGTGGATGTGAGTGATGATCTCACTGTATGGATCGCTTCAACAGGGCGTCCTGTGATGTTGAACAGAAGGAGGGAGAAGGGTGCTGAGCTGACGAAAGGGGGCAAAGTCAGTCGATGTGCCATTAGACTTGCTAATTGTTATTGTATCCAGGGCTGAGTTATACCACAGCAGAACTGCATATAGGATCACACACTTGACAATGTGAATGTGTGGTCGTTGCATCTCAAGCCTAGGGGATGTATGAAAGCGTCTGTAAACAAGTGGTAGAAAGCACATTTGTTCAAGTATTGGATTTATGTAGTTTAAAGACTCCCTCCAAGACATATTTAAAGACATACTGTGCTTTGACTAATAATGTTTGTCTGATATGTTGTTTTTTTTTCCCACAAGAAAGTTCAAATACCTCCATAGAAATCCTTAAAATGACATCCACTCCCTCTCCCTTCTATGGAGGAAAAAGTCGAAAATCAATGAATATGCAAATATTTCTCATTTCAGAAGTTTTACAGCTGGACACAAGATGTCTCCTACTTCCCTGAAAAGTCCATTCTCAGTGTTTGTGCACTGGAGGCTTCAAGTTTCCACATCACACTTGTGTAAGTTGCACACTGGACCGTGACAGGCTCCAAACTCGCTGTGATGTCACAAGTCATGCTTGAAGATACACACCTTAAACTCAGATTTAAGGTAAGCGCAGAGAAACTTTCACTTTCAGTGGATGAATGTGAGAATTGTCGTCTAGTGTCAAACTCCGCACATACATTAACAACAACAGCAAAACACATTGTGGATTGGAGGGAGACTTTAAAGGTGAAGTCAGCAATTCAACACACTATTCCGGCCAATCAGCAGGGGGCATTCAGTCTGTGTGAGGACATGATAGTCTCCCATCTCCAGCGCCTTTTGAATGGAGAGAGAGAGGCTGTGGCCAATTTACATAGAAAGAGTTTTCTCACAGAACAGATACGCTTCTACTCCATTTCGGGGGAAAGGTATTACTTAAAAGTAGTGCTTTTTAAACCACAACATTTATCGTTACTGGCTACTTTTCATATTAAGATTTTACATAAGAAAACATACAATAGGCTTATAAAATAAATATTAAACCGGTGGTTCCCAACCTTTTTGGCTTCTTCCCCTTACAAAAAGCAGTGTCTAATTGGGGCCACTTGTCATATTACAGATATCTCTGAGTTGTTAGCACTGTTGCTCTGACCTTCTCAGATTTGTTTCATTTGAATAACTGTTCAAAGGCCAAAAATATCCCCAAAAAAGATCAGAGAGAAGTCAAAAAAAGGACCTGAAACCTCTAGAGTGGCATCAGTGGACTGAACTACTGAACTAGTCTATAAATAGTTAAAACTATCTCCACTTTGACCGGCTACAACAGTGAAATGCACATTGATGAACTGGTGTTAACAATCCAATAATGTAATGCAAAACGACTTTGATTATTTTTGATAACATTTTTGTTCCTGTACTTTTACTTAAGTAGGAGTTTAGAGTTGAATGCAGGCCTTTAACTCATAACTTGTGAGGATCACAGCTATAGCTGATGAAAAATAAGAAAAACAAAGAGCTGACACAAACACACACACACGGTTATCCCTTTGAAAGACAAATAACCCCTTCGTTTTGGCAAGATGAAGCTCTAACTAGATAACCAAAGAGACATGCAACAACACAGGGCCCTTCAATGTGCTAATTGCTTTTGTCGACTCGACTTGTCTCCTCATTCCTAGCATCTGATCTGTCAGAGCAGGCCAATGAGGAGCACAAAGGTTCTTAGGTGTCGTTTTATAAATGACAACAACATGGGTCGGCCTCAGGAGGCTGATAGAGAAAGAGAGAGACAATCAGGATATGAGAGCAACGAACAAGCAAAGTGAAAGATGGAGAACATGACGGCTAATGAGGGGACCTGCCATGGCGAGGGCTTTCAGAGTTTAAGTGTTTAGGGGCAGAAACATGGTGGTGTCTCATTAAGAGAAGCCTTTTCGGGTGCACAAAGTTCAGAAAACAAGATTGAACACTGTCAACTTCATACTCACTTGGGATTAGAGAGTTTGGTCGGCAAAACAAAGTGTTTCAGACGCGGTACAGCAGAGGGAAAAAAAAAAAATGACGCTAATTTTTCAAATCACCCGTTCAGAATCTAACAGCATTATTAGCGTGCGTTATACTGCATTGGGAGTTAATTATGAAAACATTTTGACCTGAAAAGACTCTTTCTGTCATCTCTCAGCTCTGAGAGACATTAATGCCTAACTTGCTGCAGTTTGTTCCAGAACATTGTCACTTTTCAAAATAACCATCTTCTCTGACCTGAGAGGGACTTTTAGAAACTTGTCTCTAGGTGGCATTTTCATGATAGACATCAACTTCTCTGTAATAAACATCTCTAAAAGACTCTTTCTCTATTTATCAAGTCATGCAGCACTGCTTAGGGTGACTTGAGACGATCAAATGTCTGGTCGTGGCGTATAGTGATGAAATTTTGACAGATAGTGCAGAGCATTTTCCAACCCAACCTGTCTGCACTCTCTGCCCTGATTATGAGGCAGTCACCTTGTGCAGGAACAGAAACCCACACACACTCAAGCAAAATGTCAGAATGCACACGGCTCCTCATTGATGAATTGAAGTGGACAAAGTACAGCGCTTTGCCTCAATTTTGATGATTACACCTCTTTCCTATATTCACTCCCCTGAAAATGGGTCTCTGTGATGCTATTTTTCCAGCGAAAGAGTGAGCCAGTCACCTGGAGAAAGAGAGAGAGAGAGAGAAAGAAAGAGAGAGAAAATGTACGCTATATGCCACTCATCCAGCCAGTCAGTGGAAAGTTTTTTATTAATTCATCACTCCACGTTCTGAAATGAAGCAGTGGGCAAGGCTGAGGGGCAAACAAATTCCACTCTCTCAGCAATATTATTATCATTACTAATAATGTGGGATAATTATAGCTATATACCACACTCTCCCCCTTCTCTGTCCCTCCAGCGCCTCCCCCCATCTACTCCCCGCTCATACCGGTAGCGACCTGAATTAATAAATGGAAAATTAAAACGCGGTGCTTCCGTAGGCAACGTCAACAGCTCAGGAGTTTGCCAGGTCTCTCTGCCGCCTGGCTGGATCGACAGTGGCAGCGGCTTCGCCCTGTTCATCCGGGGCCTGATTCATAATTAATGGAGGTTATAATTGCAAAGCAAGAGCATGAGAGACAGAGAGAGAGGGAGTATTAGAGAAAGAGGGAGAGATGGTAGCAATAATGAAAATTGAAAAACACACGTACACACACATACATGTGCGCAGTTGACATTTTATATGGCTTTCACTCAGTCATCCTTCCATTTCTTATATCATTAACATTTACACACGCACATGCACATAAACATGCACACACACTATCCACTGGATGGCTAATGAAATCACTGTCCTCTGCTCCTCCGTTTGAAGGTCTCTTATACAATGAGGGAGGATGTCATCCACCAAGGGTAAAGTTTAAAGTTCTCAATCTGACGTTCAAATACAAAACTCATTTCACTGTCTTGGGTTTAAAGGGGACCTATTATGATTTTCCTTATTTTCATTCATATATATATATATAATGTTACAATGTCAGATGTTCATATTAAACTGACCAAAGTGTCAAATAATGAGGTAAACCTATGTAGTAGTAATCCCTGTGAGCAAAAAGAACCAGCTTCAGACTGCTCTGAACGCTTGGTTTCCAACAGTTTTTGCTACTTTCAGCCCGAGCTGATGTCGGCTTGTGACAGATTTCTTTATATGGTCATCTGCTCCACGCACAGCGCACAAGTTCACCACTCCGCTCCGCTAACATTATGGCATTTTTCTATAGTTTTGGGGGTAGTCAGGCCGAGCCATGACTCAAGTTGAGCTGGCACGCTGTGAGTGTTTTTCCATTACACAGCAGGGCAAAGTAAAATAAGTTGTTTACCTGTTGGAGGTGTGCTGGTCGTCTGCAGCTCTTCATCAAACATCATCATCACTGTGGCTGTTTCTGCTTGTACTCTTCCTCCCTGCATTATTTCTAACTGATCCACTGACCAAAGAGCTCCAAATATTTCAATATGTTGTTTTGTGTAGCGCCGCTAACGAAAGCTCTGCTAATTTCCTGTAAATTCTTCACAATAAAAGTCTCCTGTTATTTAGTCATTTAAAAGCTTTTAATATGAAGCAGTCAAGCAGGAAATGTTGGGTTTTCATCAGCAGTAACTTAACACGACTCTGATACAGCTGACCCTCGGCAGGCTTCCGGCAAGCTGGCCAATCAGAACAGAGTGGGCTCATCAGGAGGGGGGCCTTAAAGAGACAGGAGCTAAGACTGCCTGTTAGAGACAGAGGCTGAACTGAGGAGCTGAATAAAGGGCCAGTATAAGATAAATAATGAGGTTTTTGAACTGTGAATCATGAAAAGCTACTCTAGTGGAGTCCCAGAACAAAAATGTAGAGCTGGAAATGAGCATAATAGGTCCCCTTTAAGAAGTTGAATGAATTCCTGATAGGGAAGGATTCATGAGGATTTTTCTCCTCCAAGACTAACCGCTGTGTGAAAGGGATGTTATTACTTATAAGCAAATTATGTTAAATAAATCCATAAACATTTTCCAAACATATCATGACGATGAAATGCGAATCTACAAGATGTGAAATAAAGCTGGTTGAACTGCAGCTGGCCTTTTTAACGCCATAAGTGGATCTCTAATCGACACAGAGTGACTAAGACTGAAAAGGGTTTATTGAGTTTATTACAATCCATTAGTTGTTACCATGGTAACAGCCATTCTTCCTTGAGTCCACAGGGAAAAAATGGTCATAAAATAAATATTCTTAATATCTCCAATGCTGACTGGTCTGAGAACAGTGGCCTAAACCAAGAGATAGAGGTGATAACGCTGGACCTTAGTTCAATGTCATGTTGTCATGTGTAAGCAGTGTTTGATATTATCACCCTAAAATAATATGATTTGGGAAAATTGCATTCCCTATCAACTTATTCTAGTTGTGCTAAAAATGAGGGATCCCTCTGTACTTATTACAAAAATTTGGTAGCCTGATGTGACTACATTAATGAAACTGGTGGTGGAGACACTAAATTTTATAATGACACTGACAAAGAAACTGTATTTAATCATTCCGCTTAATCAGGTCAGTATCTGTGCTAATACAGATCTGTTGAATCAGATTGGTGTATCCATACTAAAATGTGTTTTTTCCCCCAAAGTTTACAATCCCTCATGTTACAACCTAACCCCAGCTTCACAAACTGCTGGTATAAGATAAATAAAGTGGTTCAGACACCTTCAAAGGCTGTGATGGACTAAATGACAACACTTTTATGACTTGTGTGCTTCACACAAACTAGGTCGCATGACGTCCGACCATGTCTAAGGGCAAAACATCTTTATATCCATTCTGAGAGGCTACACTCAAAGGTGGGGTGAAAAGCCTGCAGTCATAGAGAGTGGCGATACATAATGAATTGTACAAATGTGGAAGGCAGCCTACACTTTTGGACAGTCTCTCCTTAAAGGCATTCATTGTGTTGCACTCGCTTATCCACATGAAAGGTGACAAAAGTAGTAGTGTGAAGAATTAAGACAAAAAGCTTGAGGAGCAAAGGGTTCAAATTCTGCCTACTTCCACACTTCTGTATTGGCCAATCACTGCATGAAGTGGGCATGACTGTTGGACGCAGACCTTTAATTCCATAGCTGGAAGGATTTGGGGTGGAGGGTTTTCAGATGTTGTTAAAAGATCAGACAGGGACAGCATGCTGAAGCTGAAAGTAATAGAATGGAACAATATATGTTAATTAGAGGCCTTTGTTGAGTTAATATATCAGCCTTTTTGGAAATTCATTCTACAACCCCCAACAGGGAGGAATATTAGTCAATTATCACCACTGGAGAAGGCATTGTGAAATCGTGAACCTCCTGTTGAATATTATTTAATAATGCTCATAAATGTGAGCTCTTCAACCTCAGTCAGTCCTCCTTTCTGAGGCCGACCCACTCAGTCTATTATCTGCATCTGTATTTATTGAATGCCAGCTGGGAGGAAACACAACAATAAAGTAACCTTCATTTTCCTTGACTTAGGCTGCCTTCGCTCTCAATGAAAGTAAAGCGAGTCACTGTGAGCTATTGAAGCTGGAGAGATGTAGGACTTTGCAGAGGATATGAACTAGATGGATTCATAATTCATTAGCAACCTTGAGAAAGGGAGATGGAGGTGATGGGACGAAGAGGAGAGAAAGGGAGACAGAGTGAGAGCATGAGGTTGGAGTGGAGAGGGGCTAGAAGACATTGATTTTGTCATGTTAGGGTCAGCTGAACACGAACGTGACTCAGCCATGGCTGGTTTACTTCATATCACAGCCTTGTCTTTGTGATTAGAAGTCACAAGCGGAACAAGGAGCCAGAGGTAGGGATGTACACTCTGTTTGAGTGCTCTGTGCAGCGACGTAGATTGAGTGCTTCTCCGTGATTCCAAGACAAGGTAATCAGCAGGTACACATAATTGGGTCAAGCTTTCTTCTTTATTGCACCCACTCTTAGTATGGATGACTGAACTTTGATTAAGAAGTACTTGAAGGCATGTCTCTGTCCTTTGAATAAAGTAGGCATAGTCAAACTCTTGACAAGCCATTAGATCCTTTTAGATTTCACAGCCGTGAGCTGTATTTCTACTTGCATGTTAAAGGGTTATGGCATATCATTGACCTCCTCAAAAATTTTTACTTCAAATCAGAGCTACAATGGCTACAGATACCACATAGAGTCTACAAGAAGTGTGGTGGGTCAGTTTGAAATGTCATTGTCATTGGAGACTGTTGACAGTGAAGACAACACCAAGCAAGTTGAAGAAAAGCTTTGGTAACACTCATCTAGCAAAGCAATTTCAACTGAAAACCTTCTGATCACCATGATCAGCACTCTCAATCACAATGTGAATAAAAAAAGGTAAGTATGATAATGTCCGTATGTTTACGTTCAAGTGACACAAGTGAATTATGAGTCTTAGCCCATCTGGAATAAAGTTAGACGTTGTTATAGAGTCACAGAGTCTACACAGTGAGGAAGATGAAGTAGCTGGCCGGGGGTAACAAAACGTCAAACCGTTGAGACCACGGTTTGTTTCCCATTTCCAATTGACAGTCAACTTCTTTTAAACATGACTATGCTTGTTTTCCAAGCTTAACCAAGTTATTATTTAAACCATGACAATGAAGTTATTTTAACCCAAGGCATTTTTGCTTCTAAACCTAACCAAACCTTAAACATGGTAAAGTCAGATCAGAAAACGTGTCATTCTGGAGGGTGTTTAATTCGGAGGACTTGTGGGAACCAGTTGCGGTTTTATTGGTAACACATGACATGAGAGGATTAGCAGGTAGAAGATGGGGAGGACAAGTCTGGAGCAAACAAATATAATGCTTGTATTCAAAGACCCTGTGGTACTGACTATATGAGTGTTTTAGTAAAGCTACCTTTGGACAAAGACTTGACAAAACTGTAAGTAATTTCCCCTTCAAAACCATGTCATGCTGGCAGTCTGTGATCATTCTCCCATTCACTCTCTTTACTGCTTTGAATTGTGTTTGGTTTAAGTAATGAGTTACATACACAAAGGTTGAGTGATTGATGCATGGACAGATTGGCTAGTACATGCATTTGGGAAAGGAGTGTTGGAGCATTCATTTACTGTCAACAACAACTGAACCAAGCCGAACATCAAACCCCTGCACCATCTCGGCTCATTCCCCTGAGTGGCCTGCCAAGAGACGGAGAGACAGCGGAGGATATGACACTCCTTTGTATTCTTTGACGAGTGTCTGGGGCGGTTATCTTTCTGTCTTCCACCCCTTCTTCTCTACCCTTCCCCACAGATCGATCTTTCCCCTGGGACACCTGAGGCAATCAGGAGGTGTTGATTGGTGTCCCTTTCGCTTGCCTGATCCGTCCTTTCGATTCTCATCAACTCCTATACTTCGCATACACTCTTACTCTTTCTTGCTATCTAACTCTTCTACCCTCTCTGCCATCCCTAATCAACGAACCCCTATTCTCTCTTTCCCTTTGCAATCACTCTGATAACTTACTCAAATGCTCCGCTCTTTCTCTCCACCCTGAATTTCTTTATCCCATTACTTTGTGGTCACTCACGTCTTGTTTCACAATGCTCAAGGACCATTGAACAACATTGATTCAACAAAGCAGAGAGCTTCTTTGAGGTATTGATGTTCAGCAACATCTTCAGTTATTGTGTTTACATGCACTTAGCAACCTAGCTTATGTTATTTTGTGGTTTCTACAGTAACCACATTTCTTTAATACCATGCATTGATGAGAAATCCAGGGATTACAAGAAACCTGATTAACACAATTGTTCCAGGACAAACACAACATTGGTCTTTGTTTAGTGTCTTACTGCTCGATATTAGTAGATGCTAGTAATTATCTAACACCTTATTGTAGGTGAAATATAGTAGTGAATATAGAAAAACATTTGCAATGAGTTGCGGGAAAGTGGAATCAATAGAATATTGGTTTTGCTATCTCAGGCAATCAGACACATTAATCATTTGAGTTTTCAAGGGTAACGGTAAAGACCTAGCATGTTTTCAATTTAATTCCGACTGTATTTTAAATAGAGATAAAAGCTGCAGTATAACAGAAGCCCCCCAAAACACAAAAACTACAACCAGAATCCTTTGAACATGATTGCAATGAAGCACAGTCACAACAGCACTCAAACCAGCAGCAACTGCATCAGGACATGGACAACAGAGACATGACCCAGGAACGCCGGATAAAAGATACACTCCGCCTCCTGTGGGCTCACACCCAAGCTCCATTGGTGGCTATTGATCCTGTGTGTGCGTCAGTGTGTAAGTGTGTATGTGTCTGTTTGGTTGTAGTAGTTGTCAAGAACACCATGAGACTTTTGTCACGACTCCAGCAAAGCCAGACCTTTGATTTATTCAAAATAATGTCAGAGGTGGGCGGCCATTCAGAGGTTTTCAGGGCTAATGTGCCACTTTAATTCTCACAATGGTCAGAAAGTCAATGCATTGTGGGATAAAGAATCTAGTATCGGTTGTTGTGAAGTGATGCAAGAGTTACGCACTTGAGTATCATGTAAATATGTGTTGATGCAAGCTCCTCAGTTTTGTATTACCACAGTAGTGCACAGTAGTGGCTTGTGTGTGTGTGTGTGTGTGTGTGTGTGTGTCATCTGCAACTGTGGACATTCTGCTTGATGTATGTGTGTGAGTGTGTGTGTTGGATGCATAAGCAGAGTGAAATGTGCACTGGTCTGTCGTCCTCTGAGTGCTTGGCTCTCCTCCACCCGGCTGCTCTGTCAGTCACAGTAATAGGAAGGGAAAGCTGGGTCTAAACGGCTGCTAATAGGAGATGACTAGGGAAACCTTAGCTCTGTCCTCGCTAACCACTAATGCAAACCAATGAAGAGGGAGAAACCTAGTACTGTCTCGACTGATGCTAACTGCTAACTCAAAGTAATGAAGAGGCAAAACTCTGGCAAGGCTAACACAGACCAGAAGAGATGGAAAAATTAACACTGTCAGAGCTTATGTTAACCACTAATTTAAATCAGGGAAAATGTGACATTTGCTAATGTGATTGTGCAAACTACCGACACTGGAAAGATAACAGAAGCACTGGCCTTAATAATGGCTGCTGCTGACACCGATTAGTGTAATAACAATCATAATGTGATGTGTTATTGATTCCTCTCAGAAGACTCTCCTTCCTCCTTTCCCCTCCAACAGGAGGTCAGAGGTCAGGGCATGTCAAGGTCAGCTAAACAGCAGTGCAACCTCTGCATTTTTCTCAAAGGCACTTTATAAAGGTAGACGCTGAAGGAAAAGGAAAGACGTCCTGTCTTTCTTTTGCATATCAAGGTTGTTATTTCAGGTGTGCATAGACAGTCCCTGGCAGCTGAAGCACTTGCAAGGCTTGGATGAACATAAAACTCTCCAAGTTGAATTAATAGTACAATAGATTAGAAACTACGCTAGAAGATAACTGGTTCGTTGATAAAAGATACATGCCTGTGTAGATTAAAAAAGAAGAAATGTTAACTCTGACTCCCAAGGTGAATTTTGGTATGAAACATCCAATCATAGAGCTTAAAATTCTATTGTGTGCACCGCTAACAGCAAGCGGAAGATAAAGATTTTAACCTGGTAAATGATGTATTTTGAATGGTTACAGCCCTGATTCAGAGTCTGACTGGCTTCCTCTTCACAGCAATAGCAGCTGTAGCTCTTGGGTACTGTAGTATTTATAGTCATTCGCTACGCCAAACTAAACTAAAAAATACAAGAAATGGGAATTTACAATAAGAAAAAAATACTTCCTGCCAACTTTGCAACTCTATTACAGACAATGAGCCTCATGCAAGAACATTTTAATATTGTGTCCTCATTAGCATAATTAATGCCCCTAAATTGTTATATAAGGCTACCTGTACCTGTTGTTTGTGAAGTTTCCTTCACAAAAATGTTACCCAAGAGTGAAAAGAAGAATTTCTGAAGAGCTTCAAGTCCTTCTGTGGACAATCAGCAAACAAAACATAATGTCAGTAGCTGTATTAGGTGACATGAAACAATTACTGTAGAAAACATCAATACATCTGCCAACAATGTGACACTGAAGCAGAGCTACACCCTGAAAGAAATAAAAAAAAGGAATGGTTTGACATGAAGCTAAATGCTAAAAGAAACGTCTTGCTAGAGCAAAGCAGTCCATGACTTAGACGGCAAGATGAATGGGAGAGTATTATACAGCTAGTTCCTAGCTAGGACTATTGCTAGTTCAGCGTACTGCTGAACTGCAATAGCTGTCATGGCAAAAGCCATGCCAACAGAACACAATTGCAGCTTTTTTTTAATCTAACATATGCATTGTAATTCTTGAGTTAAGTGTTTTTCCCCCTGTGGAGGAAGGCAGACTATTTGTGCATGACTCAACTAGCCTGGACCACCCATGAATTTTGCTTGAACCAAAGAGCAAATACTAAATATAAAAATTGGTGAATGCCTCAAACTCTCTTAAATCACCCATGTGTGCAGCTTAAGTATGAATCTGGTCATGGTTCTGGCACGAGGCCCATTTTTTTAACTAATGTGAAAAATGAAGCAATTATAAGGTAAAAATAATTTCACTTTGTTAAAGGTAGTAATAATCAGTAAGAATAATAGGTTATAGTTGTTGTGTTACTCTACTTAGTTGCATTAAAAGCTCAGTATGAACAGTGGAACATATCCATGGGGAATATGTTGTGAGGTTATATTGCAGAGTGTATTGAATTAAGCTCCACAGTGATTCCATTCCATGTAAAGGCAATCTCTTTATTTGATGTAATTACATGTGGGCTGAAGATGATTTTTTACACAGTTTTATCCTCTCCTAACATTAATTGCTAACTGCAAAGCACTTGTAAAAAGCATTAGCGCTTGGTACATGCAAATAAACGTGCACAGGTAAATCGATTGGGAATGTATTTCAGATGGGCATGAGTTTAATCCGAGGAAGAGCAGTTTGAAGCTTGCAGGAGAGAGACAGATAGATGATAGGAAAGAGAGAGAAAGACAGGGAGAGTGCTAAAGATTAATGAACAGACGGACCGCTTGTAACGCAAGAAAATGAAGATGAACGATCCTCAGGTTCAGAACGTAACGGATCTTTTCATTAGGAAAAAGTACAAAAACAAGAGAGAAATGGAGAAAAAAAAAAGATGAAGCTCGTGACGGATGAGGGACAGAGGAAGGGTGATGGCGGTGGTGTGTGTGTGGTGGGGCGCAAGAGTAGAGAGGAGGAGACAGATGAACTGATAGAGAAGGAGACAGAGGGACAGCTATTAGGGTTTGAGACATATGCATGGCAACGAGAGAAGACAGGAAGAGCCGGTGATGGATGGGAGGGCCAACGTGGGGTTACAGGGGAGGAAGAGAAAATGACAACGGCTGAACGGGAGCACGAGATAGAAGAGGAAGAGGATGGTGAAGGGCACAGGAGTCTGATCAGAGTGAGAGAGGAGCAAGGGTGAATAAGGAAGGACTGAGAGTTGAGAGGAGCTGCCTCTTAGAGAGACAGGAGGAAGGGTCGGAGGAGGAGGAGCAGGAAAGGAGAGGAAGGTGTATTCAGTTGGACAGGCTGTCATAACGAGCAGACTGCTCACCCTGACGCTCTGAACTTAGCTGACCCACACCGCCAAGGACGTAGACAGACGCAGGGGGTCGGCGAAATGGAAGGAGGGCACGGAGTTGGGGTAAGACGAGGTGAGGATGGAGAAGAGACAAAGGTGGGGATGGAGGAAGGAAGGAAAACTGTGAGAGAAAGGAGGAGGCTTCACTTTGAACTAGCCTGACCTGCCTGGTTCAGGATACCACAGAGATACAGTAGAGAGAGCAATGGAGGGGGGGTTGGAGGTGAAGAAGTGAGGTGGACTTGTCTGAACTGATCTACTTATGTTGTGGCAGGAAGAGAGATGGAGTGCCTTTTTTTCCCACCATGCAATGGTGGGAAAAAAAGGAGGGTTGGAGAGACGTTGGGAAATGTCTGTCTGGCCTGACTGTTGCCAGATTCACACTTCAGAGTACGTCAAGTGTAGTAAACACCTACAGAAACAGAACAGGTTTGCTTGGTGTTTGCAAACAATTTCCAAACAGGAAAATGCAAATTGAGTGAGATCCCCTATTGAGATATTTACTCAAAAAAAATTATTCATTATTGAATTTTTGAGAGCAATACCAATATCAATATATCATGAGGTACCTTAAATAATAAAATAATCTTCTCGGTGCTCTATAGTTGGCAAACCCTGGCCCTGTTCCTAAGTTATCTCAGGCATATCTTTAGCATTTCAGGACTGACATTCCTCTTATTGGTCGACATATACGCAAATATAGATTTATCATAATCTGTAATAGTTTCTGTATCCTGGAAGATATACGGGATTATGAAAGACTGAACACTGATTGAGGTTTGGCTGTGTTCATGTGACTTGACACACTCTGGGATCAAATATAAACAGTCCTTTCATCCAGAAAATCAACAGAAGCTAAAATGAAATTATGTTTTACTTATGATTTAACTTTATTCTGAACAGAAAACATTAATTGAAAGTTAATTCTTGACCTTTTAGGAGCAGTAATCTTAGCTCAAAGGTCGATTTTCTAGCTTTTCTGATATTTGAACTGCGAGACCATGAGATGCAGTTGAAAGCGTTGCAAAGCTAGTAAGTGGACCTTTGAGCTTGATTATTTTGTTACGCACAATTGCATGCATAGTATCTGTGTGCAAATCAGAGCGAGGTTTGCAGGATGGGCTTCACTGGACAGACCTTCATCACGTGTATATACGTGTAAATGAAAACTAAAGCTGTTTTCCCCACCTTCCACTGCCAATGAGATGTCGGCTTAGCTTGGAGTGTGAATGCTCACACAAACATTAAGTTATAATTGTTTTCAAGTGGAAAATGAGTGTTTACAAGAAGGTTTTAAACCATTTTTATGTCTTAAGAATGATTTTACACTACTTAAAATTGTTGCAAACACTGCTCAATTTCATTCAGTCTTTTAAACTCACACCCCATATAGTCATATTTTGAAGAAAAAAAAAGCCTAAATTGGGCTTTTTGAGCTCTAATAAGTTAGAAATAAACGATAAACCTAATTTTATTAACCATTTCTATTTTATTGCCAATTTAAGGCATTAGCTAAAATCAGCCGATAATAGCCTCTGCCATGCCAGGACGGGCACTACTCAGATAAATTGCTAATTATTCCTAATTATTATTAAGAGCTACTATTCGTTATAATACAGTGGCATTAAATGTCTAAATTTGCTGACAGTACCTTCTCTTATCCTCCAAAAACTCTAAAACCTCATCTATGGTGTAAAAGCAGCTGCTTCAGGAGTTTTGACATTGTTTTAATCACCATAGAAAGATTTTTTTTTTTTAAATCTGCAATTAACTTAAAATTAACAGCTATGTTGCTGCCATGCTTTCACTTGATAAAATCAATTCGGTCCCCCAAATTCTAGGAATTAGTTCACTTTTGAAACATTTTTTGCACTGACAGAGCTCAGTGCTGCATCAATCAAGAGAACAATGACTCTTATTATTTTAAGGAAAATGAAACTGGAGGATGATGGCGGGATACGCTTGCTGGAAATTTCAACTGCACTCTGGTATTTATAGGGTGTGGAACCGAGAGTCACAAATTAATATAGTTTTTTATTATTATAACTAATGACTGAAGCAGTAAATTAGAAACACATGACAAAAACGACTAATTTAATTTTCCTCTTTCAGACAAACCACTTATCTGGAGAATTAATTTTATTTATTTCACACTGCAGAGAGAGATGAGAGGGAAATGGAGAGGGGTGGGGGGAGGGGGTAATGGAAGTGAGTTTCATAGCTACAGAGGAACAGATACAGCAGGGATGGAAGCAGGTACAGTACAAGAAGAGATGGGAGGGGGGGTAGGAAGTTGTGAAGTTGCAGCGTGGAGAAAAAAAACAGGAGGAGGAGGCAGAGTGGGGGGCCTGCCGCGGGATGAAAAGGTGGGGTGGGGCTGACTGAGGCTTGGAATCGAAGGAATCCCCAGTGGAGCTCTCTGCGGTTTTCCTAACAACAGAGGAGAAGGAAGATGGAGCCTCTCCTCTATTCTCCTTCACACACACACACACACACACACACGAATATCAATTCTGCCAAGAGATCAGCCACAAGGCGATATTGTGTAAGTGTGTGAATAGACTTTTGACTCATGAATACTTATAGAGAGGTAGATAATCATAGTCTTAGCTACCACCCCACCCCCAAACAGCTGTATCCATCTACCTTGGGAGATGTAGAGCAAAGAGCTGGGGGGTACGATCAAGAACCCCCTGCTAGGAAATCAGTTTGGGAATCAAGATGTTCTTAGAGCATGACTGTGAATTCACACATAGGGACACACACACACTGGACCCACACAGTATATGAATAATGTTGGAGGTGTAGGGGGCTCCTTGGAGTATTTTACATCAGCTATATTCATGTCATGCATTATCCATGCTATATCTAATGCATAATGGAACAGTGAGTAGTACGATGCAAGTGTAAGGAGGCAAAATGTACTGCACATGACACCTAAATGGTTTATGTCATGTTAGTTTTGAATGTGTTGTGTGTGTGTGTGTGTTTGTGCGCATACTTGGGCATCTCTAAAACAGACTTGCTGTTACGTTTTTGAAATGAAGGCAGTGAAATGTCTTCTTTCCAATTAGCTGTCAAAAACACACTTATTCAACTCCAAAGGTAGTAGAATTTTGAGGATCTGCTGACATCTACAAACCTGCAAGTGAGCCAAAAAAAAAAAAAAAAAAAAAAAGAATAAATACACAAATCTCCTCATCTTATTCCCATATTGGGCTGCACTCAATTTACCGCACTCATATTGAGGACGGGAGGTAAGAACACTGCCAAGTTGTCAGATCAGGCGCCAATTCCAATTTGCTTTTTCCACCACTCACATCTGCTCAAAGCCCACTTGGAGCCAGCTCATTTCTGCAAAGTCACCCAGACATCTCGTGTTTACATGTGTAAGGCAACACCCGCCGTTTGATCCTATTCTATTTTCTGAAAAATACAAACAGTCTTAATACTTTGTTCATATACAAGGATCTCTCCTTTTGGATCTCGTCCTCCATGCATGTGCCCGAAGACAAAACATTTTACTCATCTAATTTCCCTCATCAGTAGAACTGAATGTTGTTTTTTTAAAATTTTTGCCCTTCCTGTATCCTTTTTTCTTTATAGTCGCCCAATTAATGAGCGCATTTGTTTCTTTCTAATTAAATACCAGCACAAGGAAGCAGGGAAACGTGCGAGGTGGCGAGGGAGGTCAGCCGGAGTGGAGTAGGTAAAAAGCTTTGAGGAGACGATGTGAGGAGAAGACACGGTTAGTGAGCAAGAACAATTAAGGGATTTTGGGGGCCAATATGTATTTTGCAAACATAATTATAGTCTCACCCTAAACCATTGATAGCAGTGTATTCTCCTGCATTCTAATGAGAGAAGAGGCTTCTCAAAAAGGGCACAGGAGAGCCAACCAAGCGTTTGTAGACAAAGATCAGAGACTGAACATGGTTAAGAACATGTATCAAAACACTCAGTTCTAGTATGTATGAGTATGTACTTCAAAAACATACTTGACATTATAAAAGACCACAGTGCAAATGAATCTCTTCCCACTTTTGGGTGCTGCTCTGAGGCCAAATATTTGACAAACTGGTCCTTTAATCAGTGAAATTCCCACAGAGAGGAAATTTGGTGCCGTTTCTTTGCTGGATGGTGTGGGACTCACTGGATCGTACATCACACAGTCTCCTTGTGGGTTAGACCCCGGGGTGCTGCAGAACTAATGCTTCAGACAGCTATGCATGTGCATGGTCTCATAGCTGCAGGCTAGAATACATTGCAGCTTTTTTTCCCACTGTGTCTCAGTGGATGGCCGTGAATCACAAGACATGTACGAAAGCAGGGACACATGCATGTATCCACTCAACCATGGTTTGAATTTTTTAAGGCGCCCACAAGGCACAGCGACTTCACAACATTCGCAGCTTAACATTCATTTAGTTTAAGTCACAGAAACACGTCTTTATTGCAGCCTTTTTGGCCCTGAGAGCCACTTTTTCTGTCACGCTTCGAGACGACTGGCTCTCGCAGAGTTTGTGTCTATTATGTTTTGGGAGTCCAAGTCGAGCTTTGTGCACAAACACACACAGTCAGGAGCAGAAACACACACCCAGGACAAAGAGGCTTCATAACTGTTCATTACTAATTCAACTGTTGTAAGTACAAACATTGACAAAAGGGCTAGCAGAGGGCACGAGAGAGGGCATAAGATGCTGTCGGGGGGATATGCATGCAAACATGCACATATGCGTGTGTACAAATAACAACACACACATTCTGTCAATTCAGTTTTGTTAAGTGTGGGTGTGTTCAGGGTTATACTCAACCATATTACACTTACTCTATTAAAATGAAAGCTTGTAATACCTTTTCTATTTCATTCATGTCCCACAGATCGTGGTAATTGCATCGCCACAAGGTTCTTGTGCAACAGTTTCAAGCAGTCATTCATTTGGTGTGCTTTGAAATGTTAACACTATGTTGCAGAAGTGTTCAGGAAATAGCCTGAGAACGGAGAAAAAAAAAAAAAAAAAAAAAACGGCACGTTTTGACACAGGAGCTCAAGCTTGTTGTGGCACCACTTTAGAGGTGCCATCTGCTGCATTCAAAGCTCAACAGATTACAGGGTTTTCCATATGAAAACAGAAACTACTTTCAACGTGTCTGTGTGTGCCCACACGCATCCGTCCGCGAGATAGCACTGTCTGAGGAACAGATAAACGTTCATTATCATCAGCTCCTCTTTGTTTCAGCCCGGGCCGAGTGCGAGCAGGCAAGTCAAGGTTGCAGGATGCAAACGCGGCGAGTGGAAGAAAGATACACAGCCGGGCGCAGGTTTCCCTTTAGGCTAGTGAACGCAGCTCATTTAGGCCCACTGATTGGCAAAAGGTTGGTTCCCTGGGATAGGCTGGTTAATTAGTTAATTAGCTCCAGCAGCTTTCTAATGAGATGCCTACACCGCTTCATCCTTGATCAGAGGAGAGATGAAGTATAGCACAGGTGGATAACACACACACACACACACACCCTACACCCACCTTGTACATATTCATAGCCCATTCCATCACCACCACATAAACTAACATGTATGCATAAATTCTTTAATATGATGAGCTGCAATTTGCATGTGCAAATACACTTCCACCCGCTCACACACATGCAAGGTTTTCGGTAAGCAGGCCAGGTGTTCTAACAGGTCGGAAGTGAGCGATTCAAATCAGTACATACTTTCAAAATTTAACTTGGGAGTTTAAGCTCTTAACTTCACAGCCTGGCTTTGAGGAAATCAACTGGACCGAATTTGCATACTTGCACGAATCTGAGTGTGTGAAAAAGAGAATGAGACAGAGAAAAAAAAGATGATGTTCATCCAAAATCTAATCCAAAATGAGAGAATTACAGGCGGATTCCTTAAGATGTCAATGTTTTTAATTTACCTGGTTAAGAAACTAACTCCTAGAAATTTCTCTTTTAAAATGAGTGAGTTCCCAATGCTTGTTCTTTTTTTAGTTCTCTTCATTTTGTCTCCTTTTGTGTTTTCTGTCTGTAACTATGTGTTTTTATTTATGCTGCTGTAATCTATCAACTACACCAGGCAGAGTTGTCTGTGTGTGTTTGGTGCTAATGGCTTTATAGCTTGGCCTCTGTGAGAAGGAAACCAGGTGGAGAAAGAAGAAAGGGGTGGGGGCATGGCTCGGAAAGCGGCCAGGCCTAGAGGTGGCCTGGCTTGGGAAGGGGGAGGCAGGAACTGTGGCTCTCTGGGTCTGGATGTGGGGCTGTGGACCACAGAGGAGGTGGAGCAGCAGAGGAGAGCAGGTGTAGCCTGGCTCACACACTGCTCGCAGCATCTGTTACTGGGCCAGTGAGTTACAACGGCCAGCCTGTGTTTGGTGTGTGTGTGTGTGTGTGTGTGTGTGTGTGTGTGTGTGTGTGTGGAGAAGAGTGAACTGCACGGATGAGTGAACTCTATTTCTCTCACTACTCTCCCTGCACTCTCCTCGCTTTTCCTTTATCCAACTCCCTCTCCCTCAGTCCTCTGCTGTCTCATTTTGTTATGTGTGTGTACATGCGACTGTGCGTGTGTGCTCGTGTCAGGTGTCGTATCGCCCCTGCCATCATGCTTTTCCTCCTGTCAATCATGGGTGCCCTGGCTGACCATGTGGTCGACACCAGGCAGTCCCGTCCTTGACCTCACCCCCTCTATAATGCAAATTACTTGTATTACTATTCATATTGTCTCTGTGCACATGTTGCTTCTCTGTGTGTTTAAGGTAAGGAGAGAGGTGAACATCTGACATGGGTAATGGAGCACACACACTCAGGTTTACCTAAGTCACTTTTGGGGTATTTACATAGACTTACATTCATTTCCTGTAGACTTACCCCTACCCTAACCTTAACCACCGACCCAAAAATCTGCATTTTACCAATTGGGGACATAATTTTGTCCCCAACTGCACAAGCTGTCCCCAGTTAGCTGGTCTTAAGTCTGGTTTGTGTCCCCGAAAGTGACTTAAGTCATACCCCCATACACACACACACACACACACACACACACACACACTCCAGGCCTCAGGTGCTGTGTTAACCAGGCTTGATGGGTTAATGCAGCGGTGATGGCAGGGTGGAGATCTGGAAGACTGAAGGTTAGCAGAGATCCAGGGGAGAAGAGGGAAGAGGGGCCATAGTGCCCATCTGTGCCCCAGCGCAAAGCCTCCTCCAAGGGAGACTGACCAGGGATCCGACAGCTGGAGCTCCAGGATGATCTGGTGTTTCTGGAACGTGTCAGAGGGACGTGTCAACAAGGCAGCTTGGCATGGAGAGGCACAGGCTGGAGTAATGGGCTGAGCAAGAAACTTCCAGCCATTAAAGGATAAACACACCCTCAACACTTTACTGTAAATTTAAGGCTGCATTCACTGACTTTTCTGGGGTTTTTTTTGGCTACTTGGGCAGAGAGAGACAAGCTCTTAAATTTCTATGGCTAAAATATTGCCTCTTTGCACATTGGGCAGACACAACTTCAGCAGTCATGTAACATTGTTTTCCTGATCACCTGACACACTTAAGTCCAACATTCACTCTCCTTTTGGCTATGTTTTGTCTCCACCAGCTCCTGAGGGAAATATCTAGTTTCTTAGCTTGCTCAATGTTTTACTCTGCACACCAGCTAGTCGCTTACTTTGTCTGTCTTCTGTTTGGTGCTGAGCAGGTAATGTACAGTGAGTTTATCCAAGCAGAAAATAACTGCCTGCTGTGAACCAAGACAATAAAATACTTTGTAGAGCTGAAGGGAACTGAAGAATCGGGTGATATTCCTCTGTGGGTTTGTCCATTGTTAATGTAAAATTATTGACTGATGTAGCATTACATTCACAAAATTAGAAATGTGAACACTTCTGTGATCAAGATCAACCACAAGCATCGTCAATGTGCAGTTCAATCTGTAGCATTTGATCAACTAAGTATCAGTTAGTATTTGGGGAGCTAGAGATCACACTAGACAGCAGCCTCAGTAGACTAGAATGTAACAAAGCCACACAATGTGGTAATTTTACAGGGAGAAGCGTGGAAATCTCTCAATTTAGCGTTTCCTCACACATAACCAACAGGTGACAAAAACAACTTCACACTTGTTATCTCATGATTATTAAGAATGGTTTGGGGAAATCAGTCGAAAAAAGGTGAAGGAGAAGAAGAACCCGGGCGGTCTTAGTAAGGCAAAGTACAGCAGCAATTAAAACTCAAAATATCTCAGATATCAGTGTTAACTGATGACGTCTAACGGTGTTAAAGTGTTTTTTTTTTTAACACCTGAACATATGTGTGTGTGAGCCGCGTTTGCATTAAAGATACACAACAAACAATTCACGCACATCTGTATGAGTGAACATCAGGAGCAACAAAAACACAAACAAGGCCTACGGTGCGGTGGAATATTAAAAAACACAGCGCTGTAGCATCCTGATGCCATATGTTGTTTATTATGTGTGTGTGGCTGCTGCATGCAAAGAGAGCTCAAAGTACTGTGTTAGTTTTAGTTCAGAGATATCACAACACGTCACAGCAGCTTCCATCCCCCGCGGGAGAACTAAGTCTCCCAGTTAGCCCCGTAGCGCCGTGCGATGATTCAAACAGCTGTCATCCCTCTGTAATGATGATCCATCCCTGGCTATTACCAGCCCATGGTTCCTCACTTACAAAACTGATTGTTTGACATGTGAAACATACATCAGCATAATCTGCCCCATAACTCAGTTTTTAAGGAGTGCCCACAGCAAATCGTGGGGTGGGTTGGGGGGGGGGTGTGTGTGATTAAATGAAAGAGAAGATCAGAAGGGACAAACATAAGAGGGAGTGGAGAAGAGATAAAGGGGAGCGAAGAGAGGAAGTGGCAGTTGTAAGAGGAAGAGCAGGTAGATAAGAGGAAAACAAGGAAAAAACACAGACTGAAACATCTACTTTCTACATATTCCATTTGCCTGTCATCATGATAGCTATGTCAGCGTTTAATAACCTGGACATAACATTGTTAGCTGTCTATTCAATATCACTGAAATATCCGGGAAACAGTATGTGAGATGGTTTGTGATACTTCAAGATGTATAAAGAGCGCTGACTGGGGGTGACAAAAGATGTTCTGCAGCCCCAGATTGTCCATGAAAAGTAGGAAAACACAGTTAGTTCTAGTGCTATTTTTTTTATTTAGTTATAGTCTCAGTCCTGTGTCAAATCTCTGTTACTTTTTATCAACCTCGTCCTGTTTTTTTTTAAAGTTTTAGTTGACTATTTTAACTATTTTAGTATAGCTTTAGTCAATGAAAACTGATGATTTTAGTCTTTTTGAGCCATCAGATTATACTGAACATTCTGGTGACTACTCTTAATTATTGGACCCTCACAATGAATTTAAACATTAAGTTTTTAAGGATTTATTACATTGTTGGTTTGCCAGACAGTTTTGAAGGTAGAGAGACAACTTAAGAGTTTAGTTTTATACTGCTGTGCATTATACTGGAGAGGACCACAGTGACCAAAAAAAAAAAACAAGTCTAATCTATTATATAGCATCAAAACATACTTTATAATACATGTTTGGGTTTTTTTTTTGTATTTATATGGCTGCCGGGATGGTGCAAGGATGGTGGGGTCCCCTGTTGTTATTGTTATTATTGTTGTTATGCTTCTCTGTGTCTCTCCCCCCTGTCCCCCTCCCTCCTTCTCCCTCTCTCAAACCAACCGGTCAAGGCAGATGGCCGCCCACCTAGAGCCCGGTTCTGCTCGAGGTTTCTTCCCGTTAAAGGGGAGTTTTTCCTTGCTGCTGTCGCCAAGTGCTTGCTCATGGGGGGATGTTGGGTTTCTGTAAATTAAAGAGTACAGTCTACACTTGACTTTTGTTATGATTTGGCGCTATATAAATAAAATGAAATTAAACTGAATTGAATTAACGATATGTTTTGGCATTTTCCACCTTTATTGGACAGCAGACAGTATAGAATAGAACCGGGGGAATGTTGCCGTTATGTGGTATGCACCTTTTCCTATCCAGCTATCAAGATTTACCATATTAAATATTCCTATTCAAGTAACTTTTCATAGTACAAGCAGTCTGTGAAAGTTGGTTAGTACAAGCTTAAAACCCCATCCTCATTTCCCCCTAAAAACTTTTGTCATTTTCTCATAGGAATGAGGACAATACTGATACTGAGCATATGGAGCTCCACAAGTTCCTGAGGGTGTGAATCTATAGGAGGAGAGATGCGAGGAGATGAGTGAAGGAAAAAGAAGAGATAATAGAGGAAGGCAAGAAAGTAGGAGGCATATCAGGTGAGAGAGTATTAAGGCCACGGACAAACAGAGGAGAAACACCGTCTTGGGAACGATGAGAGGGGAAGCTGTGAGAGCTGTCTGAATACTGTCTGTGACTGTGTTAATGTGTGTGTCAGTAGAGGAGGGCGTCTCACCTGCCCATAGGAATGTGTGTCAGTGTGTGTGTGTGTGTGTGTGTGTGTGTGTGTGTGTGTGTGATGCAGGCCACCTGAGATTCTAATCCCCTCTCAGAAAATAGTGGACCAGCCTGTCCTCTTTCTCAAAGTCACTCTCTATACCACCCAGCACGCACACGCACACACACTTAAGACACCACAGTCTCCCTTTCTCTCCCCTCACACAGAGTCAAGAGGACTTTGCTCATCAATTCTGCCGGGGGTTGCTATGGAGACTGAGAATAGTGTGTGTGTGTGTGTGTGTGTGTGTGAGCACATATGCGTGTGTTTGGGAAAGGTGTTCAGCCTGTGTGTCTTAATATCTTCTCTAGTCCTGTCAGGTCGCGTTTCACACCGCTGTCTGGTTGTGGGACCGCACGCACAAACCCACCAAAAACACACACACACACACACACACACACAGAGTAAGGACCCCCTGCTGAAGCGTTGAGCATGCATTTTTCACTCCACACTCCTTGAATACCAATTCACTAGTTTTACCAAGTGTGTGTGTGAGGCAGAACCATTTTAAGGAGGATTCATCCCGAGCACAAAACATTCTAGCCTTCGTGTGTGTGCGTGTGCGTGCGTGCGTGTGTGTGTGTTCAGTCGGAGCACTGAATGCACAGAGGGGATGGCTCGCTATAATGCAGAAGATGCCGTATCTGCCGTGTGCATGTGCACAGACGGCAGGACGGAGCATATATAATTGTGCTCTAGATGAATGCCTGCTCTAGTGCACACACAAAAGCGGCTCTGCAGGTTTTATTTTTAGCATCACAGGCAAATGCAGCCCCTCTTCTCCCCCCTCCTCCTGCTCTCTGCCCTCTCTCTCATCTCTCTCCCACTGTCACTTCTCTCATCTCTCAAAATCCCTCACCCGATTCCGTGTGCGTATCTTGGCCATGGCGTACGCACACACGCACAGAGCTCCTGCCGCGTACAGTATGTCGACATAAGTGTTTGCGCGCGCTCTTGCACCACCGGGAAAAAAAAAAAAAAAAACTGCTCTGAGCTTTGTACTGCGCTGTTCCACCTCTCTGCTCTCATCATCATTGTTAATGTCTGAATGGATGCATAGTCTCACTTTCATCTCTCTCCTGCTCTTGTTCTCCCTCCACCGTCTCTCTCGCATTGGCGGTGGAGGGATATAAAAAGCTCATTGAGGTGGAGGTGACGTATGTACTCTAAAGCATGTCTGTCGCTAAGGCAGCCGAGGCAAGGTCAAGTGCTCAGTGGCCCGACAAAGCTTTTCATTACACATTTAACTCTGCAGAATTCCTCGCAGACCCAGCTGGAGACTGCCTGCTGTTTCTCCCTTCTTTACACTGCCTCCTCAGCCATGTCTGCGCCTGTCTGGGTGCAGACAGGTAAATTTCCATATTAGCATACGCGCAGAGCCGGGGCGTGTTCCGCTATGTGAATGATTCCACGGTGGTTAGCGTTCGTGTGGCGCTGGCAGGGCCCGGAGAGGCGGCTGTTAAATAACGGTGTCAGACGGAGAGAGAAAAGATCACGTCTCTCAATCAGCCAGATGGAGAAAAAAAAAAAGAAAGGCTGAGAGGGTTGATTTCTTTTCCCTCTGGCCTCTATTACTGTCATTCCTGCCTTTATGTGCTATTTTTCTTAAATGATCTCATATGCAGATGATGCATGTGTACACAGACACAAATGCATACAGATAAAGCCTAAAGGAGGAGGAGGAGGTTAGCAGAAAGACTGAAAGTCTTTAATGCATCTACAGTGACTAAATATAACTACAACAAGCTTTTTATTCCTAATGTGTCCTTGCTGGAATTGTAGCTCAACAAATGGGATGCAGTGAAGGCTTTAGAATGGATGGAAAGGAGACGTAGCAAAGTAATGGTAGGGCAGCTGCCTTAGTTGTATGCTAGAAACAGGGACGGGAGGTGACGAGTAAGAGCAGTTTAAATCAAATATTTTCTCCCTCTCTTGTTTAGCTACTGTAATATTTCCATACACACAGCCTCCACTCTTGTGGGAGGCGTCTGTGATAACAGTTTTGGAATATCTTCTTTGGTTTGGACAACCAGTATTTCAAGTTGAGTAGCAGGGAACTTAAACTATTGCAATCTGCTGCTTTCCAGATACAGTATGGGCAAAACATATCATGTAAGGCCAGCTTTAAGTCTTAATTAGCAGCAGTTTGCAAATGAAGTCAACTCACGGCTGTAATTCATATGATCAGGGTTATTAAATACTAAATTGAAAATATACAGCGAAGCAAAACTTCGCACAGTAATTTTGAGGTAGGGGCTCGTAAATCACGACTGCAGAATCTCACTTTTGCACTTCTGACTGAGGCGGCCAGACCATATCAGTCAGCTGACACACACAGCTAATAACATCCAGCCTGTGCGGGAGGGGTGTGACACTTGAGAGATTGGAGATAATCTCTCGCAAAGATAACCACTTCTGTCTGCACACAAACACGGGCGGGCACGCGCGCGGCAATCGAGTTTACATTTCACATGACCACGTCGAGCCGCTGTATCAATAAATCCTGCTTTGCCCTTCCAAATCAGCATGTCAGATTGCTGAAGCAAGAACACAAACGCAGTGGGGAGCTTCGCAGTGTATCCACAGCGCAGACATTGATATGCATGAATGCATGCGGCTACAGTACGAGCGCTTGACTCACACCACCTCTAAACACACAAACCTGCATTTCTAACCCCCGTACTGGCTTCTCTCTGTGCCTCTCTCTGTCAAAGTAAAATGCCATCCATCATATAAGGATGCATGGGGTGAAAGATTACTCACATTTCTCCCTATCATGGCCAAATTGCACTGGATGGCTCTCGTATTTAGGAGATAGCGGCAGCTTCCTCTTTGCATACAAATGACAGTCTCCCTCTCAATTTGCTTTCTCCTTGACTCGAAGAATGTGATGAGAGTGGCGCAGATAGGTTGCTGAAAGAAGAAAAGGCAAGAGATGCCACCTGACTGAGAGAGAGAGAGAGAGATGTAAAGATTCACACGAGGAGGTACGAAGATACAGTCTCCTAACGCACATCCAGTGAAAGAGTAGCTGCAGACAACAGTGACGAAAGCGTAATCTGGAAGTTGAATACTTTACCATTATCTTTTTTCTTTGTTGATACAGATTGGGTAAACAACGTGGAGTAGCTGCTGATACTTCTGATTCCTTTTATTGCCTTTGAAAACTAAACTTCTATTAGTAATCCACTTATTTGAATTCATTCTGAAGGGGATTATCTTTTATCCATCTAAAACTCTACATACCAGGCTCAAGCCGGGATAAAAAGACTCCACTACAAAGACAAACATGGCCTACTGTACGGCGGAGTTGCGCCATAATACTTTGCTTTATTATTAAGCCTGTTTTGCTCCAATTAACAACTGTCAAAAATGGATTAGATTATCAAAAGTTCTGATAATAAACAGAACAAATTCATATATGTAATGCAATGATCTGAAGGATCATTTGGGTTTATTTTGGGTCTTCCACAAGTTCAGATAAAAAGGGAGTTTGTTTAAAATCTGACTCTTGGGCTTCTTCTTCTTCTACTTGGTGAGAACAATTTTATTATTATGAACAGGAATGATTGCCGACGACAAAAATATGACTCAGAATTCTCTTAAAAAAAAAAAAAAGAATTATCTTTTAACTCCTTACCTCTGCTCATCATGAGGACAGGAATATAAAAGCAAAGGAGACCACTGTTTTCACACACTGGAACTCCGGTAATAGTCACATTTTAGATTGCATTTCATTATCCACCTGTAGCAAAAATGCTGATGAACTCAGTACAGGTGCATTGAAAAGCAAACACTTTAGGTAATTACATGCAAATGAAAATCTGTCACCGTTGTAAAGGCTGTGTAAGTGCTCCGAAAAACAACATGGTAACGTCCTTTAAAAAAATAAAGAAACAAAGCAAATCACAGCCAGGCTGCCTTTTTTGAAACAGCTTCCAGCGCGCCACTCTCTCCTCAGCTAATGAAATATCTAATGCACTTAGTTTCCTTTAGTTAGCACCTGCCTCCTTAGAGGCATGTTCCTCTTCTTCAAGCTAAATTACTTGGTCTCAATGGAGCGAGACAGAGGGCGTTGAGTAACAAAGAGGAGTAGTCAAGTGTATTTTTCAGGAAAAGGATGAAGAGCTTGTGCTGGAGAGCTGAGGTGACAGATGATACCCATTTCTCATCCCTGACTATGGCAGATCACACAGTGACCTGAGCAGACAGGTTAGTGTACCGCACTCGGCCTATAAACCGCCCTAACTGCTTGCCAAATCCCTCACTTCTTCTCTGTGCTGTGTCTGTTAGTAACAGCTCCAAAGTGCATCATAACCATGCCTCCTCCAACCAAAACACCCTGTAAAGGTGTTTCTTCTTTTTTTCGCTTTTTATAAGCCTTTGTGGAATGAATTATACAGCTGCGAAATAGACACCTAGAGGTTGGAGGCGGCGGGAGAAGACATGCAGTTAAAATGAAGAATTGTGCGGTGCATTTCTGTGTCAGTAAAAATGCCAGATCTGTATCTGATTTGCATGCTTGTTCCCTGCAGTCTCTGCATTCTCTCCCATAAAGGGCCTTCTATTAGAGTTGGTAGCAAACCATAACTGGAGACCAAATGCAAGATTCAGTAGCCAAATATATGAATGAAGTATGAATGTTTCCCGTTGTCAGAAATTCTAAAAAAGCAGTGACAACAGTGCAGTTGTAGACAGCAAAAAGTAAGAATTAAATACTCTTTTCCAATAAAATTCAAGATTTTCTGTCTGTTTGTGAGTGTTAAATACAGGAGACACTGAAACACTGTTTTCCTGGTGGAGGGGTTTCAATAAGAGGGTTTTTATGGCCCTTTCATGAAACCTTGGCACTCCCAGACAGTGAAACAATTACACAATCTGAGTGTTTAGGCTGGAATAATCAACAAAGGAAATCAATGAGAAAGTGAGCTCTCATGATCAACGCCTGCACTGGTTGTCATTAGATTGATGAATTCCATTGATGTCATCCATCACTGACTTCATCGATTCAGAAAAGAAAAGACGAGTCCGCTGAGAGAAATCGACCTTGCGCGTGTGCACAAATGACTGTTTTGTGTTGCGCGGGATGGTGGCGAGCAGATAAGAAAATGAAAAGTCATCTTAGAGTGTGTGTTTTTGTGTTTTTACATTCATCATTGTGCACGTGCGTGTGTGTGTGTGTGTGTGTCTGAGCACTTAAGAAGGTATCCAGGTCACTCACCGAGCACGCCGAGCCGGTAGTTCATGGTCACCACGATCACGTTGCCGTAGGCGGCCAGGACGCTGGCATCGAACATGTTTCCAGTGCCTTCCATGTAGGAGCCTCCGTGAATAAACAGCATCACCGGCTTCTTCCTGCGGTCACGGATATCTGCATGCACAAAGAGCAGAAAGCAGGGAATAGAGAGCAAAAAAAGGGAAAAAAAAAGAAAGTCAATAACTGTATTTACACCTCTCATATTCTCTTTGATCACACATTGTGTTAGATAATATACCGAACAAACAGCAAATTGCTCAGCTGGATGAAAACACAGCACTGTATCAGAGTCTAACAACTGCAATGTTCCCTGCAGCTGGATGTCAGCTCTTAAAAATGAGCTTGAGGTAATTTAGATTTCAGGCAATGATTCAAGCTACAGGCAATAAAGAGAGACACCACTACAAGAATCTAATCAAATGTTTCCTGGTGATTAAAGCAATAATGCTCAAGAAAATCACAGGGTAGTGTTGCATATTAGAGCTAACCTGTACATCACTGCCTCTGACAATCTTTATCTCACACTGAGGCCCAACACTGATGCAATCTCACACCCGGCGCACAAGCAACCGCATGTGCAACTGATCCCGCCTGTTCAAGGTTATTTGCTACATGCAAAGCACAGAAATGAGGGCAGACCCAGGTAATTAGTTAAAACTGGGAATGTATGAATGTGGGGACCAAACAATGCGCGCAGCAGTCCATTTGCTGCGAGAGCTCAAAGCGATGGTGTCAAAGCTCACGCCGAAGAGCTCTCCGCTGCAAAGGAGGAACGTTTTAACACGGTGTAAAAAGGCACTCTGGGATGACATAGCGCAGTGAAAACAAGCGGGCACCACAAACGCAGTTTTACAGAAGCTGAAAAAGCACCAGCATGACATGAGTGGACACATTAAAGCCAGGCTTGCACAGAGTGAAGCTGACATCTGTACAAACCTCTGAAGAAGAACATTCTGTGTGCAATCAACAGATAATAAAAGGCCACTGGCTCTATATATATCATGTCTGCTATGAATTTCCATAATTTCCTCGTTTTATTTTGCACCTTGGAACTTGGAACTCCCTTAAATGCAAATTGCAACTCGCCCTCAGCAGCAGGGACTGCTGTATGAACCTATTTCTAGGTCAATCCCCCTGTGGGGAATCTCTAGAAAACACCGTTTTCTTGGATGCTATCATTTTGCACTGGCACAAATTGTTACTGGATCCTGCCTTAAGGTGAAAAAAATGGAAAGTAAACGGAAAAGTTTCGCATGAAAATGACATTTTTACCATCAAAACCAAACTCCCAAACTCCAACACAAAGTTGGAGTTGCTTCTTGAGAGATATTCACTGTCATTCTATAAGTCTTTAAATCCAGTCTTAAAATGTAATTGCAGCAGAGTGATTTCACTTTTGCTGAGACATTTAAACCACAGTAGCTGCCATTTTCTTTGCTTTAAATAAATGCAATGAAATAACCTACTGATATGCATATTGTTGCTGAGCTGAGGTTGTTTAGCTGAACTATATTGTCTGCTCGCCTGAAAACATGATGACAATGATGATACATTCTTCCATCATTCCTCATTTCAGAGCGCATCCAGTCAATGTCAGTCATGAGAGGCTTCAGCATATGCCTGTTCATGCAGCGCAGCGTGCATGCAGGAGGGTCCCTGATGGGCCCTCGTTGGCCTTTGAACCAGTCTCCCAGCTGACTTAGAGCAACGATACTCCTGCCTGCCAGGAGCCTATGGTAGCATATGGCACACAAGACATAGAACTGTGGCACAGTGACAGTCCCTTTTGGCTTCTGTGTGTGAGTGTGTGTGTGTGTGTGTGTGTATCTGTGTGTAGGCCTGGGGACATGAGAGAGCAGTAGTGCAGAACAACCACATAAATAACCACTACAGCATCTGTTAGAAAGGAAGAGAGATGGAGGGTGTTTGGCTCCCTTTGAAACCTGTTTATACTGCATATATATATATATATATATATATATATATATATATATATATATATGAAATACCTGCTGAAACATGCAATAAATGTTTCACATGGAAAACACACGTTAAAACACCACGCACACAGTCGTACATATACACAGCCATAATGCTAAACCCAGTGCATCAGTCAGGCAGACATACTCACACTGGGGAGAGAGAAATTTACAGGCAGCTGCAATGGAGAGTCGCTATGGCAACTGCTTCACTTTGACTTGTTTCCGCCTCTCTCTCTCTCTCGCTCTCTCTCTCTCTAAGTCTCTCACTCTCCCTACACGAGCCACTCTCACGTGGACAAAGTCTCATTGACTGTTGCCGTGGCAACATATTGCACCCGTGCATCTCTAACCCCCGTGGTGCCCTTCGCCGCGTCTCCACCTGAATCTCATTTCATTAGCGGCAAATGACCACATACACACTTCCTATACACGCGCACACACACATCTCTGTATTCTGCATCAGGAGATGAAGACTGACAGCCGCTGGCATCATGGGAGACAGAATGCAGATGCACTGATGTACCCACCCAAACCCACATAAGACACAAACACACACATGCATGCACACCAAGCCGGCTGTCACAGTTGACCTGTAGACTCTGTGTCCATGGATCAGTTACAGGGCGAATCGTTCTGGCACAGTGACAGATAGGACTGAGGCCCTCGGGGGCTACAAGCTCTCTCTCTCTGTCTCTTGCTGTCTCAGGCTCTCTGTCTCTCTCTGCCTCTGGCATTACTGTGTTTCTACCACAACTAAAGTTTAGCATGCAATGCCCAGAAATGGGCGGATGGTTAGGTCCCCAACCTCTGGATCCACATTTGATCCCAGTGTGGGTTAAACTCCTTCCAGTGCTTACAAAAAACACAGCTAGGGCTCCATCATTAATCTCTTAAAAACATGCAAATTAGATGCAGCAAGGTGCTCGGAAAACTAATCAGATCATCAGCTCTCCTGGGAGAACCTGTGGTGTATGTATACTGTTCATATCATTTGTTTTTCAGGAGTTATTTTGTTCACAACATGTCTACAGGCAAACACAACAGATGCTGCATGGCAACATAATGTCCTGTATACCATGTACCATGCAGGCAGTGTGGGATATCGTTAGAAAGCCTCAACAAATCCTAGACAACCTACCCTAGATTTTCTGCAGATGGTCAACACTTCCACACAGACACGAGCTAATGCTGCATTCGCAGTGATGTCATGAATGTGTCGCCAGGGGAAAGAAGAGACCGGTACTCATGTTGACATGTGGCACTCCAGCGATTTGTGTTATGTTCCTGTTTGCGTGTTTAACTAAAGCAACAGCAGAACTGTAGCAACAGGTCAACAGTTGTCAACAATGCATGCATGAACTCCAAGCTTACTGTTTGTAATTTTATTTAATTGACAGAGGCCTCCTTGTTTACTGACTGCTCTCCTACAGCTGTATTTTTCTGTTAAGTTACCGCTAATGCAAACCAAACATTTTAAACAGCTGCTGCTGCTTCACATCACAGGAATTTATAGTATTTAACATATTTTTCCATTGTGGCAATACAAGTTTTACTTTAGTAAAGGGTCAGAATAGTAAATAGAAAGTCTGAAAAAATATAGATGTGAATGGCTACTTATTAAAACCCTGTTGTGTGTCTTTCACTAACGCTCCAGCTTTTCCAAAACTAACTAAAAATCGTAAAAGCACTTTAACTATAACGACACAAACCACTAAAGACAAAGAGGAATCAATGATTAACTAAAAACCCAAACTGAAAAGGTGAATGAAATCAAACAACCTAACAAATTGGCTAAAAAAAAAAAAAAAATGGCTCTGCTCAGCAAACACAAACAACAACAACAAAGACAAAGCAAGATGGCAGAGCAGCTGAGGGCTGTTACCCTGAGGAGCTTAGCACGGCTGCTGATCCTTTCAAGCAGAACGGAGACAATGAGACGATTAGGCCTAAACTTGTGTCGAGTGTTCCAGTTTTACACACCGCCCAGCGTTGCCCTCAGAGACGCCACCCTCTGGTCTCCTGATGGGACGCGGGCCATCATCTCCACTGCATTGCAGACTAACTGATTAGTTATGGAGACGGTCTGTGTCACTTTCAGGTGTTGATTTTATTGGAATTGATGTTTGCTGTCAGTAAACACTGACAAATCCAGCAGAGAGGGAGAGGAAAGATTGATATGCACTTAAGTGGTGGCTGAACTTCAGTGCGTAACAGGAAAGATAAGTGAGATGAAACGCTTTAGATTGTAATGTCTACATTAATATTTTCTTATTTTTTAAATAATAGCAGAGGCTCACCCGAGGCTCAACCACAATCTGCCTCACTAGGCTTTCCTGAGAGCTTCAGCAGCGGAGACATGTGTGGAGGACACGGCATTTAAAGAGCATATATTACTTCTTAACAGAACAGAGAGCGCAGACGCCTGCTGAGATATCATCTTCCCATATGTTAAAGTGAGCATGGAGAGATAGGAGCGGAGGGCCCTCTCCTTACAGAGAGCCGTAATTAAAAAGATATTGAATCACGTTGGGGTGAAACGACAACTCAAGGGGGAATAACGCAGCATACAGAACTTTATACCATCTCCAAATTAGCATTTTCATTTCTCTCATATAGGCTCGACTTAGTGGGTTTTTTTTTTTTTTCTCCACCATTTCTATTTTCATTTTCATTAGTATGGATAGGCCGGCGAGTGTGTGTGCACAAGCACATGCGGGTGTGAGGTAGAGATAAATATTGACCTTTTACGCTGAGGTTTCAAGCTGTAATAATAGGGAAATTGCTCACAGCAAATGATGAACTGTCATCTGTGTGCAAATACACAGAGAGTCTTTGTACTAGTGGTCCAATTAACAGGAAAGGTTACAGAGTGGTGAAAATATTGTAACAGTGTAATGGACGGAATACATTTCTGAATATTTCTGAGACCTGTAATTTGAGTTATGATGGATCAGAATTATTATAAAAAGCTTATCTTTTATGTGCAAGTCAAGCTGTTTAAGAAGGACGTGGATACACTGTACATCCCCAATTTATGTGGTTAAATATACTCTGGAATCGGGGCTTCACTCTAAATATGCAACACATCCTCCTCATTAAGAAAACATCTATTGAAATGCTGATGGAGAAATATTTCTCTTGAACTGAACTATAACTGTCCATGTAAATGTTATCTGCTGCTATTCAGAGGAAAAATAATTTCATTTGTACAATAAAAAAAACAAGTTTTTACACTTCTTTGATGCCCCAGAACTACAGATGTAGTTTTCTTAGAAATGTAAAAAAATACAGCAGAACCACACATTTACATGGTCTGTCAGATATTATTGATAGCTGTTTCAAAATGTCTGTTTGAAGGTGTTTAGTCAATATTATTTCAAGCTGGTTATGTGCAACCTGAAAAAAAACTGCATCCAGAAAAAAAAAAAAAAAAACACTTGTACACACAACTGTACTAGTGTGTCTGTGTGTAGGGGCGGGGGGTCAATAGGAGGTCAATGGCAGACTGATGTGATAGAGGGCTGGAGGTGGAGACAGATGCATGGTGATGAATGGGATGTGATGAGATGCACAGCAGCAGAGCTGGCCTATAGGCCACTGAGCCGGGCTAAAGCTTAATCGTTAGAGCACAATGGATCAAGGCAAAGGCCATACTGATTGCATCTGGGACGTGTGTGTGTGTGTGTGTGTGTGTGTGTGTGTGTGTGTGTGTGTGTGTCTCCATGCACTGGTATTATAATACTTGTGAGAAGCAGTAGCATTACAGCTAGTCCACACTTTAAAAAAGGCATCCTTTATTTGTCTTAGTGTTTGATTTGAATCATTTTACGTTTGTGGCAAATATGCCATTAACACTTCTGTGTTTTTGCATGTTTTAGCTCATTAACAACACATACAGTACATTTACTTATATTATTTTATTACATCTTCATGTATTTTTTGCCAAACTTACATTATTGTCTTATAGAAATGCAGCGGATGACATGAAATGCTTAAAAATCTCCTGGCTGTTGGTGCATTCAAGACCTACTAGGAAGCTCTGACATTCAAGGCAGGAGAGTTAGCTACAACATAGCATTGCATTTACATGATATGCTGCCAGAAAATCAAACCCAACATACTGCACAAACGAAAGAAGCAAACAAGAACCTTGTCAAAATTAATTTGATATTTTCTTGCATTAACAGGTTGCTGTTTGGCAGCTGACTCTCAAGTCTCCCAGTGTACCAAGCCTCTTAACACCCTGATTAAAGTGTGCATAATTATATGAAGACTACCGCAGTGCCCGTTCAAAATGTGCCTGTTTGGAACGGGCCGACTGCTTGGCCTCTGGCCACTACTTCAACGCATAGAAAAATTAATACAGTTAATGTGAGATGTGAATGAGTATATATGCTAACAACATGAAAGAAACTATGATTCAATTATACGCAGATGTTATAAATAAGAAGTACTATAATAGTAAATACATGTTCTTTTCTCATTTCAAGTAAAATAAGGGCTGCATTTAAAAAAATAATGTGCATCCTAAAATAAAGTGGATCAATCACATTGGGCTCTTAGATCATTTCTGTGCCTTCAGTTCGGATTTGAGTGGGTATGTTTGCTCCAAAGATTTGTGCTTTGTCTGGAGTGGCGCTTCACAATCGCCAGTTTAGGAACATATGAGGCAAACTGGTTTTGAGCTGCTCCGTGTTACGCGCGTAACTGTATTTGGCTCTCAGCGCTTCCAAAATGTGGGTGACCTACGCTCAACAATGTACCTGAACGCCTCCTGTGTAGACACTCGCTGCTGATCTGCTAAACATGCCGCTAACGCTACGCTTTCTGTCTAGACACAGGGTAAGAGTGTCCATTCTTGATTAAAAGCTCTGTTTTCGCTGTCTACTTTTCTCTTTTTAGAGCACTTTTCTCTGACTCATGTCACACCTCGTCTCTACTCTCTCTGACATGTTGGAGTCAGTCCGCAGAGCCCTGAAGCTCCGCTCTGCCCCTGCACAGGGAGCAGCAGCTCACTGATCGCTGGTTTATTCAAAGTTTATTAATATTAAACGTATCGCGTCTCCAAATTGCACCAAATTCAACACTGCACTCTCTTGGGTCCTCAGCCATACATCTGGCAAGTGTGGAGTTGATTGGATAAACGGGTTTTGAGATACGCGAAGGACATACATACATACAGACAGACATACAGAGATTCCTTCCTTAAGTAGCGCTAATTAACAATTATATTGCCTTGTAAAAGATTAGCCATTTTGGATCACACAGACATGTTGTAACACTATCAAAACCCTACAAAAAGATAGTTTTGACACAGGATTTTAGGTTGCTGAAGTGCCACTGAACCCATGTGTCTACTGCTTACTGTGTATTAAGCTTCTTTAAAGTTTAAAGGCTCAATTCCAATTTAATGATGGCCATCGGTTAAAATAAAAACCATGAAGAACCGGAAAACTCCACCACTGCCCTATTGTTCAGTGCACAGAATATAGAAACACACACACACTCAGCACACACACCAAGTGCTGCTCCTGTTGTCTCTATTCTCACTGTCTGCCTGAGCTTATAACACTGGGACTGTGGGGACCAGGATGGAGTTAGGATGATCCTAGCTGCTGTGCTGTTTGTACTCTGTCTACACCAACTTCACTTCACTGCGACATCGAGCAAACACCCACCTCACAGCTCAATATGCTGGCAAAGATCAGAGCAACAAACCCCCTGCAACCCCTACAAATATAGGTAAACAGCTTCTGCTCAAAGGTATGACAATTATCTAGTACTGTTTTATGATTATCACTGCTGTATTATACATTAATATTGGTGAGGCACTTAAATATCTTCACCTCCTGCGTCTACTTTCCTGTCCCTAAATCAGACAGCAATGCTTCTTCTTTCCCTCAGCAGATTAAGAGTGGGCGCGTTAAAAAGGAGCAGAGCGAGGTGGAAGGGAAAAAAAAAAAAAGACGAGTAGGACCACTGGGAATAATAGCTGCCCTGGCTGGCCGGTCTTACAACATGCTCTTATTACACTCAATAGCATCTCCAAAAACACAAGTGCTCCTCTCTAATTTTCTCCCGCTGTCCATCCATCTGTCTCCCTTTCTTCTTTCCTTCCTCTCTCCACTCTCCACCACCTCTTTGCCTTTCACTCCTTCCACCAGCAAGTGCTCTCCCTCCTCTCTCTTCCTCGCTTCCTGTTGCTCTCAATCTATCTGACGTTCTTTATCTTTCACTCTCTGCTCTCGTCCTCCGGCAGCCGCCACCCTGACCTCTCTCATCTTCTCCACTTGTTTGTTTTCTGATCTTCATTTTCTCTGCGATACCCCCCCCCTTCTTTTTTTTTTAATCTCTCGCTCTTTCTCCCTCTGTCTTAATCTACCACTAGCTAGCCTCTTGCTGTGAGAGGCTATTTGTCTTCCTCCATCTTCTTCACATCTCTCCATCACAGGCTTCGGTAGCACTTCTGTTAAACTATATCCCTCACCCCTTCCTCTCTCCCATCTGTGTTATAAATAGTGGTTGGATTAGGCTGACTTTTTGTTTTGCTCACTATTAGGGAGCAGATCAATTCCACAAATTGAGTGGATGGGGAAGCGAATACACACACACACACACACACACACACACATCCGGGCACACAGCCCCTCTGTCCTCCAAAATGCCACAGTGACAAAGACAACACAAACACAGGCATTGTCCTTGTTTTCCCACCGCTGCCTCTCTCTTAACAGTCCTCTTCTCTTCCATTTTCCACATCCCTTTCTTTCAGCCTTAAGCCTTTTGGACTTCAGTTGACCCCTCTTCCTCCTCCTCCTCCTTTCTTTTCCTTTCCTTTTCTTTATCTCGACATTCTCTACGCTTGACTGGTAACAAAATACCTACATTTTAATGTGACAGTCTGTGTTTGTTTGATTCTAGGTTTGTGTGCCTTTTAAGATAAAGAAGTCTTAATAGTTGCTGAGTCTTGTTTGAAGAACCATGGAAACCCAGGCACACTCAGCTGCAAAATAGCTCGTAAAAATATCAATATCAAAAAATAAATGATAGTGAAACTGCAGTTCTCCTAACACAAACATACACTTGGTGCAGTTGTTACTGTAAAACATGGGCACTCCTGTTTCCTTATTGCTTTAAAACTGTCCTAACTCTTGTATATCTGTCCTGTGCTTGTGTGTATGAACTATTTTTCTCTACACTTTTCCTCACAGGAATATAAACCAAAAAAATACTCTTAAATGCGGACATTTTACTAGTTCTCACAATTACAAGAACAAGTTAGGGCTTGAGTTAAAGGTACCCTGTGGAGTTTTTGACCACTTGTAACACTATGGAGCAATGTTTTTATTTCTGGGTCCCCATTTTGCTTGTCTCACGCACATGTACGCTGTGGTGATGCTACACACATTCACATTATTCAACTTTAAAGCTGCAATGATAATAATCGATCAGCTGATCGACAGATAATTAATTGGCAGCTATTTCAATAACTAATTTTTTAAGCAAAAATGCCAAAAAATTAGCTGCTTCTAGCTTCCCAATTGTGATGATTTCATTGCTTGTCTTTGTCATACATGATAGGAAACTGAATATCTTTGGGTTCTGGACTGTGGGTCAAACACAACAAGACACCTGAAGACGTCACCTTTGACTGGAAAATTATAAGTGGCATTTTACCTTTTGCAGACTAATTGAGAGAAAATAATGAATTACTACAGATTAATCGATAATGAAAATAATTGTTAGTTGCAGCCCTTATTCCACTTATCTGCAGGTGGTAGTGACGCACCAGCAATTCATCAACAAACGCAGGGAAGAACAAGGCTGCTTTCAAAATGTTTTTTAAAAAATTGGATTTTCAAATGTTTTATGAGAACGAAAATGCATTCAACACTTTTGTTAGACCTCAAGGATGGAAACATAAATTTGTTTGTTTACAAAAAAGCTCTACACAGCACCTTCTAAGGTTCAATTTAAAATGAGATTTAGGATTGGTTTGTGTGAGATGTATGGTGAGATCTGGGAGTTAAGTTGCTCCCTCTCTTCATCTTTGGCACAGTACAAGAAGCATTTATGATCTGGCTCTTGGTTTAACATCACCAAGTTGAATTACTTCTATCACCAATAGCAATATAGATTTTTATATACTGCAGACATTGCAGGTTATTACTTGGAACAGATATAAGGAATGGACATCAGTGGAAGGCAATCATGTGTGCACATACTGTAAATGCACATACATTTCTTTCCTTTGTATTTGCACATTTGTGTAAATCTATGAGTGTGTATTCAGCCATGCTCTGATGCTCCTCCTCGTCCGTCCTCATGCAACCTCTCATTATCCCCGGTCCACCTCCCTCTCTTCCTCCCTCCCTCCCCCCTCTCTCTCTCGGCTTCTCCGCCCTCGCTCCTTCCCTCCCTCCTATAACGATCTGGCCATTACTGGGGCTGCCGTTTCAGCCCTGGTTTCATGGGGTGTCTGGGGTCTAATTGGGACTGAATGAGTGTGAGTGTGTGTTGCAGTGAGGCCTCATTGACACAGGCTTGGATCCAGTAGTTGGCTTATCCATCCCCCCTATAGAGACCCTGAGAGAGTCTTTCAATACAGACACACACACTCAAACATATTACACACTCACTTTTGAAATGCATGTCCTACAGACACACACTTGCTCAAAAGTACAGCTTTATACACATGCATGAAAACAGTTTTCATCTATGATAAATCTACGTTTACGCAACTTTGGGTGAACATAAACTCTTCAGGTGTTCTAGTTTTATCATATTTGCGAATGCATTTCTTGTATTCAAAATTGTACATGCATGACTGCAAACTTGACAGAGCGTGGCATTAAGAGTGTACCATCACACTGCAAAAAAAAAAAAAAGCTCCTTCAGTCATTCTGTGTTTTCCATTCAAACCACACGAGAGTGGAATTCTGTGCCAGTAAATATCACAGAGCTCAATACCTCTAATTCGTTTGCTGAGAACCTAAAGTACCAGTAATCAGAACTGTGAGCACTGAATCGTATATTTGCAGAGGAGTGGGAGGTGACTGCTGTCGGCCTGTATCTGTTTGTTTTACCTCGGGCATTTCAGAGTGAATGTTTTTAGTTTTTAAATTGCGTGTGGGAATTTGGTTTTGATGAATGAACTGCACTGTAATAACGATGACCAGTGTGGGTTTAATGTCAGTTTTCTTGTAGTTTTCCAATTTTTCCACTGTTATTCTATCACTTTGGATCGGGTGGTTTTATTGTAGGTTTTCTTTCTTTGGTTGTGCCAATTTTTCTAACGTTTAATGTACATGTAATGTGTGTAACTGCAGTTCATATATGAGACCATTTTAACATTGTGGCAAGGGGCAGCATAGGGACAGTAGTCAGTCTCAGCTAACTTTGGTACATGTGTATTCAAATGTTCATCATTTGCATCTTTATTAATTGTTCATGTTAAGTTATTGCTTAAGAAATAGTTTGGTCCTAATTTCACACGACACTATTGCATGTTTTGTATACATATATAAACTGTACAGTATAGTACCTTGTGGGTGCAATGCATTCTTTTTCTATTTGTGAGTATATACGTTCCCGCAGTAGGAGCAGAGAAACAATAAATTGGGTGTAGAGAGTGTCCGCTGTCGTAGCCATTCAGACACCAGCGTTCCCATTAAGTAATGCTGTCAGCTCTGCCTCTACCCACCGCTCTCCATCTCATACATAACAATACCTCCTTAATTGGAATGCTACTCCGACAGTTACAATCCAATCCAGGTGGAAACACACAAACGCTGCAAAGTACAAAGTGAGAAAGAGACAACACAACCTGGAGGAAAAAAAAAAAAAAAAAAAAAGTGGCGGCTAGTCAAAGTGAGTGGAACTTTTGCAACTTAACAAAGCAACTTTGCTCAACATGTAACGGCTGAGCTGACGTGTGTGAGAGAAATGATTCATCTTTCCTGCTGTCTGTGCTAGTGCAATATGTGTGTGTGTGTGTGTGTGTGTGTGTGTGTTTCCTCAGCAGGCATACGGTTTGAGGTGTGATCTCTGCCGTACAGACGCCATTGCCAGGAGCCTGGCGATCCACCCGTGTGTGTGTGTTTGTTGTCGTGAGAGTGTGTGTGTGCAGCCGTTCATCTGTAATCAACCATTTTTTACATGCATAGAGATCTTCCTTTTCCTGTGCTCCACGTCACCCCAGGAGGGATGTGGATTATCAGCAGCCACTTATCTCGTCTTGTCTGGCCTGACAGTTAATCTGATGGCGTAATACTGCTGCTCCAGAGCTGTCATTGCTGTGATTGGTTTTTTTTACAACACCCACACTTCCTTGTATCTATGCAACTCAACCAAAAAGACCATAATTATCTTGAAATATGACTGATGGGATTTTTCCACCTGTGGTCCCAGCTGATCACATCTGTCTCTTGTGTTGATGCAGGATCCAAAATTAACACCTTGGCACACATTCCACAAACTCGTAAATAAACGTGCCTGCCAAGAATATTTTTATTGGCTCAAATATTTACTATACGCCTTTAAAATAGGCTACACCGCCTGTTTTCAATGCTATTCATCAGATGTTTGAAATGAAAAATCTTAGTCAAACCAACAAAACCAAAACGCATGAGGGGAAACAGTGTTGGCATGAGCGTATGAGCAAAGTGGCTCAAATACTGTATCTGTTTAAAAAGCTTGCAGCCAGCATTGCAGTTTACAATGTTTGAGAAAACCAAAGATGAATCTGACCCTGTGCAGAGCGTAAAAGTGTAAAAAAAAAAAATCCCATTCTAATCCCCGTTCTGTAGTTCTTTCATTTAGAGTAAAATTGATGCCACATACTGTTATTATCAAGTATCGTTTTCAAATTTCCAGCGCTAAATTTAAGTCATGTGGCGGCAGCGTGGGGTGAAAAGATGATGATTATTAAGAAGTGACTAAAGAAGCTGGACGTGTATCCATAGCTGAGTCTCCTCCATCACACACTAAATCTCCTCCACATCTATCATCAACCCTAATAAAGCAAATATTCTCTCCGCAGGGTTTGCAACCATATTTCCAACACAGCAGCATGGGAATGGGTATAGATATAGAGATAAATAGCACAGAAAATACTCCTGTAGTCATTGAGGAGGTCAGCTGTCATGGATTATCACCTATCCCCCACTCGTGCAGCATCTTGAAGTACAGCACTACACAGAACTTGTGCAGTATGCTTGAATGTAGCTCTTAAAACATGCACTGACCTAGTGTATAATTCTGAAATCCTTCACTAATATTACTGATCTCACTAGTGCCAGCTGGGAGGTCTTCTCTGAAATACAATTTGACAATTCCAAACTTCATTTGTTTCAGTGAGCACTTTAAAGTTTATTGATTTGGATTAAATAGACCCACAATAGCTCTTGGCTAGCTCAAAGCCAGCATTGGGCTATTCACTGAGGTCCAGGAGTGGAAGAGGAGCTGAGCCAGCCTTCACTGTTGCTTCCCTCAGTCCCTTATAGCCATTACACACGGCAATAAACCCAGCCAAGAGCAAAACAAAAAAACTGTGTTGAGCTTTTTCCCAAGCGCTAAGCTAGCTGACAGATGACACGGCGCCAAGTAGCTCTCTCTTTCCCCGTCTCTTTCTTTCTCGCCCGCTGTCCTGCTCTATCTCCCGGTACCTTCCGATTCCTTTTCATCTCCGTCTTTCCCTTCCCTCCTCTTCGCTTTCTTTGTCTTGGCAAAGGGGTTTCAAGCTCAATAAAATAGTATCTGTCAGCGTGCGATGGAGTAGGTGTATTCGACACGATATTGACACAACCTTGACACGACGTGGGCCGAACGTCGAGGTGATGAGGAGGCAGGGAGCTTCAGCGGCAAATAACCGACGGGCCCACTGAGAGAGTGATAGAAGGAGACAAGAGATTGAGTCTCTGTAGTAATGTTAAAATAAAGCTGGTTTGACAGTACTGTTGATCCTTTACTGCAGAAAAAAATTCTGTTCTGGACTCTTTTGTACTGTGCCATGCTGTACTGTGCTGTTATTCTTTTGCTTTCTGCACTAGGATGTCCTGTTTTGTTGTTTTCTGTTTTATATGTTGCATTTCCCACTGTGAGCAGTTAAATTTGGTCTTGCCCTCCCCCCCCTCAATTCTCCTCTGCTTTTTTTTTTTTGCTTCTTTCTGCTTTGTCTTCCCATTCTCCTTTCATCATGTTTCAATATTCTACTCAACCGTGTCCCTGTGCCATCTCATCCCATTCAAAATCCTCTTATAAAGTAATTTGTACTCAGCACATAAGGATGTAAAAATGGTGAAATAAATAATAGAATGGATGACAGCCTGCACATTTCTCACTGCTGATTACTTGCGGTTCCTTGTCCTTTTGTATTTCACAATTTAGAGATTTGTCTGTTAAAATGTTTATTGTACAGTACATTGAATATTATACTGTGTCCGTGCTGAAAAGCCTACAGGAAATGGAGAGATTTAGCAGGAGAGCATCTCCCTGGATGCTCCTAATTATACGAAAAAGATGAAATGTGCCAAGTCTCCGTCCTCGCATGGCGCTGTATTCCAAAAACAAGGGATTGTGAGCGAGTGTTGTAATAGGGGGGGGAAGTGTTTTACAGCGACTGTGTACGTCTGAGAGCACGAACAGAGAAGCCGATACAGAGAGATGCGGCGTTGCCCACAGGCCAACGTCTGTTAGCGGAGTTATAACCGGAGTGGAACGACCACATAATACAGAGAGACAGAGTGAGGAGGAGGGGAAGAGAGTAACAGGCAAAAAGAAGAGGAAATTGAGAAAAATACGTTGATGCAGACAGAGTGGAGACAAAAGCTTGTATCTGTCTCACACAGACACAAACAAACTCTTATTATTGCGCCGCACCATCTACCATCTTGCCATCCAGGAGGGAGCGTCGTAATGTCTTCTATTGTCTTGCGTTTCTTGCTGAAGTGTCTCTGTGATAAAGCCGCTCCGGCCGGCTCTCTGATGTCTTTCATCTGGCTCGCCATCGACAAACACAAAGCATCTACACTTCCTCCGGTGCTGCCATCACTCTGACTAATACCTGTCTACATCTTTTTATCCGTTTTGCTTGTCTTTCACTCTCTTGCTCTCCATCTTCCTTGCCCTCCGCTAACATATAACCACTAAGAATCATCTCTGGCAACCAAAAGTAAACATTTTGCTTAAGAAAACTGTCTGACATCCAAGCTTGTTTCAGCTGTTAGGTGGCATATGTCATTAAAAGACGTTCATTAACGACTGATTCAGTAAACGGTGCTCATTCATCCAGGCAGTGCAGAAAAAAACTGCCACTTTCTGCGGTGCCAGTGTTACAAGCAGTTAATCAAAAGCCTGTTTGATACAGAGCCACTGTTTTGCTTTGAGCACGCGGCGGTCAGCAGGGACAGCAAATTTTACAGATAAAGTTTTACAAGCGTTTGGCACTTGGTCTGTAATAATTCCAAAGCCTGCGTGCTGTGTAGTTAAGTATTCTGTTTAAAATCTGGGGCACATGCTGTTCACAATATCCTGGATAAGATAAATAATTTCCTAAGTATTAGAAACATAAGTATGGATGCTGACACTGCTCTACTGAGTTGTTAACAGCATATCCTGGTCATTGTTGTTCTTCACTTGATGGTTAAGTGATTTTCTTGCACATATTGCAGAGTTACATGTTGGCACGTTTACCTCACAAATCTGACATTAGGTTTAGATATCGGTGGAGCCTTTTTCTTTAGGACCACATGAATTTGAGGTATATTCTCATTCATAACTGAAGAGTGTGATTTAAAAATGAATACTCTAGATTTTGTTTGTTTTTCAGCGGATCATAATTGTAAAATATAGGCCAGTTGTGCTTTTTCAGGATTAACAAAGCAGGCAAACAAACCTTTAAAGCTGCACTAATCAATATTTTTATATGAACAATGGATCAAATTTGTAATGTGAAAGGGGTCAGAATCCAACCCTGAAGTCTCCCTCAGCTCTATTAAGGATTTTAGCTCATTGTTTTGGTTTTCCAGCCCACGACTCCACTCTCAAGTTAACTCCCACCGGCAGCATGAAGATGTGTTTCACTGAATACTCAACCTGCCCATCATTAAACAGCTGATAGACAAAATTAGCGACTATAGTGAAGCATTTAGCAGCTTTTTCCTCAAGAGTTGGTGGAGACCAAAACAGAGCTAAAAAGACAGTGAATACTGGACTTAGATATGACTCCAAATAAATGTTTATGTTGTTCTGTGTCTATTGGATGCGTGGGTATTTGTTTGCTAACACATTTACCACAACAACTTTATAAGGTGATGTCAATGTTGTGTTTACAGCTTGTTTCCGCCTCCCCCAAGTGGTAAAAAGAATCAATGAAAACATTAATTGCTTAGATTTTGTAGTTATCAACTGTTCTATCATCTACCCATCATTCAACGAGTGCTAGCAGGTTCCAATTTTAATTCTTGATTTGGTGGTACAGCCCTTTTGTTTACATTTAAATTATGGACTGTGCCTTTAACAAACTACAGAGAAGGGTCCATTTAACAGTAATTAGTTGGTTATCTGTGTATATAGGTTAAAACCTACTGATCTTTATCATAGCTAAATGTAAAGTAAAAATTAACAAATCACTTTTACCTGACGGCACGCTCCAAGACAATAATTCCCAAATAAACATTAGATCTAATATTATTGCTTAACAAATATAATTTCCTTGACCAGAGGAAATAGCCTTCTCTCCTCTATTTAGATTATATTTCATAGAGAGAAAAAAGAGGCTACACTTGATGTATAGTTGAGGCTTTATAGCCTTCTGTTTCCATTTATACATTAGCAGCAAGCATTGAGCACTGTAAAATAAAAATATAAAATGGAATGATTCTATCATCCCTGCAGTCTGGGAAAGTAACAGCATTATAGTGGCTTATTAACTGAAAATGAAGTATCGACTACCAGAATCACTGAAGGTAAATCTAAACCTTTCACCGCTTTGTCTGATTAATGATACCTAATATTACATTGTAATTAAATACCCAGATGGATGATTCGTATTCTTATCATCACCAGCCATGAAGAAAATTTGACTGCATTATTGGAAAAAACCCAAGGCCTTCATCGATCCATGATATAATATACATGCTTAAAGGCCCCATGAAATGAAAAATACATTTTCCCAGTATTAATCCAGTGTCCCTGTGCTGATTGTTCATTTATCTCTTGTTATATGCCAAATATATGTAAAAAAAATCAGCATCAGAGTATTTTTTACATCAAAATTCCTGTCTTTTCTCTTCCTGTAATACGGTTTCAAATGTTTGATGACTCATACTGCACTCTTGCGTGTACAAAAAAGTTCATCCAATCAAATGTGACTTTGGGGCGAGTAGCTAGCCACACCAGTTATATAAAACGGCACTTCACTGTTTGTGGGTCGTAGTAGCTAACAGAGCAATATGGAGAGAGACAGGAAGAGATGTGTGTTTGGATATCAGTGGGCAAAAACTTCATTCATCTCTCCCTCGTCCTCCTCCTGATCTAACAACAGCTGAGGAGGTGTGTGTGGAGCCTCGCACTCAACTCTAAGCCCCGCCCACTGTTTAGCGGTCCAATCAAATACAAAAGATTTGATCTAAATCCCTCTTGTAACTGTACAACGCTCAAATATTCCGTTTCACTGGGAAATAGGTCACAGTACAGAAGCTAAAGACGCTCTAACTTCCGTTTCATGGGGCCTTAAATGCTTCAAAAAAGCAAAAAGCTACATTTTACTCTTGAAAGGAAGATAATCAGGTAACGAAATAAAAGATCTACGAGATTAAAAGCAGCAGCAACAATAAATACTGTAACATAACCTTTCTGTTTCTCTCTTTATCTTTTTTTCCTTATTTATTTCCAAGTTTGTTTTAAAGAAATCCAGAGACCAGGACATTTATTTCATTTTAGTACACCATCGGGAGGTTGTGTTGTAATAAAATTAAGGAGGTCTCCGTTTTAAGGATCTATAACATGGGGAGTCTAAATTGGCAGGTTGCAGATTACCAGACGCAGTAGGTCATGTTTAATTGCTTCTCGAACCTTGCACAGTTTTCTCTTAATCTCACCCTTTCCCTTTATTTGGGGAATAGGAATAAAGAGGTGGAGAGTTGAAGAGATGGCAGAAGTTGGTTGATTACATTCACACACAGCACAGTGTGAAAGTGTTGCTATTATTTTATTGTTTTTATTGTTTTGTTGTACGTTTCACACTGTTGATGTCATTTTCAAATTATGCTAGCAATAAAAGAGAACTACGATTGATTAATTAATGGATTATATAAAGAAAATGTTTAATATAGTTTACTTAATAATTACATTAAAGGGGACCTGTTATGCTTTTCCTTATTTTCAGTCATATATATAATGTTACAATGTCGGATGTTCATATTAAAATGGCCAAATTGTCAAATAATGAGGTAAACATATGTAGAAGTAATCGCTGTGAGCTAAAAGCACCTTCTTCAGACTGCTCTGAACGCTTGGTTTCACTGCTCCGCTAACATTATGGCATTTTTCTATAGTTTTGGGGGTAGTCAGGCCGAGCTATGACTCAAGTTGAGCTGGCACGCTGTGAGTGTTTTTCCATTACACAGCAGGGCAAAGTGAAATAAGTAGTTTACCCGTTGGAGCTGTGCTGGTCGTCTGCAGCTCTTCATCAAACATCATCATCACTGTGGCTGTTTCTGCTTGTACTCTTCCTCCCTGCATTATTTCTAACTGATCCGCTGAACAAACAGCTCCAAATATCCCAATATGTTGTTGTGTCGACCATTTTTTAGCGCCGCTAACAAAGCTCCGCTAATTCGGTAAGGAGCGCTTTTCATGTCCTGTAAATTCTTCACAATAAAAGTTATTTAGCCATCCAAAAGCTTTTATTATGAAGCAGTCAAGCAGGAAATGTTGGATTTTCATCAGCAGTAACACGACTCTAATACAGCTGACCCTCGGCAGGCTTCCGGGAAGGTGGCCAATCAGAACAGAATGGACTCATCGGGAGGGGGGCCTTAAAGAGACAGGAGCTAAGACTGCCTGTTAGAGACAGAGGCTGAACTGAGGAGCTGAATAAAAGGCCAGTATAAGATAAATTTTTTGAACTGTGAATCATGCAAAGCTACTCTAGTGGAGACATAGAATAAAAATATAGAGCTGGAAATTAGCATAATAGGTCCCCTTTAATAAAAAAATATTGCATTGTTTTCTTATATGACACATATGATAATTATTATTATATAAAACATGTATGTTTCCCCAAAAACACTATTCTAAAACTAAATTCTGTAAATAAAATGGTAGATAAGCTGAGTTTTGGTGGTCCAATCCTGCACTAGATCACTTAATGCAATGTGATGTAGATCAACTGTACTTCATCTGTGTCTGATAATTTGGTTTTGATGGAACATTTCCTTTTACGGGCTTATCCATGTTTGTATTGGGTGGTCCTGTTTATAACACTGTGTGTGATTGTGTGTGTGTGTGTGTGTGTGTCAGCGAGCACGTCAGCGAGAGGTGACATTGTTCCTGGCAGAAATATGTTCCAGGTTTGGGGCTCAGGTGGCTCCGGTTTGTCTCTGATCAGAGCTGACACACAGGACAGCCGAGTAACACACTCTCTCTGTCTCTTATTTGATTTAGCTCAATCTCGCTGTGGTTTGTAATCCCCTCCTCCCCACACACACACACACACACACACACACACACACACACACACACACACACACGCACCTATGCACAAAGCTCTGCTGTGAGCTCTATCAATCTTTTTGAACATCGCCTCGACACTGAGCAGCAGAGGCCCAATAGCCTTTGCTCTCTCACACCTGATGTAAAGCCAGAGAGCGAGCTGCTGCTGTTGAACTCATCTAGATAGGCAGAGGATGCTGCCTTAACTCCTTGTTGCTCTTCTTGAATGTACAGTGTGTACTTTTTACTTGAATAGCTTATGAATAGAGGTCTACATGGCCTTGAAAATACAGCTTCAAAGTGTACCAATATAAAAAAAACTGTTGATGCGCAGCTGAAAGAATGAGGACAAAGTGGTGGACAAAATGGATGAACTGATCACTGTTATCAGGTAAAAGCTGGCCACATTTTCTAGCTTCTTTCATTTAATGTTGTCCAGTACATTATTTTGTTGTTTAGAAAATAAATCAGGGAATCAACTGGAGAGTTTGTGCCAGGTTAATGTAAAATTGTAACAGTCCCTGCACAACGAATCCGGCTTCTTGTACTGAAATCGTTATTTGTGCAAATGTTCAGACAATTGAACACGAGTGAGTTTTTTTACGGTGCAGGTTTGCACTGGTCAAGCTTAAGAGCAGCCTGGAAGCTGGAATCAGAGTGCCAGTATCACAGCTTTGGGTATGTGTATGAATCTTTTCCATCCGGCAAGATGTAACCAAAAGGACTTAATGCACACAACTGGCCATTGTATTTTATTACTGTATTTTTTTACACATTGAGGCCATTGTAGCTGTCATTGGTTCAACACTAATGATCCACTTTTGTTGTATCCAAATCAGCAGTAGTTTTTTTAAAACTCTGCTTTCTGTCTCTTTTCAGATGTTAGGAGTTTGGAGAATTTTTCTGGTGACTATTTTACTGAGACACATGTTGTGTATAACAATACAACATAAAATCACGTGTCGATGCAGAATAAATGAACCAAGTGGGATTTTTACAATAGTTACAACAGGAGCTACTTAGGCATTGAGGACACCCAGGAGTTCATGTCTTATTGTCAGTATTGTTTTTGGGAATTACAGGGGATTTTAACTATTTGAGGAGCATTTTACACATGGCAGGTTTTGAAGGCTGATTCTGATCATTTTTTTAGACTAAATATATTTAAAGTTCCCCACAGACCTCCTTAAAAATTGTAAAAAAAAAAATTGCATCTACTCCTTCAGCCTCATCATAATCATAATAATACATATCTGTCTCCGGAAGTTTCAAGTTTCCACATCACACTTTGCTTACTGGACCAAGATTGACTCCAAACTATATGTGATGTAACAAATCATATTTGTATGTACACTACACGCCTTAAAATCTGATTTAAGGTGAGCACAGACAAACTTTCCTCTTTCAGCAGACGAATGTGAAAACAGCCTTCTAGTGTCAAACTCTGCACTTTAAATTGGACTATTTTCAGGCAAAATATACTAAAATAAATTAAAACATGACTGGATTCAGTTTCTCCACCAGAATTATTCCGTGGGAGTGTCAGGAGATAGTATAAGAAAATGTAAGTGCACAGTTAAATGAATGAAGAATAAAATGAAACCTGGTTACCAGTGTAACTAATGAGACTGTACAGGAGCTCATTTCCATTGGGATCAGGTTACCTTTGTGTATCTGTAGTCTTATGCATCTGCATTGTTATACAGTGCACATGTTTATTTGTTTTCTATGCAAGCTTTCTGTATTTGTATTCTTAAGTCTATCTCTGTGTTTATCTCTGTGTTTGAGAAACTTTTTCATGTATCTGTCAGTGTATCTCTTTGGTTTTGTTCCATAACTTACTCAAGTTTTTACCTTGTACCTGAGATGAATTCCAGTTTGGGATTGTGTTTCTGAGTTAGTGCGCTGGGATTAGCGGTTCCCAATCAAACAAGGTTAATTGCACGTTGTGATGAAGGATGAAAGACGTATATAGAGGAGTAGGGGGAGGGTGGGTAGGTGGGGGGGGGGCGTCCTGACTGGGCTTGACTGCTTGCTGACTATGGCAGCTCAAAAAGTTGTGCCTGTGCCAGTGCGTTTGATCACCAAGAAAATCCTCTTGTGTCAAACTTCCTCCGACTCCCGACTTCAAAAAATACCCCAAATCAAAGAGCATCACGGAGCAAGAAAAAGATTCACCCGCACAACCCTCAAAATAGCATAAAGAGAAATATGTATCAAAATATCATCAGTCATCTTTTTTCCTCCAAGAAACAAGTCCAAGAGAACAAGAGGGGGGAGATGAAAGTGCAGATAAAATCACCTCCACAGAGTATGTGCTGCAGGTAGGAGATAAATTAACAGCAGGCTGTGAGTTCTGCGTCCTTATTCTAGCAGCCGATCAAACCCACATCTTCCAAAGCGGGGCACAAGTGTCCTTGGATGTCCCCAATTTTTTTTTTTTTTTTTTTTTTTCCCTTTCTTGATTTGATGTTATCATCACTGACTTGGAATAAGGCTAGCTCAATATTTGTGTAGGTCCTTACTCAATAGCAATTTCATCCTTGAGTGGGGGATTGAGGAGTAATAATAATGCACCTCATTGTGTAAGCTGGTCTCAATAGGTCCTTTGTTGCTCAAAATCCTGACAACAATTTGGTTTCAGGGACAATGCTGTTAGTTGGCCAATGTATTTTCAAGGGCACAGTGGTGATGATGATGTCCGAGGCCCTCTCTCTATCAGTGGAGAGCCAGATAAGGACCTCGGGAAAACACACACAACTGCCTGTGCTGTAGATGGCTTTATAATGAAGGGTATCTCGGTTCCATTAGCCAGGCGCTATGATCATCCAGGGTTACATAAGGCTAATGATTTGCATAGGAAAGACAGCTTTTTAATTGCAACGGTCAGCACATACACTTACACCAACACATCGGTATGCATCTCATATCCAAAGTCCCACCTAAGAGATGTTTGACTTGTGTGTGTGTTTTCCACTCTATGTGTACACATCCCCCAAAAAGACTTCAAAACAAGAAAAAAGGAAAAACATGCAACAAAAATACCTTCGTCTCGAGGCTTGTTCATTGAAGATTCATCATGTTTTTTTGTGAGCGGACCTAGGGTTAAGAAAAAAAGGGGGGAAAAAGAGAAAAGAGAAAATTCAAAAAAGATTACTGGCAAAAACGGAAAAAAAAAGAATATCAAAAAAAGAAAAGAAGCAAGAGCAAAAAGGACAAATCAGCAAGAGTTCATGATTGCTTATTGTTTTTTTTTTTGTTTCTTTTTGTATTTTTCGTTTTTTTTTTTTTTTTTTTCCTTTAAAAAGAGTACAAAAACAAAAACAAAAGGCATCACAGACACAGATTTATCACAAGAAAAGACACAAGATCAAAGAAAGCTGTTTTGGATGTGATTTCCTCCTCTCCCCCTGCAGAAGAAAACGGCTGCCATTGTTTATATAGCTCCTCTCTCTCCCTCTCTCTCTCTCTCTCTCTCTCTCTCCATTAAACCCTATTTGTTTCCTGGGTCTGACTGTTTTTGGGGTGCTGGGTGGGTGGGTGGGTGGTGGTGAAGAGGGGGGAAAAGGGAAATGTGGAGCAATAAGGCCTCTGCGGTTTGAAGAACAGGACCCAGCCCTCTCCTCCCACCATATGATCAGAAAAAAGACAAAGAACTGGCAAAGAAGAGGACACCTATAGGAAGAAAGGCAACTTTGGGTCCTGATACTCAAACCCCCAAATTTTATGCCGACATCTCAGCAGTGAAAACACAGAAAATTTTAAAGGGCTGTTGCACAACATCAGTCAATTAGACCTTTTTAGATAGACACACTGAACACAAAGACACCTTTAATTAGACAGCAGATAGACAAAGACCCTGTAATGGTAAAAAAGCATGTTAAACATGTTGCAGGTAAAATAGGGCACAGGTGCTTTTGAGTTTTGGAGTGTGATTGAGCGTGTGTGTGTGTGTGTGTGTGTGTGTGTTTGTCATTATTTAGTGGTTAAACCAGAGAGCTATTCCCCAGGCGGGTAAATAATTACATAGCACAACAGCAGTGTGTTAATTTGAAATGACAAGTAAGTGTGACGCTAATTGCGCAGAGGAGTGCAGGTAAAAGGTGAATGTAATTTGATCCCCATCTGCCCACTGGCTGTTTTTGGTAAATTAAAAGAGAAGAGGAAGAGACAAAGAGAGAGAAAAAGAAGAAGACAGAGAGAGAGAGAGAGAGAGATAGAGCAGGAGAAAACATTGAAGACATTGAGAGAAAAATAACCTCCTCCTTTCCTCCCTCCATCATCATCTCTGAAGCTTTTTTTTTTTCCATTTGTTGATGAACTGCTAATGTCTCATTTAAGGAACCTAACTGTGACCAAATGATTTCTGCGCTATCAACCCTTCAATCTGTAGTCTTTCACTAATAGAGTCACAATCATGAAGTGAGGCGATTAAGAAGAATGTTACCAAAAATATGAGCAGAAAACACCCTTCAAGTCATCTTTTAGGTAACAGAAACACATTTGCTTCACTCACCAGCCAAAAAAAAAACAATGGTAATCTATTGAGTGGCTGGTACATTCAACTAACCATTTAGCCAGTGGACAAAAAAAAGATAATTTTGACCAAAATATTTGATCCGTAGACTGTTCACCTCGGCTTTCAGGAGGTAAGTACTACTTGAAAATACTCTTCACCTTAGCTTTCATCTGATAAATCCACTTTGGGAACTTGAGGTTTGGCAAAGAAAAACACTGGATTTCTTTCAGGTGAATTTGTGAAAAGAGAACTTCAACACTAACTGACTTACTGGAGGAGTCTGCTCTTCATCAGAGTGCTGTACAGAATAGGTGAAAGCTTACAGCCCACGTACAGTACACACTACAAGATGGTTAAATGTGAAGTAGAAATGTCAAAAGTACACAACAAAATGTTACATAAACAGTAACAAGAGCAGAATTTTTACAGCCATGTTTATAGCTTTGTGAGGCTCTACTAAATGCTCACAATGATAATGTTAACATGTTCAGCATCCTAGTATGATGTGTTAGCATGCTAACCTTTGCTAATTAGTGCTAAACACAAAGTACAGCTGAGGCTAATGGGAATGTCAGTTTTGCAAGTAGTTTGGTGATAAACAAAAGTATAAGGCAAACTGAAATTTTGACCTGATGGTGGCGCTGGAGAAAAGGTTATTACAGTTCATCCTGTGGTGAATATGAATGTCTGGACCATGTTTAATGACAATCCACCCAACAGCGGTGGAGACATTTAACTGCTAGTAGGGCGTCACACTGCAGATTCATCATCTGGAAACCATCAATGTTTGTACCAACTTTTGTGCCACTGCATCAAGCACATGTGAATATATGTCATCATCAAATAGTTGCTGAGATAGTTCAGCGTGGACCAAAGTAGTGGACCGATCAGCCCACTAGCGGCTAATAATGACCACACAGTTAAAAAATACATTAAGAACAGAATTCAAGACAAATACGTATATTAAAAATTGCAAAGTTGAACACCCTGATGAAGTGTTAGTTGGTGTTGCCGAGGTTATTTTCCCACATTTGGTCCTTGAGCTCCTAGTGAACTGGTGAGGTAGCAGGAACACTGTCTGTCTGTTGAATCTGGACACGGACTTGCTTCCAACAGACTCTCCCTCTAGATGTTTAGGCATTTACATCTAGACATAAACACTGTTTTCAGGTATTGGAATAATAATTAAAAATGACTTGACAGTTGGTTCCAAGCAAAAATAAAATGCTTCATCAGAAAATGACTTATCATGGCTAACGGAATGAAAACCTTTACTTTAACTAGTAATATTTATGTCCGTAAGGCTGAGGTTTATGATATTTTTAGTTGTTATAACCTGAGAGCTGCTGTTTTTAATACTTTCTATGGTATTTACAACCTAAAGACTGAGGTTTATGGTATTTGTCCGTAGTATTTACTACCTCAAAACATCAATTAAATGGTTTTTAAATTTAAATTTTGCCACTAGAAATCATTCAGCTACTGTCTTTTCACTGTGAATATGATGCAGCATAATTAGTTTTAGGCTGAAACACATGGGAGTAAAAACTATAACATCTGCAGCACCTCATTAGCTAACTGATTGCGCATCACACAGCACAAAACAACTAAAGAGAAATGGTGATGCATGTCAAAACTATCCACTAAAAAAGTTTAGCAAGTGATGAAAAACTTTAATAGTAACCTGCCCATCAAAGAAACCCAAGTAACTTTGACAAAATGGGGAAAGCAAAGCAACAATCAAGCAACCGTTACTGGCCCAGCAACATGCTGAGAAAAAGTGTAACAACGGAGCTTGATTGACATCTTTTTGCGATGAGTGGGTGAGGAGCCTGGCAGTGTGAATCAAGCCCAGAGGGGGGAAAAAAAAACCCTGGTTTTCCTGACATTTTAAGACTCTTTTCCCAATCAAAAGGAGCCGAGGTGACGGGAGCATGTGCAGTTTGATGGGAGCGCCACAAACCCATCAACCATACATACCAATCTGTAGATGACAAAAACACCAGGATATACAATTGTAAAAGAGTACACATTATTACATAATTTCATTAAAACAGACAGTTGCTGAGCAGTTATGTGATGTTTTATTTGGATTTCATGAATTATACAGTATCTGCTAAAGAATATTTTAGACCTCAAGTTGTTGACACCCTCTCTCGTCTATATCATCTTTTTCTTTTATCCTCCTCTGTGTGAAACTGTTTTCTTCTCTCTCTCTCCCAGCGTTTTTTTGCTGTGTCTGTATTGCAGGGGGGGGGGAGGCGGGCCGGACCGACTGCAGCTTACTTTGAAGCTGGTTATGTAAGTCTTCACTTCAGCTCCACTTCTCCTGATGGCCGCACACACACACACACACACACACACGCTCAAGCATCACACTTACACATCCTCATACAGTACACATGCGTGCAATAAACGGACGTACGCGACACACTGGCAGGCAAGCGGTTTTGGAGACGCATATACAGGTCATTCATACACAAGGTGCAGGAAAAAGAATGACATTTTATGAACATTATGCAGAATTATAGCATGATGAAATTATCACTGGGCAAACCTTTATGTCCAACATTATGATTCCGAGCAAGCTGCAACTGTGAAGAAACCAAATAATCACATATAGTGTTGATCCTCAGACCTTCATCAGGTGAAATTCATATTGTCAGAATTCTTTTTGATCAACATTTTGATATTGTGACCTTATGATCTAATTATTGTGATTATTATGAGCTTTGATTATTGTTAATATTGGATTTTTGTGTGATCTTGTGTTGTTTAATAATCTAATAACCAACCTTTTTGCATAATATTATCAATTTTGTACTAACTGTTTTGTGTTTTTTTCTGTCTATGATATATACTTATTTATTCATTCTTGGATATATAATTTTTATGATGGATTATATGTACCCATTTTATACTTTCATAACTGGAAGAGCTTATTGACCTTTATTTATATGAATGATGGGTGTTGCTGGTGGCAGCCTGTGATTGGTTTTTCCTGGGTCAGATGTAAACTCACAGAGCACTTTATTAGGAACACCTGTGCAATCTAACAGCTCTGCCATAAATTCTACATTTACTTGGTGATAATTCTACTTCATGTTTATATGGCGCCAGTGTTTGATCATATGACTTTTTCCTAAAAAGGTCTGATGATTGAAATTTCATTAACAAAGTGACTAAGAGTGTGGAATTCTTTGGTTTATTCACAGTCAAGACTTTATGAGCATACGCGTCTGTCAACTACAGGATTCTCCTAGTGGCAGCCATTAAAGGACTCACTATAAACTGGTTAAAACCCACTGTCTCAACATTCCAGTCATGGGTAGAGCGCTTGTTGCTACTCCATAATAGGGAAGAAATAACACATAACTTGAGGCTTCAGAGGAAGAAATTCTTGAGAAGGTGGAGCCCTGCTATGCCTCATGTTATGAGGAGAATTCCTGCTCCTTCCCCTCCGTTCCCCCCCTTTTTTTCTCTCTTTCCTCTCTTCTTTGTCATTTGTGGACAGTGTATACTGTAATTGTCTGTACTATTTGTACGCTGGTCTCGATTGTACTGTGCTAATTGTCTTTAAACCAATAAACAATTAGTTCCAAAAAAAAAAAAACTCATTGTTATCTGCTTAGCAAGCTTTAATTAAAAACTAACAATATTCATTTTTGAAGGCTCTGTTTTACATATACTGTGTAACAGACTAACAGCTTAGTCTGATGGAAGGCATAATAGTAGAACACACTTCATTGCTTTGAACAGAAATGAATATACTTATTATTTTTAGTGTGATGTGTATATAGGCCAAGATTACATAGCAATGCAAAATACTGTATATTGTATGTATATATCATATCTTTCAGTAGTCCTTATAGAAAAGATGCTTATTTCTTTGTTTTTATGGATATGATTGAGTGTGTGTTTGTGTGTAACAAATGTTTTTGTGCAGGCACAAGAGTAAGTAGGTGTTGAGTAGCTCATTTAGGCAATGTGTGCCAGTCCGGCATGATCTACGAGTAAATGGAACTGTGTCTGACAGCTTGTGAGTGAGCGTGGACCATGAATGATGGACGCTTGTTCGGAGCCACACAAAAGCCCTACGTGCGTGTGCATGTGTGTGTGTGTGTGAGAGAGAGAGAGAGAAAGAGAGACAGAGAGGGAAAGAGATGGCGATGTTGTCATTGTCCTAAAGCTAAAATATTGCAGCATAAATGCAGCGAATAACTCAATAAGATTTGCGCACGAGCGTGTGTGTTTATGGGATTGCAGGTTGTAGATGAGTAACTGGGATGAGTGAGATGTGACTGCCCTTCTAAGAGTCGGTCACCCACACATACAATCCCTATTTCACACGTTGTAAGTGGATGTTCTGGTGTGTGTGTCAGTATGTGTGTGTATAAGCGAGAGATACAGTTGTTAGATGTGCAGACAATCAGGCAGGCAGGCGAGCAGACCGACTTCTACTGCCGATCCTCTGCTTCATTATCACACACCACTGCTCTCTCAGCCACTACAATGTGCATGTGAGTGTGTGCGTGCATCTGACTGTGTGTGTGTGTGTGTGTGTGTGGGCCGGTCACAGACGAGTAGCTGAGATGAGCTGCGACTACAGTACAAACAACTGTGAAGTCCATTTTCAGATGAATGGCAGTTAAAAATAGGATCCTTCATGAGCCGGTGGAGGTTCTGTCCTTTCAGGTGATGTTCAACATTCACCCTTCAGAAATATTCTAGATGGGAGTTATATAGCCGTCATTAGTCACCCTGTCACAGTTAGTTTTCTGCTGCTCTCATATCATTAAGTCTCAATTCATTTCTCTCAATTAAATTACGTGATTTGCATGACTGTTTGTCAGACAATATTGCCAAGGTGGAATACAAAATGTGAAGCCTTAAAACTGCTTTTACATTCCAGCCAGAGTGAAATATAAACTAACATGATCACCTTTATCTTTCTTAATGTTGCAGAACTGCAAATACATACATTTAAAGCTAGAAAACACCTACAGTCTGTGTGCTTTTCAGTCAAACAGGCTCATGTTGTGGCTTAATTTTCTCTTCCTGTTGAGTCACAGGGCTTTCTTCTCCTGTCCATCTCACTTAAAATTAACCTTGCCTGAGGCAGCATTAGGTGAATAATAGGCTTTTTGGGGATATTAAAGTCAAGGACAAAGACAGATTGTCAGACTGTGACAGACTGTCAAAATGCTGTCCCAGCCAGTTCTACGCCATCAGCTGGAAAAGTGACCACAGCACACTAAAGTTTTACCAGCCTGGCAGCCTTATCAAAGGACAACAAAGGCATGAGAGGAGTTACAGCTAATAGTAACTGTTAAGTGTTGATTTATCGCTTACTGTAGGCTCTTTTCTAATGCAGCCTTGCTGAAATTAGAGTTTTGGCTCTATCTGACTGGTTGCCACACTGTTTCTGCATCTTCTGGAGGTTTAAAAGGAAAACTCATTCCTCTCATGAGTAGACTGCAACAGAAGTTCAGCAGCACATATTAAAAAGTTGACTGTATCTACATATTGTACAAGAGTTTGATTACTTTGGGATTATGCTGCCTATCTCCTAATTTTAAGTGCCAAAATTATTTATAGCTTCCTTTCCATCCTTGTTTTGGGCTGGTGTGCGTGAGCAGGTTTTGGCATGCTTTAATCTCGTTCTGCATGCTTGTCTGGCGAGTATATGCAAATAAAAAAAGATGAATTATATATGTGTGGAAGATTCTGCAAATATATTAGAGATATTTATATCTGTGCTCCACTAGGCTTCTTTTTTGAGGCATCAGATAATGGAATAAATAACAGGGGAAACATCTTGTGACTGTTGCCAGCTGCACTAACTGTACTTAGTGTTTTGGAGAGCCAAGAATAAAATAAAAAACAATGAGGGGGCATCAACATTTCTATGTATAGATGTATAGATGAAGATGGTGAGGTTTTATAGGAGTTGTGTTGAGGCATGTATTTAAAGTTTTTACCATTGCATTTTCATATTTTGGTCATCCAGTACAATCTTAAACTACAGTTATGTTTATAAAAACAGCCATTTTTGATAAAGAATCCTTAAATATCTTTGGCATTTTTGTACTGCAGTTCCCTGTTCCGTATCAGCTGACATTAATGCTGATATTAAAATCTCTGCAATAAATAAATATTGGCCAATATATCGGTCCCGCCAATTTTATAGTCTATTACTAGTAATTACAATCAGATGTCAAGATGACAACAACAACAGAAAAAAAATACTGCTTTATGAGAAAGTTTATTCAGATCTCACAAAAATAAATTATTCTTAAGAATAGGAGAATTTCATTAAGTGCCATATTAAAATTTTACTGCATGTGTTATTGGTACAATCTTCAGTAAATATCAAGTTACTTTTCTCATCTTTTTCACCTACAAGTCGTGATCTCTTTGCCTTTATTGCAGCATCAGAAAGACTCTACAGTAATAGCAGCTGACTGTAAGCTGTAGGTAATGTACACACCCGAATGCAACGTACAGTATTTGACAGCTGGTGGACTCTTGACTGGCCCTGCCTCATATTAATGATGTAAACTGTCTTTCATTAAACACCGACTTCAGCTGATTTAAGGCTCATTCAGATGCGCCTATAGATCTGACCGAATCATCACTTTTGCCTACACACACACCTAATGATGCTGCCTAGCCTACGACATGGCCATTGCTAGGTTGTTGCTAGGTAAGGTGAATAAGGCAAAGTAATGCTAATATGCTGTAGGTGTGCTATAACAGAGATATTGGAAATGATTGGAATGTCTGACAGCCAATTACAATGCAAAGTCGGAAATAACTATGGTACAAAGTAACACCTGATGTGCTCACGTGTTACCGCCACAATGGTCACCTCTATTTCCCCACCGCTGTTCCACCTCTCCCTTTTTTAGTACGCCATTTTTCTCTCTCTCTGTCACTCCCTCTCTCCCTTTTCAGTCTCCTGGTGCCTCATTCTCAAGCCTCTGACTGAGAGCCTGAGAAATATCGATCCAACCTGGCTGAAGGGGGAGAATCAAGTAGACAGAAAAAAAAAGGGAAAAGGAGAGAGAAAGAAGGATGGAGAGGACAAGAGAGACTCGGGTGCTGACATAGGGTTTTCAAAATAATGTGTGTATGAGGGAGGGATAGAAAGGAAAGGGACAATAAGATGAAGCAATTTGCTGTTTGCTCAGGTGTGAGGGCTGGGAGGAAAATGAGAGGAAAAAAGTGGATGTGAGTGAGGGGGAAAAAGAGGAGAGGAAAGATTGGGGGGAAAGAGGAGGAAGTCACCAAGCAGAGAGGGGCATTAGGAGGATTAAGGTGTTGCAGTGGAGAGGGAGAAACGTAAAGATAGAGAGATGAAACAGCAAGAAACAGAAAGAGATAGAGAGATTAAGTAGAGCAGAGAGAGAGAGAGAGAGAGAGAGAGAGGTAAACAGAGACGTGGTGAGTGGCGGGGAGGCAGATGGAGTGACATTTACGGAGTGGTGATGATCGAGTAGGCATGAAGGTTAAAGCCATTTTCTACCCATGTAGCCAGACATACACCCACAAACACACACTTGTAGACTTATCTGTTCATGCACTCATGCATCTACTACGCAGACAAATGTGTGCTTTAGAGTTTCAATTTGAGTATGAATCTGGAGAGCAGTACACTTACTATGGAATTATTAGAGATTTTTATTACTGCACAGTCACTGAAGAATTATTATAGCCTTAGCAGCAACCTTTCACACTGTCAACTATAAATTCTGCACTTCTCCACCAAGAATATTGAACATAATTGCAGAATGTGAGCTGCTACATTAACTTTTCATAAGGTGACCAAATAAAGAGGAAGGAATCCAATAGTTACACAACTTCATATGTCTTGTTGAATCCCCGGTGTAAATACTGCACTGACAACTTTTAATGAAAAACACCCCCCATTCTGGACTTTGATTTACACTGGTCTGTTATAAATCTATGGTTTAGCAGTGATGTGTGTGTCTGGTCTCCAAGAGTCATGAGCCTTAGCACCATCAGGGAAATGCCTGTTTATTATATCTCACACTGTACACATGGTTTATGGTGTGAGAGTGCAATTTTAAAATTGCAAAAGCTGCCGTCTTAATTATAACTTACATAATGATCAGTGTTTCAACCAGCTGTAACATGTTTAAGTTGGCGACCATTTATTTAATTAGCGCTCATTCTGTGAGTTGGTGTCTGTACTATTTACATTTATCCAATGATGGTTTCAAAATGGAGAATCTTTTTTTTTTTTTTTACATAAAATTAAATAAACAAGTGATTGCTTTGTGTCACTTTAAGACAGGTAGCTGGTAGCTTTATAGTTATCAAGGTTAAATGACAGACAATTGGGAAAAAGAGTCTCCAAGTCTGAATCTCCAAGTTAAACTTTTACACACTGAAAAAAACTGGGTTAAAATTTTACCCAGTTTGGGTCAATATGGCACCAATACACCATTGGGTTATGTTTACCCAGTAGCAATCTGTTATTTTGCCCCAGTGTTACACACAGCAAGCTTTATCTAAAAACTGGCACAAATTTGTTGGTTCTTGTACAAAATAATGTGAGTATGACATTAAAAAACACACGTTATTAACAATTAATAACAAAACATCACATGCAACTTTAACCTCTTACCATGCCACCCCATATAGCCTGAAAATAATGTACCCAAAATAAGAAGCATTTTGATTACAGTCATTTAAAAGGTAGATCTTTAAATTTTACAACCAAAAAGTCAGAATGAGTATAAATGATCCTGAAAATAATGCCACAAAGGCTAAAGTGTCCCATGTGTGGGACAGTGTCACTTAACAGGTTAAAAAGAGTAGAGTAGATTATAACAAGCTTTACTTTAGATAAATAACCCAACAGTAAAATAAAAAATGACACTAAAATTGTGTCAAAACAACCCCTAGTCTTGAGTGGCTTTCTGGGTAATATTAACCCTGTATTGTGATGGCACTATATTGACCCAAACTGGGTCAAAAGTTCAGAATTGGGACCTCCAGGATTCGGGGATGTGAAGCAGCTATGCTGTCAGCCTGTGAAGCTGACGCTAACATTAGCTTAATCATTAGAGTCAGAAAGACTATCAAATGTGGCTCATCTGGTGTTTGTCATCATTACCATAAGTGGTAAATACAAATAAACCTCTAATATAATACCCTTATAAATGTAAGTTAAATGGGTCAACTTCGAAAAGTTTTGTCTGGATCAACCTCGACAATAAGCGACTGCATTGTTTCATTAAATTCTATTCATGTAGAAACTATGTAAAAAGATTCATTTGTGATTATTCTTACCAAAGTATCTGTTTTAATACAGTGTACACCACAAATGCAGGCTTGGAGTTTACTTTATAGAGAATAATTGCAATTTAAATCAGAATATTGTTCACAAAACGAGATATTTCCCTCAAACTGTTTCAGCTCTAGTGACAGGATGTGTGTTTGTGCCTGTGTGTGTGCTGAGCCAGTCAATTCCCAGTCTCAATAGCGTGATTCTCCCTGCTCCAGAGGTGATAGATTACTGGAGAGACTCTCACTCCATCTCCCATGATACCCTGGGTCTATCGGACAACCGCTGTTTGTCTCCCCATGTAAAAGATAAGACGTAATTTCAGAAAAGCCCACTTTTTAACCATTTTGACATTTCCAGTTTTGTCAGCAGAGCTGTGTGTTCTCTTTATTGCGCTAACCTTTGAAGAGCGAAGACTCTTTATGTTGTCTGACATATGGGGAGGGTGAAAAAGGTAAAGGGAAGCAAGAAAAATATGGAGAGAGGTTGTTATGTTGAGCTATCAAAAGGCCGACAGGCTCAGCTGCACTGTTGCCATTTCATGTAGTATTTCATCTGTGAGGTAATCTCTGCTGTGTATTGTCTTTCCTTGCCTTTGCCCATGAAATAATAAAGGAACCAATCTGTGTATTTGTATCTGAACAGTCATTCCACCCCTGGGCTATTTCTGCCCTAACCAAAGGCTTGTTGGTGATCTGTATGGTAACCTTGTAGAATGATCCAAGATCACTGTTGATGTTTATTTATCCATGTGGGCTTTCAACTCTTCTTGCTGCTTTAACACACACAGCGGCACCCGCTCCTCTCTTGTCCTCTCCTTTTCTTAATTAGACATTCAAATTTCCAGTAATGGTATCAAATACTAAACAGATACCAGGTCAAGAGTGTGTGTGTTTTGTCTCAATATTAATGGCAAGCAGTTGAGAAAATTGCAATGGAATGAAGTAACTTTTTAATATTCTTAGTCAGATAGCTTTTAAGACATCATTAGGTGACCGGCTGTGAAATGGGAAAACAAGTAGGAAACGTTACAAATGTCTGTTAGCGAGGTACGCTAGTGTTAGATTTTTGTTTTAGTTGGTGATAAATGATGATAAAACTATAACATCGTTAATCTGTGACATGCTAAAACAGAGTGTAACAGCAGCACAAGAACAGTCTTACTCCTTAAATGTTCTCCGTAATGTCATTCACTTAGCAGTATTCATCTTAAATTAGCAAAACATTAGCAATCATTAGCCGCCAGTGATGTTGCTAGGTACACGTCTATCTTTATGGATTATTTTAATGCCGAATTGACAAGAAGACTGCTGATATATGACGCCTTTTATCTTGTGTTTCTAGAGTTTTTGTTTTTGCAGACACATGAGGAATTGTTAATGTGTCATATTTCTTAAAGGAGTTTGGTGTAATATTTCCCCAGAGAGCACAGGGAGCTTCACTTTAATTCTAACTGCTAATATGTATTTTTTTTAACGTTTTGTCACCACTACAGAAACACCAGGTAACTGCTTAAGTATGATAAGATTGTCTCATGTTGACTGCTGTTAGTTATTGGTTTGATTAATGGTTTACAGTCTAATAATGTGTGTTTGTATTGATTACTGACAGTGGCCGATCAGGCTAATTATCAGTTAATTGTACTCAGTTTCTAACAGCAGTATGCAGTAAATGGTTGCCCTTTGTGAGCGTGTTTTTAACTACTTTCCTAATTAAACATGATGTGCTTGATGGTGTTATTAATGACTCCTGATGAAACTTGAAAGCTCAGCATTCCTGTTGCCCTTTAGCTTCCCTTTTTATAAGTCACATTAACATTTATTCACCCAGAAAAAGTTAATATTTCTCTCTATAATATGACCTCTTTCTGTCAGCTGCTGTGTGTCTGCATTGTAGTTAATAATTGTTTTTTTTGGTTGTTTTTTTTGGTATTTTGCACATAAATATAACCATAATTATAACATCAAACACGAGTTTAACACTACAATTTTATTGTATTGTATGTTTTATTATCATTTTCCCTGGGACCCACTCAAATGACCACCTGTGGGTCCCGGGGACTCACTATATTAAAAACCTATCAACATCACTGAGCCGCCATAAGCTACTGGTCATACCAGACCAAGTAAGGCTGTAGCAGCAAACCCCCCTGAGCATATTGAATTAAAGAAGGGTTAGTTTTATTGCAAATGAATTCAGAATTAATTGGAGAAGTGACAGTGTCACTTTAAATAAGTGCACTTAAAATTTTACAGTTGCACACATTATAAGCTGCAGACTTTAAACTGTCATTTTAATGTCTAAATTGTAGAATGTAGAATGACGAGACATGCTACCTGATATTATCCTCTACACATACTTTAACACTCAAATTGGGCATTGTCAGTGGAAACAGCAGCATCAGTATGTCTTTTAAAAACAGTCTAAATGTGACTGGACTGGGAGTGTGGACACAAAGAAGTGAAGCACAAAGCTTGTTTAGGCCTGACCCTTTGCTATCCTTCCTCCCTGCCTTCATCTAAATCCATCTCCTCCTCTCAGCCCAGCCTTGTAAGAGCTTATTCCACCGCAGGCTGCAGCACTGGGATATTACTAACCAGTGAGCGGATGAGGCAGAGCTCCTAATGCTGACAGAGTGGAACACTGAGGGAGTGCCAAGATGGAGCATGGGGAGTAATTTAGGTCAAAGGCCCAGAAGGGACACCAAGATGGAGACGCATGCCCATGTGACTACCCATGTGTTTGCAGTGTTTTCAACTTTCTTTGTGTCTTCCTTTGGCTCTTCATCTGTCCTTTTCTTTACTGTGTCGATGCCAGCTGCGCATATTCCATTTAAGGAAAAGGCCGCTCTTAAATATGCCTGCTAACGTTGAGTTATGACACCACGGGAGATTTTCCATTTATACTAATTTGTCCCACGAACGTCTTTTAAAAGGGCATCGAAATCCTGTTAAACTTGGAACGCAAAAATGAAGGAGACTACTGGGAAATAAGGCAGTGCTGACAGCAGTGATATAACAGAATGCGTGTTATTTTAATGCTTTTGGACAGTTCAATTGCCATCTCTCTCTCAAGCCACCTCATCTCCCCCAAGCTACATCATACCAAAACGCTAACTGTGTAATCTGTTGTGTCACCTAGAGACTAAACCAGGAGCTGTTGCATTTACTGTACAATCAAGTAGGGACAAACATACACACTGTGGACAGACTTATGGAAGTTTTTGAATTGAATTTTTCATAAAACGACCTTGATTAATAATAAAAAAAAAGTTCCATAGACCTATCACCTAAGGAAAAAGTGCAAATTTCATTGTAGAAGTTTGTGCTCCTTTTTAGTCTACTGGGCTAGAAAGCACTGACCACAATTCTTGAGATTTTCAAACTTTAGTGGACACTTTTTTAGTGTTTAGGTGTTTGTTTAGGTTTATTAACTAACCAAAGCTGCATTATGGATGAGCAGCTTGTCATACACCACATATCTATGTTTGAGTGCGGTTGCTCATGGGTTCTGTACAATTTATTGTCACTTACTGAGAGCTAACTGTCATGCAAGGTAAATATAAGCCACTGCCAAATGAAAGAATAATCAGAGAAGTTTCCAAAACTATTTTTTTAATCCATAGAATTTCTTAAATAGTGAGTAGTGAATAGTGAAAGAGGAGAATACGCCTTCAAATTTGGCTGACTATGCATGCGTCAGGGCTGTGCTCTGTGACACTGTCCATGGTCCTGAAATTTGAGCTGACATGAGTGTGCAGTGCATGCTGCTGTTCTTGGTGCCTTTTTTTTTTTACCTCATGTGAAAATGCAGCACAGGCCAAATGCCAAGTGACCATTGATTGTACGCTGCTTTTTTCATACACTGCAGAATAATATGAGGACTAATTCAAACAACAGGTGCATTTCAGTAAAAGGGATGAATCAAAACACTGTTAAACGTAACAGAATCACTTTTCTTTCGTTGTTCTGTTATATGTGTATTGCATATACTGTACATGTGTAGCTTTTTGCATTGTAACATTGTTTTTGCATTTGTTATGTACTTGGCTGTGCTGTGCAAGAAGCTTTCACTGATAACAAAATGGGGATTTGCTTCTGTGCTTCTGTGTTATAGTCCTGTAGGCAGTGATTACTGTCTGTGTTAAATAGCATGTCACTTTTATAGTAGTTTATTGTGTTTAGACTGTTATGTTATGTGTATGGAGCGTGTGTATATCAGCATATCTGCATCTATTTGCTAAATTAGGCGTGTGTACATGTGCGAGTGTGTCAGTGACCCAGGTGCTGTAGGTGCACAGATGATGAAATCACAACTCCATGGATTAAACTGAACTTCCAGTCATTAATACTAAGCTTGAACCCAGCAGCTACTCTTGCCTACTAGTGATGAACTGGGTTGCACTGACGCATTGACTTTCGCCTACATGAACGTATCAGCTGGCTTGTTCCACCAGAGGAGGGGGCCTTACCTCTGGATAACCTCCTGCTCTTTCTATCTATTCCACCATCCCTCCTTTCTTTTAATCTCTCCTTTTCTCTCTCGTTCTCTCTGCCCTTACAATTCAGTGTTGTGGGAGGCACTGTGAGCAGCAGGATCTGGCAGAGGGAGCTGTGTGTGTGTGCGTGTGTGTGTGTGTGTGTGTCCAGGAGGGGAAAAGCTAATTTGCATTCACTGCCACTGGCCACCTCAGCTTCAGAAGCCCTGAAGAGATGGCTCTTTGAGCTGCATTGAAAGAGATGGAGTGTGTGTATGTGTGTGTGTGTGGCCTAGAGAGAGAGAGAGAGAGAGAAGAGAGAGGCAGATGGGAGGTAGGTAGAGAGTGAGAAAAGCAACATACCTTATAACGCAGTGAATGTGTATATGCTTGTGTCGCTGTGTCTGTTTTTGTGTGTGACTTACTGTGTATATGTACCAACAAGTGTTTGTGTGTGTTTGCATACAGGTACATCTTCAGTAATGTATCCTTGAGGCAAACCAGAGCCATTATTAATCTCCAGACAGCTGAATTTTTTGCTGTGCACCTCACAGGTTGCAGGCTCTTTGATCTTCCTGTATCTTCTTTTCTCAAGGTTACTTTAATATCACTTTAATAACACTTGCAGTCTGAGAACAAAATCTGTTTCCAATTTCCATGGACAAAGGGAACAGAGGCTGCGCTGTAAGCCATTAAACAAGCAGTCTTACATGTTTTTTTTCCCCCATCTGCAAGTGGTTCTTCCACTCCAATGATTTAACATTAGTGTAATGGAGACAATATTACTCCGATTTGAAAATAAAATAATGAATAACTACTCTCAATTTCACTTAATTCAATAGCACTATTCAGCACTAAATCAACAATAAAAATCTTCTACCCTGTTTCTATACTCAGGCTTATCTCTCGTTCACAGCATTGCTCTGTAATTTTCATAAGTTGCTGGTCCCATCAACAACATGCTAACAGGATAGTTGAGCACACTGGCTTCAAATGGCTGACTCAGCGGCCGAGAATGTGAACTGTATCAATAAACCGGAGGATTAATTAAAAAAGGCAACTACACTGAGAGCTGAGGGCAATTTATGACTGTCCGCTGCTGCAATACATTATATGACGAGCCTGAATCCTGTCCGCTATTTGTCAGAGTGCAAGACAGTGTTACAGTTGGTTGAGGTTGTGCTAGACAAGCACCATTACACCACAAACATACTGTCAAAACTGATATACGTGTAAAAATACTACCGAGCAACAAGGTTGTGGTAGAAATTATGTTATTCCAATAAACCAGCACACTAACTATTCCATTACTTTCTGCATGTAACAAATATTATAGAACACTTTTGTGAAAAAGTCATAAAAGCTCCACTATGTTCACCAGCAAGTCGCTAACTGTGTCTGTCTGCCATTTCATGCTGGGAAGGTAACATAACGTGGGCCTTTTAGAGTTTTTTTTGCTGAAAAGAGCTGCCTACTGCTCACGAGAACGGTGAGACTAAACTAAAACAGTGAAGGTGTGGGCCGGAAAAACCAAAACAAGAAGCTGAAAGACGCTAAAATCGCTCCACAGAGCTGAGGAGAGCAGAAGAGTCAGGTGATAATTCTCTGTGGGTTCGTCACTGCATGACCTCTTTCACATTTTATCATTTTAAAAATACTGAGAGCAGCTTTAACTTAAAATATTGCAGATATTGCAGCTTTAAAAGTTTCAGTCTTTTTAACAGGTTTGAACAGATCAGAAGTAGTTTGGGTTGGAAACCTAAGCCAGAAAACGCCCACGGCTCTCAGCTGCCCCACCTGTGGGCGGGTGCTTATTTTTAATGGAATGTTTAATTGATAGGCGAGGGCACATCAGCCTTCATCAAATCCCATTAGATGTACTTCATCAATCCCAGAGTTAAAACAGATGATATCCCAGATTGTGCTGGAGCGCGCATCAGAAGCCAAGCCAAAAGAACATGGATAGTCAAAGCCTGAAAGCTTATTATTTAAGTACTGTTGTAAAGTCAATTCACTCTCCTGAGGCTAAAAAGATCATTTAAATGGACTGTCTACAGCTAAATCCTATTTCTGCCTTCATTGCTCATCCAAAGCATATGGTGATGACTGGGAAACTGTGAGAATTTCAGGCGGGAGGAGGGGGATGCGCTTAAAGAGAAAAGGGAAGCAGGGAGGGAGGAGGCCGAGAGAGGCAAAATGGTGGGAATGTAAAGGATGAAAACGGTGGTGATGCATGAAGAAGAAAGATAAAATGAGCTGAATGAGTGAAAAAGAGAGAGATGGGGTTGAGGAGAGGAGAGTCAATCAAAAAGATGACCTAAATGAATGCGACAAGATGCGTTCAAAACACACCGCGGAGATTATTAGGATCATGTGATGTGCATGCACACGCATACACGTACATACACACACCCACTGAATACTAAAACCCACCCACGCATGCATCCACACACACACACACTCCCTCCTCAAATTCCCCCTCTCTCTCTCTCTCTCTCCATCTAGCTGGCTTACAGGCTATAAATAGCTGGAACTGAGCCCTTGCTAATTCCTTCATTCAGAGTCTAGTGGAAAGGCAAAATGCATGCGGTCTTTGATGCGCGCCCTGACAGGAAGATACAGGAAGCGGTGTATGGTTGCCAGGACAACCCCTCCGCCCCATTTCCCCCTTTCTTGTGTCTTCAATCTAAAATCTCCTACCCCCCCCACCCACCCCCCTTCTTTGCTGGTTCTCATCTCCATTTCGGTGTCTCTCACTAACAACACTGTTGCTTCTCTGCCTCCATCAGAGGCTAAATGAACGCCTTAACGTGTGATCAATATCATAATCTGGCAGTGTACTCAGTCTCAGTCATGTAATCACATTATGAAACCGCTGCATTTGCTACAATGAATAAAGATACTGACTGCAAGTGAAACTTTCTGGATTTATTTCCTAAAATTATCTCCCAATGGCCTCAATCAGGAGTCTGACATCATGCTCCTACAGGTCCTGAATCATTTGTTATTTTAATGGGTTTTGAAAGGTTTGATTGGTTAAAATAATGACAGCAGAAATACACTTCGAAGAAGTGAAATCTTAGTCCAGACTCTCAGAACTTTTAAACCCATAACCAAGTAAAAAACATCAAGATATATTTGACAGATAATCTGCTCTTGAATCCAAACATACCCTACAAGATTTAAAAATAATGGTACACCACACACTACAAATCTGTCTTCCTCGTTCACACTCACAGACACACACTGATTGTCTTTCACACACACCTGATCTGGGTCCTTTCCAACTCCTCTCTATGTCTGTGCAGCTATGATTTATCCTGGAAGACATGTTAGCTTCAGTACTTCTGGACACATTTCTAATAACCTTTCAACAGTCCATCAAACCCACAGGCCACCTTAGCAGCCAACATTTTAAAAAATCTGCTCCTCCCCTCCTTCTCTCAGCTCAATGTCTCATATTGGATATTGTAGGTCTGTGATAAAAAGAGCGATGTTACTGCCCAGATTCTTACAAATATCAAACAGAGAAGGTTTTATCCCTGAGGGACCTCACCCCTACTGACATGCTGAATGCTTTCTGTCATGTAAATGTCCATTTTTAGAGAAAAACCCAACAGTCGTTTTGCTTTTCGTGTCTCTCGGAAATTAAACAAACCTAGAGGTGCTACATCAAAGGCAACTGGATTTGCTGTTTTAGTCTTGAAGATGTTTTGCCACTCATCCAAGTTGCTTCATCGGTTCCTAGGGGGGGGGGGCATATAATCTGATTATCCTGGCTTAACATCAAGTCAGTTACATGTCATACATTACTGTTCAACCCACCAAAAAGCTCCCCTTTTCTGCTCTAACTCACTCATTCCATTATAAATATGCATTTTCTTAATTTTTTTTGACACAATTCTTCATTGGTAGCTATAAGCTCTAAAACATATTACTAAACCTGTCTGTCCTTAACATGGATAACAATCAATTACACATACAGACATACATTTACATCATCATGCAGACCACATCCAAAACAATACATGCAATAAATCCACACAATGTGGCTCAATAATGCTCAATTGGCTTCCTTGAGTTGGATTCGCTCTCTTGACGACCTTGAGTAAGAGGAGAAGATTGACACCACTCTCATGTCTGCACGATAAATACGGAGCTACAGTCAGCAAGCCGTTCCCTTACCTTAGCACAAAGACTGGCAGGAAAGGAAAACAGCTAGCCCGGCTCTGTCAAAAAAGGCTACAAAGTATGCCAGCAGAACATGAAAAGCTCGCTAATTAACACTTTGTCTTTTTGTTTAATCCGTACTAAAACCAAAGTGTAAAAAGAACACATTGTGGTTTTACTGACTATTTCCTGGTTGCCAGGAAACCGGCGGAGACTCCAGGAAGTTACTGCACCAAACAATGAAATAGCTGGACCATTAACCGTATAGATAGACAGTAGTATTGTTCTTCTCATCGAACTGTCGGCATAAAGCGAATAAGCTCATTTTCCAAAATGTCAAACTTTAGTGTCCCTTATCCCAATTTTTAACTTGTATATTCAACTGTATTCTGTTATGAGAAGGAAAACCTATGGAGTAGTGTTTAAAAAACACTTCTGGTCCACATCTTTGGTAAAATGGAAGAAAATAATTTGTCCTTTGATTAAGAATCCAGCTCCAGTGCTAAAAAAAAGGACAAATAATCTATAAAAAGACTGAAACTTTCATTTTAGTCCTTGTCAAACTTTTCAAAAACTAGCAGACACACTGTGTTCTCCGGCTGTTGGTGGCCTTTCTAGGTGCGTACTGTATAAGACTATCCTATATGGATGAATGGAAAAGTTCAAAGCGAGTGACCGACCCCGGCTGATTTGATTCTTTCTTCACCCACACCACCTCCCGGAGTAAGACAAAAGCCTTTGACCGAGCGGGCCACTTGCTGTCTGCTCCAGTGTGCCTCAGGATAGAGAGAGCAAAGAGGAACAGATTGAACAGAGGAGAGCGAGAGGGAGGAGGTGAAACATGAGAGCAGGCGCAAAAGAAAAGATGGACTCTGTCAGATTTGGTTTGTAAGGGTTGGACCACAGGCCCTTCTGTTCTGACCTCCATCTTCCATAAAATGACAACTATACTGTACATAGAGATTACTGACGTTAAATCAGACTCTCTGCTTCTCACCGTGGTCTTTTTATTAAAAGCTCTGTTTTGTCTCTGTCAGTTTTGGTTAGTCCGTTAAAATCAAAGAAAACGTCCGGGCATGTGAATTTGAGTATGTGCGAGGGGGGAGGGAAAGACAGCGGATATTTCATGAGGCCCCTGCGAGCTACAGGCACCTACACTGTATGTAATTGTTCATTCTAGGGGAAGTATATTCTGCCTGCAGAAGAATGGTGATCTATTTTTATTTTTTTTTTATCTATTTTTTTCTCCCATTTTGGTTCTTTAGACGGTAACAACTGGGGCTGGCGACACAAAGAGGTGACATAAAGAAAGAGATGGAGCAGAATAATCAAGGTTTTTTTTCTGGGATCAGAAGCAATATACATCATATTTCCACTCCGGCATGCTGGCACCTCTCTCTCTTTCTATTATTTATCTGTTTGTTTTTATCTCCTTTATTTGTTTATTCATCTCTAGCCCCTTTGCGATGCTGATGTGGCAGCGCAGCTCTCAGCCTCCGTGTGCATTATTGTGTTAGTATCGAACCCTTCTTGATGAATCTCCTAAAAAAAAAAAAATTGAAATATTGCAGAAAGGGGAGATGTGGGAGTTTGAGTTTGATGCATGGAGATAGATGAAGTATCTGATGGAATAATTTATCAGGCCCCCAGCTCGCACCCTGCAGCTCAACCTAAGAAGCACGGTGCTGAATACGCTGAGGTTAGCGGTTCAAATCCCCGAGGATTATCTGGCAAAACCGATGTATACCCTCCTCGAACAGGACTTACTGAATAGAAGTAGCAGCTTAAAAGGCACTTTTTAACATCTTATGAGGGTTAAACGCAAACTCTACTCCCAAAAAAGTTCTACCACTGGTAGTTTGTCTCAGCTGGTACAAGATCCATTGTTTGATTGCCTTTTTTTTTTTCTTTTTAGGGGGTTACTTGGTGTCTGAACAATACACAGGCAAGATAGCAGCATTAAAGCACATGAGCAGCACGTGTGACCCTGGCTCCTCGCTGCTCACACTTTAGCGGCACATTTAAATACGTTTTGCTTAAGGAAGTGTATGCCTAATTTCAACAATGCCTGTTTTTGACAAGTGTAGCCTTCAGATGGACAAATACTACCTAGAGGCCCCTCAGCCAATCAGAAACTGTCACAGGGATTGGTGGAGAAATGTTTCCACAGTACAATACAAAACGCTTTCCTCCAGGATACATCTCCAGTATTCTGCCCTTAACAATGGGAAATATGGAAAACATTTTCTGGGATGATCATGGAAAATTGACATTTTGGGTGGAACACTATCTATAACACTTTGTTATAGAAGTAAAATGCCTGTTTGAGGGGGTTTTACATTGAAATTTTATATGTGAAAGGGGGAAACAAAATCAGAGTTATAAATGTAAAGAGCTGAAGGTAAAGTTAAATCATGAGTGGTGTCTGTGTAGACATTACACAGGCTAAAATGGAGAAGAACTTTATCTGGACATCAGCTGGAGGACTGAACCATCCAGCTGTGGTTGATTCTGATTGTCTATTCAGGCCTCAGCAGGTGTTGTGGGTAAAGCTGTTTCTGCTAACATCAAAGCGACGGTTTCTCCATCACTGAGATGCCCTCTGCCTATCTACACAAAACACAGCTATATGAGTGTGTTGGTTAACATTTACAGTGAGTTCTCATTTGGGCGCTGCTGAGTCCAGCTACTCTGGCTTATTCACCATGACGTCTTGCTCTGTGTTAATGGCTGCTGACTGCTGAGAGAAGCATGCGGTTTGTCTGTGGGCCTGAGGCATCAGCAGCGGCGGCCAGTCCTTCCCTCCCTTCCCCTCGTCCATCGATCCGCCGTGACTCTGCAGGAGCCAGATGAAAACCTCTCGCTATGATTTATGGGATGTCATCTACAGGGGAACCGACGGAGCCCCTCCCTCCCTGCATTTGGTGAGGAAGCAACCTGTCCGAGGGGCATAACCAGTCCCCCTGGGTCCTAGGGCCTGGTATTCTATACTACCACAGGGACAATGGCACAAGTTGGGTTTATAGAGAACACTTTACATTATAGGGCCCCCCTTTATCATATCCAGATGGGCACACAGCAAACAGCCTCAGTATACTTTAAATGAAGCTTGTCGGATTGTCTGACAGCATCTGAAACCTGTTAGCATGTTGAGAACAGTGTTAAAGATTAAGACTGAAGCAAAAAGAACCAAGAAATATCATTCCTGGATCTAAAATATTGTCGTACTGGAAGCAATAAAATGTAAAAAGCACTAATGTCCTCATTTGCATATTATATTAAAACTGCTGTTAATAAGATAGTAACAAGTGTAATTTTGTATTATTACTGCAAGATGATTAGTCGTGTTTCACGTCTTGATTTCTTCCTAAAGTCTTACAAATGAAACATGTTTATTGATGGGTGCAATGGAATTAATGAAAAAGTGACAACACATGGCTAGACTAAGTACTTAAATATTAATTAAAGAGCCATAAGTAGCCACCAAATGTTAGCATGTTTGTTTATCTATGAACAAACACACAAGTTCATGTCAGCGTCCCACTTTCTTCCAATTGCACTGATCGCAGCATTAAGAAGTAATTCTGCTGGATTAATCCATGTAAAATTAGAGGAGGCTTTTAAGAATTCTGTCTCAAGGGTGCCCTAAAAAAATTGATACAAGTAACAGGCCTCAGGAGACAGAGATGTAGCCTTCATGTTTTAAAAGTTAAAAGAATAGAAATGGACTCAACAGTACGACCAGAGAAGATGTGAGAGTGTGTGTGTGTGTGTGCTTGTGTGACAATGAGCTGAGCTGATAGTTCCCATGGACTGATTTTTGATCTCCTGCCCAAATGTCCTCTCCTCGTTTCCTCTCCTCTCCCCTCCCCTTTTTGTTTCAACTCCTCTCCCTGCTTCCCCTGCTTCTTCTATCCTCTCCTGGTTTCCTCTCTCCTCTCTTTCCCAGCTGCACAAGTACAAAATGACTTAAAATCAATGAGGGAGGAGAGGCAGAGGAGAGGAGGAGGAGGAAAAAAAAAGACAACCCTGTGGCTGTGAGAGAGTGCTGAGGCTAGCAATGTCATGGCTGACTTGACCACCATAAATATACCAGAATTGATGATAAGCGATGAAACATGTTTACGCGTTACCACAGCTTGTTTTTAACGATGAAAAAGACATACTGTATATACTAATTACATGGGTATAGATATGGGTATGGACAATACCAAAATCAAGGTGTTGCTAGATTGTCCCTATGAATATTTTTACTGATCTCAAACAATCTAGCTGCTTTAACTCCACATAATGTTAACAGTAAGATGTCTGCAGAGTTGCCAGGTTTGTGTGTTTTCTGCAAAAAAAGCGCTATTATAATAAAGAGTGAAAGAGCAGGATATGGATGATACTTGACCCTCAACTTCAAGCTGTAGCATTGTTGACTAGCAGCAGCCTGGCAGCAGCAGCAGCAGCAGCAGTGGAGTCAGTGAGGTGGAGAATCTGAAGTAGTTAGTATTTATAGTTTAAATGTTTTAAACATCACAGAATTGAAAACGACTTCACTGGACAAAACTAACATCATCTGATATTATATTAAGAGTAATTTCAGGCGTTAGGTGTTGTTAGCTGGCTTGTGATTGTTGCTCAGATGGTGAAAAATCCTCCTGAATGCAAATTAAGACATCTGGTAATTTTTAAAGAAGAACTAAAGTGTCAGTAACAGTTGAGTTTAGTTAATAAGAATGTTCTGTAATCAATCCAAACATTCATCTTTGAAATTAGTGGGAGAAATATTTATATTTAATGCCATCTCTCTCCTTTTCCATGAGTGGATCCAGAGCAGAGTTATTATTACATGTGAGTCATTAAGACATGGACATTATTTATAAGCTAACTTAGCCACAGCTTGTCCAACGGATCTGTTTGTGACTGTCAGGCATCATTTCATTATGAAAATCCTGTCAGCAGCAGCCTGAGTAGCACAGAGACACACAGACAGGTGAGCTCTGATGTCACAGTGAAAGATTTAGCCATAAGTTCAGGAGCTGAACGGAAAAATAATCCAAATAGAAGTTTTTGAGATGATTTAAAGATAAATTTGAGCATCGCTGTGGCTCTGTCAAGAACCCTCTTGAGTTGTGTCGCCCAAATCCACAAACTGAAAGAAGGACAGAATCTCAGGTGAGGTGTGAAAACCTTTCAGCAGATAGTTACAGAGCAGCACATTACCTACAGGTTTCTACACATTTATTGTGACAATCTATGATGTGTTATTTTTAAATATTAATTTTGGTCTCCGATTTATAGTTAAGTATCAAAAAAAATCGGAGAAAAAAAATACAAGTCCGGTTTCAGGCAAGTCAGCAAATGTATATTCAGTAAACATTTTGCAGAGTCGGCCTTTTTATGTGTGTATGTGTGTGTGCGCACATGTGCCTCTGAAAGAGAAAAGAGTGACAGAGAGCGAGTACACACACAATTATTTTGGCTGTCTGACAAAAAATGTCCCTACTGAAGTTAAAACCAAACCTACAACCTTGACTAATTATGTCTTTGCACTGTTGGTAATATCTTTTTAGTTCATTATACCCCTGCACACACCTCACTAACACTGTGATTGTGTACTACAGTGAAGATGTAGGGTGTACAGCTAATGTTTCATGTTGATGAATGAAGGTCAAAGTCTCAGGGCCCTATAGACACTGATGTCAGCTCCGCATACTCACAAACAGAAAATATTTTACACCTGTGTGACATTTCCAGAGAGTGCGCTGGATGTGTACGCGAGTAGGTGTGTATATCTCTCTTATGGCACTTGCATTTCCACCGAGTCATATATCTCAGGAAACAGGGGGAAAAAAAAAACAAGCAGTGTGACAGTGTGAAATGACTCATAACCTGATGTATAGTGTTCTATATGTGCCCGAGGAGCTATAAGTAGCAATGACGGGGTGCTGAGGGCTGAGGCTGCAGTGTTGGACTGGAGAGGCGGCAGGAAGGGTGTTGAGCTGTGAGGGACTAAAAAAAAAAAAAAAAAAAAAAAAAAAGTCCAGTCAAGTGCTGAAAGTGAGACTGCAATGTGTTAGAGCGAAGAAATGTTCAGAGTGGAAATCAGTGCCTCATCACTGACATGCATACAAATGTGCACATTTAGACAGTAAGAAAAACATGGATGAATACAAAACATATTAGGTACACATGCTGATACTGATATTATCAAAGCAGATGATGTGGTATTCCTTTCTGGTTGAATTTTGACACTTTTATTTTCATTCGCAGGTACTTGCTTGTCAAAAAATTCTATCAGAGACAGTTTGTGTTAGTCATCTAAAGCAAGTGAATGTTGAAAAACTGTTTCGGCATGTGAACATGGTTCTTACCGCCTTTTCTCTATGAAAGGTGCCGGCTTTGTGCAGCTTATATTAGAGATATAAAAATGAAAAGACAAATGTTAAAAACTAATAATACCATAGGCAAGGAGAGAGAGAGGGGAGTGATGGAAGTCTCTACTCCTCATATCGCACCTCCCCACAAAATGGAAATATTTCTCTTTTATTGCTCACACACCTAATAGTGCCCGGGCAGACAAAAACGTCTGCAGTAAGATCTAAGTTAAGAGAAGAGGGTTCTTGATGGTAAAAAAGTAAGAAAAGTCAAATGTCACCTAATCCTTTTCTCATAAAACACCTGGAAACTGCTTCAGTTCTGGCCTTTTTTCTCTTGCTTTATAACACCTTGAATGGGACGTAGTGTAAAACCAGAGAAGGGTAATTGAAAAATTCTTTGACCCTCCATTGGATATTGTGCATAATGTCTCTTAAATAAGCCCCCCCTCACACCCCGTCTTTAATACTCATAGTCACTATGTACAAGACGCCTATGCAATATTTATGGTGTTTACAGTAATGCATGAACCAGGAAAAGAAAAACAAAAATCACTGGACTTTTCCAGACATTTTTCCACATTAGGTGAACGTCCCAACATAGGCTTCTCTCTCTTATGAGAGGTCCTAACTGACTGTTTGCTAAACCCCTCCCCCGAACAGCAATTGTCCAATCATAGATTAGCAACTGTGATGGGCACGGCAGGTCCGTCCAGCTTCAGATTTCTCCACATGTTGAAACACTGTTCATGGGGTTGTTTTAAGAGAGAGTTCGTTTATTCCCCAAAACCAAAAATACAAGGGCAAAAAGTTAAAGAATCGCTTAAACACTGTGTTGATCTGATCTAACGTAAGCTAACGTTAGCATCTCCGCCTAACTAGCTTACTACCTACAGTCCTGAACCACATTCCACTATGTAGTATTTCAGCATGTGGGAGCCGGCCGGTCCTGCATTAATACATTATTTTGTCTTGTCTTTGTTTTGAAAATGACTAAGAATTTCCTGGTAAACTGCAACAGTAACTGAGGGTGCGGAGCTTAGCAAACAGTCATTTATCTATTCCCTCAACAAGCCCTTCATTTAACACTGTCCACTCACCATCCTCAGTGGGCACGTAGACGTTGAGATAGAGACAGTCCTCGCTCTGGTTCTGGATGTAACCGGCCGCCACGTCCAGGTTGTCTGTGAACCACACAGGCAGCATAATCTCTGGCAGCACACCGTGGACGTTCTGAGGGCACACGGGGGCGAACTGGGTGGCGTTGCGGATCTCCTGCCAGGATCCCGGAGCTTCAGGCGGCTGAAAGCGACGGTCGCCAATTGGTGCGGTGGCGTAGGGCACGCCAAGGTACTGCTCCACTGGGCCCAGGATCTCATTGTTTAAGTCCTTCTTGATGCCTCTGAGCTTGCCGTAGTTGGTGGTGACTATGGGGTGCTTGGAAGGGTCCATCTTCTGGCTTGAGGCCAGGCTGAAGAGAAGGGCAAGGCCCAGAGCACCCATCAGGCACCAGTCTGTCATGAGACTATGGGGGCTCTTCCTGGTCGACAGACCCTGCCGACTTTGTTTACTCGAACCAAGTGGAAGGGGGTACATGACTGGTTTCATACTGTTCAGCCACCTGCTCTTAGTCTGTTTTGGGTCCAATGAAATAAAAAATGCAGTACAATCGGACGTAGCTCTGTCTTTTTAAGAGGGAATGTGGATTGTAACCAACAGTCTGGAAGGTAAAGTATAAGAGACGGATTAACACAACAAAAGCAAGCGGCCTCTAAAAGACAAAAAGGAGCTTTTCTGGAGGTTTGATCAAGACAGGGAGCGCTGAGTGAAGGTGAGATGGAGGGTAAAGCGGCGTGCTGGGGGAAAGCAGGGTCCCTGGGATATTGGAGAGGGAGGTCGGACCTCGGTGTGGGTGCCAGGTCAGTGCTGATTCTGTGCGAAGGCGGACCGAAACGCATCCCCAGCCATGGTTCTGTTGCGTTCCATCCCTATTGGTCTCGTCTTATCCGGATCATTTGATTGATGTTTTTAACTCTGCAGAGAGAGAGACAGAGAGGGAGGAAGCAGAGGGAAGAGATTTAAATGATAGTGATATATAGAGAAAAACAGAAAGAGGGAGAAGGAGGAAAAAGGGGGGTGTGGGAGAGAGAAAGATAAGAGATTATAGCTTATCTGAAACAGAAATACATTCCATTAAGTGTTGTAAAAGCAACATTTTCCCTTCAACTGTTGCCAAGCAAAAAATATTTCCTGGAATGAAAGCAGTGAAAATGAGAAGACACTAAATCTGGAGACAGTATTGTTGAGATCAAGTCAACAAACTTCATTTTGGGAACATTTTATGACACGATCAACGCGTATCGCTTCACGTCATTACATCACATGCTGAAAAGCACCATTCTGTGCTGCGGTGAGTAGAAAACAGCAACAGCATCAACACAAACGCAATGCTTGTGATCACACTTCACTTCCACTGGCTTTAGCAGCACAATCTGACCCAGGGAATCTCATGTATACTCCATGTTGAGTACACATGTCGACATAACTCTCCCTCTCTATTATGCATGACAACCGTAAACTGGAATTGTTCCCCCTGTCCTGGTCTGACCTGCATGAGGACAGGCACCAAATCCCTCCTGGTGAACTGTATTTAACCTGCCACCTCACCCCTAGCACGCATGAGCTAATGTAGCACAGCTGATGCAGGCACGCTCCTGCATAAGTCTTCATCTAACAACGCTGCTACTGATGCCTCAATATTTATGGTTATTAATTTCTTACAGGCTTCAGTGCTGATTTTGAAGATCACAGTACAGTAGACAGTGTGGATGAAGAGTAAAGGCTAGAGATTAGGGTGAGCCTTTCACTGCCCAGTAAGGTTAAAGGTCAATAATGTGCGTCTTTAAGCAGCTTATAACAGCCCGGGACACTTTCTGGCTACATGCAGAGTGACACGAGCTCAAAGACACACACACACACACACACACACACACACACACACACACACACACACACACACACAGAGTAAGCCTTAACTGACCCACACATGAATGAATGCCCACACACTGTACACTCATTCATGTAATCTACTGCGCAAATGTGCAAATCCTCATGTATCAGACCCAGAGTCAGAAATGCATGAGATTATACTGTCATAACATTGGTGGATGGTGTTATGTAATGGTACGGGACACACACACCCTAGCAGTAATGAGTACAGGAACAAGACAGAAATGTCTTTTAATGTTCATACATACACACACACACACACACACACACACACGCTACTTCAGTCTTATCTGATATTTTAAATTCACTATTACCTCTCTCTCCCTTTCATGCTCTCTCTTGCTTCATCACCACGCCATAATTGTCCCATTTAAAGTCATCATTAACCATATTATTGCATCGCCTGAACCCACTGAAGCAACTGTTTTTGTTGTCTGTACCCCCCCACCCCCCCACCCCCCACTGCAAATAAAGCCGTATAAATTTAAAAGTATGGCAGTGAAGTGTCCTGAGGCAAAACGGCAGATAATTAGAGTCTATAGGCTGATGAGCAGACGAGCGGTCTCACTCACACTGATGTAAGACATACAAATAGGGAGGCTCATTCATGTAATAATAAAGTTTCTTATGTACAACAAGCTCTTTGATGAGGAGGATATACGCCAGCTTGTAGGAAAAAGTGTGTTCTTTTAGAGAGCGGTAATTGCGAGTGAGCGTTAAATTCTCTTCACTGTGCAGCGTCTGCAATCGCTCATTGTCTTCTTTTGGTACAGCGCGTTCAGCCTAAATATCTCGGTTCCTGCCTTTGCTCCTCTCAGTGTGGACTTTGTTGTTCTGCCCACGCGCCCATGTGTGCGTCTGGGTGTATATCCTCTCATGGAGAAGCAGGCAGCACAATGTGTGCTCTAATTAAACCGTGGAGAGTCTAGAGGCCGGCCTGCTTTGCGCTGAGCGCAGGGACGAACCCTCCGCCCACGCAGGCACGTATGCACACACGCACGCACACACACTGACATTTACCATTAAACTTTCATCTTCCAAAACACATAAAAGAGCATGGGAGATAGAGAGGCAGATATGAAGAGAGAGCGGGGGATAAAGGAGCAGGGAAAGTGAGAGACAAACGAGAGATGAGAAGTGGGAATGTATATGGAGAGGAAACAGGTCCTGGTGTTAATAAAAAAGCCTATCTCTGGTCAGAGGAGACCCTTCAGAGTCCTTGAATCTCTCTGAGTGGTGGACCGCTAATAGAGCCACATCCACAAGCACAGGAAGAGTGTCAACTAGACTCCTATTGCCCCCAGAACCGCACCTCAAGCCCGGGCAGACGCAGGGGGCAACAGAGGCCCACGCAAGCCAAAATCCCAGCTAAAAATCCAAGGCCCTGGCAGGCGTGAGCGTGCCCGGAGGGACCTCCAGAATTTTGGGGTGCATCTGAGTGTTTAATTGCTAATTGGCTCAATTAGAAGGCTTAATTGGTCCAGCTTTGCTGTGAGCAGTGGGAGAGCTTAAGTGATTGATGAAGCAGAGAGGGAGAGACGAAGGGGGGACTGGTGGGAGGAGAGTTGAGCATGGAGCCATATAGGAGATATCCATGTGTGTGTGTGTGTAGTTTCAATTTGGCATACAGGTAGCACACACTGTTACACTTACAGGCACAGATTTAAAAGGTAACAGGTTTTCCAGAAATACTCTGCGACTACTACACAAGTTCAAGCACGCAGCACTATCACATTCATACACACTCATCCATGATTCATGTCATCAGGAGAATGTTTTCCATCAACCCCCAGGAGGCAGAGAGAAGGAGGGGGACCACACAGGTTGTTCAGTGGCAGACCATCAGTATAAACCTCATCATCTCTCTGTGCCCTTCCCTCATCTCCGTCTCCCTCACGTGATATTTCTCATCTAAATGTGCACCGCCGAAAAACCTCCGGAGGACAATGCAACACAAAGAAATTCTATTTTCAATTCTTGACCACCCTGGTTACTGCAGGCTGTATTGCTGCAGAGCTGTGTGACTCTGTATCATTGAGGATAAGCAGAAAAAGATGCACAACAATGGTAAAAATGTTTTCCCTGACTTAACGTTATTCAAATTGGGTACAAACTGTACCCTTTACGGGACATTTTTATCCACAGCGACCTACAACCTGCAAGCAGAGAGGTGTTCAGTGTTATGCTTCGGAATTCTGACACTGAGGACTCGAACCTGCCATCTCTCACCCTGTCATCTCTCTAATCCATAAACTGCTGGGTTGCCTGTTTATTTAGAGCGTGTCCAAACTACGACCACAGGCTGCGGGCCAGCCCTAGCCTGTCAAACGCTTTAATCTGACCCACAAATCTGTAAGTGATAAAATTTTGTTGCTTAATTTGTTGACCTAAAATGTCTCCTGCCTGTTAAGAAATTCCAATATATGGTGCAGTAATGTTCTTATTAGGCCCCTAGGTAGGCTATAACAATGTCACCATTGCTCCGTACAGTCAATATCCCCGTCTGCCACAAAAAAATTAGTGCAGTGAAACAGAGGAAAGCCGACAGTGAATGCTGAGCGTATAGCACAAAATGGACAGCACAATATGTCTCCACAAGGTGGATAAGAAAGCAGGATGACTGATCTGTCAGTAGTCTGTTAAAGAGTGCAACATCAGTCACTATTCTTCCAGCAACTACAGGTAAAATAAAGCATTATAATGTCCCACCAGCTATTTGTCCTAAACATTGATATTTTCAAGGGACACTTCACTTGCAGCTTTTTTTAATGTGCCATGGTGAGCATTTTAAATTGACTCGCCATGAGCCCTGTAAAGTAAACCTATAATCATCTTTGGATACTATTTGGAGACCAACAGCAAATAAACAAATGTGCACATTAAGAGAAGGGGGAAAAAAAACAAAAGGGAAAAATCAGTCAGTATTCTCTGTAGTGTGTTCTTTCATTTGGTGGATGCATTTCTTCATCAAAGGTAATAAGACGTAGATATGTTGGGTTTTAGTGTGCTTGTCCATGCATCTCCCATAGGCTTAAATAGAACTGGCACCAAGCAGAGCATGAAAACGTTGGTATTATGACAGAATGACCCTTCATTCTTTTATAGTTTCTTTGGAGTTTTGTTGTACCTGTGATGTCGCCAGCAGGGCACAAAATTAGCACCAGCCAGCAGCCAAATGCTGGTAAAATATGCAGGTGGCTGGTAGATTTGCTTCACTCACCAGCCAAAAAAACAATGGTAATCTATTGAGTGCCTGGTAAAATTTGAACATTCACTAGCCATTTGGCGGGTGGACGAAAAAGTTAATTTTGCACCCTGGTTGCCAGGCAACCAGAAGAGACTCCAGAAAGTCACTGCTTCCTGCCAAGAAATATTCCGGCACCTAGCTCCCTGTGTTGTTTTTTTTTTCACATTTTGGTTTTTGTAGAGAGCCAGACTTGCTGTTTCCAACTACTTTCGGTCTTCATGCTTTAAGCTAAGCTAACTGGCTGCTTGATGTAACCTCATATTTAACAGACAGACATGAGAGTGGCATCAATCTTCTCATCTAAATGTCAGCAAGAAAGCATATTTCTGAAAATGTCTAAAAACTTATCAATCTTACAAACACTGGCTGAAATTGAACTTGTTAGGTAATCCCTAATTGGACTCCTATGATTGAAATTTAAATAATTGCAGTATAATAAAAAAAGACCACAAGCTATGACCTGAGAATTTATCACTGACAGTCCCTGCAAAAAAATGTACTATTGTCAGCTTTTCAGTTGACTGCAGGGATAATTAACATTGCACTACACTGGACAGGTGTTATTATTGTGTCCTTCTCTTGTATTTATGTGAACAATTTTCTCCCTCATTAATTACAGCAAGTCTAACCAGATTCCACATATTATTACTTGTCCTTTATTCTGCGGATCTCTACTTCAAAACTGACACCAGACTTTGATGTTGTTGCCATAAGTGGGGAAGCAGTTTCCCTGCTCACATTAAAACAAGAATTACATAAAGCGCTGATGATTTCATGTTTTCAACAGCAAGTCTACTTTGTTATCTTTAATTGCCGTGATAGAGGCTTCCTCCAATTAACCTGCTGTTAATCTTGCACATGAAGGTCATGTCTTTGCTCATGGTGACTGAAGTGCGATCAGTAAGTGTGAATGTTATTGCACATCGTTTTGGGGGAAATAAGCATTATTCTTTGTGTTTCATAAGGCTGGAGATGAATTAGATGAGGCTGTGTGATCAATGCATGTAAAGGAAATGGAGATTTGAGAAACATGGTTTGATGCTTGAGCCTTTTCATTTTCCACTGTGCATCTTTATATCTCATATTTAAATCTTTGTCTTGACTGATTAACAAAGTTGGTGATTATATGAAATTTACAGTTAAACCCTTGAACTATCTCATCAATAAATAAGGGGTGTATGAGGCTGAACAAATGTAAGTTCTTCACGATTTCAAATTTCAAATTTTGGACAAGATCCAAAACAGACGTCAACCCAGAGGGCAAAATACATTTTCCAAAAAAAAGATACCAGATCTGAAAGGGACTCAAGGAAAGTTAGAGCTAATCTAAAGAAGACCTGAGGACAATAAGACCCAATCTAAAATATGGTTGACCGGAACAAGCCCCGATAGAGAAACTGGCAGAAACTTGGCGCACCACCAATTCAAAAAGTCCAAAAAAATATGTGATGGCCATATCCACAGCCACACAACTGAAGGTCTAAAGGTTTCACACGCTCACCCACGTCATTACCACATGTTCAGTCACTTTCATTTGCAGTCACTTAAATGACATGAAACACAATCACAGTTTGTTTGCTTTAGAATTCGTTTATTAGCACCTTTGACACTACGCTGTTTACTAAATGAAGCACGTACATTTAGTTGACATTGTTTTGTCATATTACTAGTTAGTTTAATTTAATTAAATTGATTCATTTCTCTTTGCCTCTGGTAATATTCAACCCATAAAATAATCATGTGCACGACAGTCAAGTAAGGGGCCGACTGACTGATTTAAATGTCGTCCAGGCTCTTGCCTTACAGAGAGGTAACAATTAAGCAAAAATTAAAAGAATTGGTTGATGAATAAACTAGGTGTGTAATATAACCTATGCTTGCATTCCTCTGATTTCATGTGTCTTTTATGTACCATCTTAAATCCTTGTTAATGTAGTGTTTCTTTGTAAATGTAGGAATACCAGTGCACCCAATATGCCAGGCTGAGCACCCACATGTCAGTTTGTTTACCATTTTTTTTAACGCTTCAGGGGTTCCCCTGGCAAGTGGTAACCCTACATTTAACGATTGATTTAACATCAGAACGCTATGAACTGTGGGTAATTCCCTCAGGCAAAGTCTGCAGCAATGCGGGCTTAGAGAAAGGGTGCTCAAAGGGCTCAAAATGTCTGCGAGAGAGCCCTCATGCATTTGATTTGACAGTGGCCCTTGTGGACTTCAAAGTCCGTGAGTCCGTGAGTGTGGACATTGGGATTGGGCCTTTGAGTTACCTGACTGCTGAGTTCTCCTTCCTGGTCTGGCAAAAGATGCGGCTGAGGGTGGAGCCTGGTTTTATGCAGAGGCCCAAGCCAAGGACCAGACCGATAGCTCTGACAGCATGGGGGATCAGGGTTTCTTTGTGTTGAGTTTTAGTTATTGTCTATGTTGTCTTCCTCGCATGTGTTTATTGGTTTGATCAGCCAGTATATATGTTTCCCTCATGTCTCATTCTGTTAGGTAACATCTTGATTTGTTAGCCTTATTTTTCAGTAGAGTTATGTTTTGTTGACCTCTTTTTAAGGTCCCTATAAAGTAGTTAATTCAGTTACCGCCATTTATTTGTATTTCTTGAGTCTTTGTGGGAAAATAAAGCCACATTTGAAAGTTAAACCTGTGTTTCCTTGTGCCTTGACTGCTTGGTCCACAACAAATAAAAGTAATTTTTCCCTGCGCTTCGTCAAACCCATTTGACATGTGATGATTATACAATACAACAAGGCCCTACCTGACCCGTTTTTTTAATCTTGCTTGACTTGAATCCCAGGTTGGGTCTCTGTTACTTGGCACCAAGAGGACCGGTGCCAGAAGGTCAATGTTAGCTTTTGTTACTCAACAGTTTTCAATACTCAATGCTATGGACACATTTTGGTCAGTAAAGTAAAAACATGCTGTACTCTTTCCAACCCTAACCCTATGGGCGTCAGTCCGCTTAACCTTGTCAGTAGATCGAACTGCATCTGAAACAACCTCCACCAACACCTGACCAACCTGGGGGGTTGCTTCAGACAATTTCTCTAACGTTCCTAATAGACAATCTGACATTCACACCCACTTCCTGCAGTAATCGGCCAGATGTGTGGAGGTGAAAACGTACTCTTTGAACTCTTCTTTTTTCATTCTGTACACAACTACTTCTGTCACTTTTCATGTGTCCAATCGAGTTCAATATGCTTTCTAGGAGACAGTCTGAAAATGTGCCCTGTTATCCCCATGTTAGAGCAATTATCACGTCTCACAACCCTCTAAAAATAGCAGGCTTTTTTCCAAGCCTCTGTGTGTTCGAGTGTGGCCATTTGGAACAGCTATAAACACTTTTTCCTTCTACGTGCTAGTTTGTTTCAAGCATACCCCCCGCCTTAACCTTATGCAGAATGCCTACAAGAGGAAAGTTTTCCAGTTTTCCTGCAGTGATCAAATCAATCTGAAGATCTCAGTGTCAGAATTGAAGCCATCACCATTCTGCCAAATAGCTTACCAATACAATCTAAATCCCACTAAAACCAATTCCACCCAATTCTACTCCAATACAGCCATGGAATCACCCACTACGACCTCCCATGTAATTGCTTGCCACCTCTCTCTCGGTGTTGTGTTGCCTGCCAATCTGTCAGTACAGTAGGTTCAACTTAATGATAGATAATAACCTGCCTTTGCCGGGACAGAAGTCCAGGCTAATAGCTGGAACTCAGTGTGCTAAGGTGCTGGATGGAAGAGGTCAACAGGTGTTGCAGCCTTAAAATTACGTTGAGTTCAGGAGGGGGAACGAAAGAGGACCGGACAGACGGAGACAAATCAAAGTAGTCGCACGAGAAAAAAGTGCCTGCTTGAATCTATGCAGGTAAATGCACAAATGCGAAAAACATACAGTACAGTGTGTTCACCAATTCAGTGCACAGCCAGACATGTACACACACATGCTCCCACGCATACAAATATATTGTGCTCATTATCATCTCAAAGCTTTCAAAGTCTGACAGTCTTTGAATCAGCACAGCTCATGTGTTTTCACATTCGCTAATTAATACATCAAGGCTGAGACAAGAAAATTGGACATTAAAGGTCATTGAGTCCCTGCGTGAGTCCCCACACACGTATTTATCTGCAACTATACTATATATATATATATATGTGTGTGTGTGTGTGTGGAGTTTCTCTGCGTATCTGCAGTGTGTTTTTATCGGTGTGACAGGAGTTTGACGTGTTGATCGCAAGGTAATTTTGAGGGCATGGTAGAGTGTGTGCTGAGTGGATGAACAGAAAGGGCCGTTTCATCTCTGCAGATGCCACATTAATGCCAGTGGATGGGGCGGACGTCAGTGTACGATTGTAAGCGTGTGCGTTTGTATGTTTGCCATCCTGCTGACAGCCTCTGTGTGGGCTCTCTGAATAGAAAAGAGCCGACGGGCAGGTCAGTGCTCGCTCAGGCTCCTGTCAATCCCCTATTTTTTATTATTTTTGCATCCCTCCCATCTCTCTCCATCCGTATGGGAAAGAGGGAATCAAAGTCAGGCCAGGGTTCAACAGATAGCTGAAGGGGGAGGTTAAGTTAAGATGATGGCGAGATAATGAGAGGCAGAGAAATGTAAAGAGCAGACCTATCAACCACTGTTTAGCTCTGTAGGAAAATTATAACAGCAAACCAGAAGAAAAGAGATAAACACTTTTAGGTCATGGAGATGATCTGACTTTAGCTAAAGTCACAGAAAAGTCTCAGAGCTTCACTTCCTGACTGCAATTAAACACCATACTTTCTGTTTTGTTTTTGTTCATGATCTAGTTTACATGTTCCCCAGTTATTAGTTTATCAGTTTCATTATTTTGAACCATTACAGCATGTGTGCTGCTGTGCCATCTGATTTACAATAAAAATGTCTCATTATACACATGTGCATACAGTATATTCAGCTGAAAGGTACATTTAAAGCAACATTTAGCATTTTTAGGCATGGAGATTCAAGCTTGTACACCCTCAAGTCCTGCCCTTAGGGTTTACAAAAAAAAAACTAATTACTACTACACTACTGATGTATGTGTTGTGCTCTAATTTATTGCATTGTAATTAATTTAAACACATAATTGAATAATAATATAAAACCTGTGAAAAAGTGGAAATCTCCTCTTTGCAGGCAGGAAACATAACCCTGCCAATATTGTAAAAGAGGATGGGGACGGCATGGAGACAGAATGAAATTGAAATGACTTCATGGAACAGGGGCTTGTAGATTTTGCTCTAGTGTTACCATTCAGAACTGATCCATATTCAATTCAGCTCCCACTATCAGTTACATTCACTCAGTCGAGCCACAGCAATCCATCGGTTCCAACGAGTTCTGTACTTGCATCAGCACATAACCTGAGCCGAGGTATCTGAATTGGTATGCAATATACAAATTCATTTGACGCCATATATTTCAACTTGAAGCAGCTTCCACGGGATCTCCTGGACATATTTCTTGGCAAAAAGATGTATAAAAGTAATATGGGTGAATTTACAAGTTAGACTGCAGTAAGCGCGGCTCATCTAGCCCACATACAACCTGGATTAGTATAAATGCAAAAGCGCAATATAACATAGTTCCTTTGTGAAGAACAAACTTTGCCTCACACAAGCATGAAACTTTTCTTCAATAATGAAGAAATCATATTGAAATTTGATTCTTTTCAGCCTTTTCTATCTTTATACATTGTATATTGTCTTCCCTCCCTCCCCAGACCCTATTCACTCCTTATGTAGACTAGACTGGGTTGACAGTGGAGGAGAATGGGCTGATAGACTGCCAGCTACAATACAGACACAATGGGAGGATGCGGAGACAGAGGGAGGGAGGGCTAGACGGAGGAGGAGGCAGTGTAGAGGCTGTCAGTAAACTTGTTGACAACACAGAGCTGTATACACACACACACACACAATTCACTGGTAGGTAGTGGTGGTATGACCGTGAATTGTGTGTGTATGGAGGAGGGGGGGGGGGCTACGGACCGCTGGAGCGCAAAATTGGAAACAATGTGTCGGCAAGAGTTAAAAGCAAATATTTACAGGGCTTTAATTTGCATCGGGAGCACTGAGTTTCCGGTGTGGGTCAGCGCGTCTACGGCGGAGCTGAGGAACACGGAGGGGCATGGGTGGTAATTAGACAGACAGTGGTAGATTAATCACAGGCTGACAGCGCAGCCTCGCAGCCACACACAAACACATTCACAAGCTATACGCCGCCCTATCACTTAGTCATTGGCTCATCTGGCAAAATACTCTAGACGTTTTCCTCTCACCCAAAGAGGATGAGTGTATCCAGCTCTGACGAGCGTGCCGGTTTCTCTCTTATTTTTCTGGTATTTTTGCTCAAGCACACACGGATACACTGCCCTGCCGTCGTGTTCTGTTTAGCCGCTGCTCCCTCTCCCTCTCTTCACCTCCATAAATCACCGGCTCTAAATCCACCCCCCTCCCATCTCCCCTCACTTAGAACAGCTTCTGAGCCGCTCACCCCCCCCCTCCTGTGGGAGCGTCCGGGAGAGGCAGAGGACAGCGCAGGTTCTGCCCCGTGGGGAAGAGCTCCTCTGTAGGCTGGAGGACGCCGCCACAGCTCAGTGAAAATTAAAAAAAGGGGGGATATAGTAGTTGGCTGAGAGCGCCGCCATTAAACATGTTCTATATATCATAAATTTTTTACCGTCTTGTAAGTGGTTTTGACCTTGGATCAGTACTGTAGGTTATACCACAGTGTGGGAGAGGCACGAACAGTTTTAAAACTTTTAAGAGTTTCTTACAGTGGTAATTAAATTGGGCTGAAATGGGTCTTTCAAGGTCTTGTGTACGTGATCAAAAACCTACACTACAGGGACACTACACTCCACTACAATTGGTTTCACAGTACACCATTCATGAAATGTCTAATGTATACTGAGCAGGTTTTAATAAATACAATAATGTTGAAATTGTTTTGTTAGCTGCCTTTAACTTCCAGGACCTTTAAAGTGACTGCAAAGACAGTTGGAATAAAGATTTAACAGATTAGAAGCCCTCTTATCTATAACCTTATGGCTACTTTTTCACAGTGAAGTAAATGCTAACGTAAAGGCCCGCTCACACCAGCGTTTGACAAGACTAATTTCACAGCAAAATCAATTCATTCTAATGGAATCACCACGATCAGCGGATTAGCTCTCGAGGGCAAAATTAATCAGTGCAAGTTTTGCCTTCGAGTTCAACTTTGGTGAACCTTGACACGACGCAAATTTGGTAACAGAGGGCTGGACTTTTCAAAATGGAGGAAGCTATTGTTGCTTCATGGCTGTGTTGCACCAGTTTTATTCTCCAAGTATAAAATGCTAAGCTATGCTATGGTTTGGAGACAGGCAACTAAAAAAGCCTGCTAACTGACAGTTACAGTAGCAAAGCCAGCTATAAGAGCTGTTTTCCCCCTGTGAGTAACTGTTTATTAAATAAAATACATGTATTGTACAGTCCTGAGAGCAAAATGCTCGGGGGAGTAAATGGCCCAGTACAGACAAGATATAAAGAAGCTTAGGAGAGCTATAGTGACTGACTAGTGTTAGTCCAGTAGCTCGCTAGCTAGCCCTGCGGTAGTCATACAACAACCATTTTATGAAGATGTGCACATTCATTTTGCTGTCCCACTTTCTGGCGTTAACTCTGGTCAAGACATCTGCTAAATGCCTATAATGTAAATGCAGTGCAATACCTCAAATGGGGATAAATGGAGAGTCATTTTTTAAACTGGGTGAGTGGGACACTTCAATGAACCAACGGAAAGGATTTAGCCCGAAGCAACATGGGGCACAGATTCCGAAAATGGCTCCACTGTGTTTGTGAGACGGGGTAAATGGGGTTTAATTTAGCGAATGAACGGTGCTGAAGGGAAACTGACACATGGAGAGCAACAGTGTACAAAAGGACAAATAAGGGGAGGGAATGCAAAATGGTGTTCCCCACACCAGGGCAAAGTAAAGCTGATGAATGTCAGCCATAGCTCACAGCTGCTCACTTGACAGGCAGATGGCACTTGGACTGTGTTTACAGCCAAACAGGAACCTGCAACCAGGGACGAATAAAAGCTTTATGGTAAAATATTGACGTGCAGGATTAGAGATGTAGGAGAACTTGTGTAAAGTAACAGAAATCTGTAATTTTCCAACTGAGATGTCCTCAAGACTCGAGAGAAAAGAGATATTAAGACATCAGCAGTTTAAGTGAATGTTTAATCCAAATTCGTAGAGTATGATACAATAAATATGGAGAATGTAATTGCGGTCACACTTGTTTATACTGTTGTTCCCCCTTCGCAGGTTATTTTTGTTGCTCCATCAGTTTTTGAGAGATACAACTAATGACAACAAGTTGTTATTGAAACTTGGTTATTAAAATGAACTTGTATACGTTTATTGACGTTTCATACACCCAATGGCGCCCAGCCCACATGAGTTGTATGTAAACATGTACTGTTCATTTCACAGACAATGTCAAGAAAAGCTGACTGTAGGATATAAAATGCATTCAATTGTCAATCTCATCGTAATCACGCAGGTGACACACTCTGTCCTCCTGTGGGACTGAATGGAAGCATCCAGTTTCTACGGCTAAAGGCTGAAAAGACATGAACAACTGACATTTGCGAGCTGCTGTTGGTGTACTTTATCAGGATCTATGTTTACACACGGTTGGTTGGTCCTGTAATTTACTGCTATTGCAATATTTTTTTTAATTGTTATACAGTATGTTTTTAGTGATGTTTTGGGAAGATTAGAATCAGCAAGCCGAGACTTCTTTGAATATTAATAGAACTGTTTTCCATTTATCTGTCAGCACTTAACCCTTTGGACCAGCTGCTACATATTCATGCTGTGCAGCTAAACATTGCTAAAATTGCTGTATTTTTAATTCCCTTTGATCCCAAAGTTTCCAAAGATATTAATATAAGTATTTCGAGGAAATATACACAAGACGGATATCTACAATATCAACATTTGACCGAATGGTGCAGCCATGGAAATTCACTATGTGGTAACAGATCACAGATTCAATAAAGAGCAAGTTGATACAAAACAAAGGCTCCTGTCAAACTGAGTGGAATAAGATGACTTTAACAACCTTAAGGCTTCTTCAGTGGGCATAAAGGGGGCAATTTAAGGGGTTAACTTGATATTTGAGGTCCAAGATAGGTAGGTGTAGCTGTTGATACGTTTATGGGTGCAGCTTTAGCTGCAGATATAGTTTTAGTTGTTGTTTTACTGCTATTTTAGTTAAGGTAGAGTTAACAATTCTCACAGTTACAGTGTGAAATTATCTTTTGGAATAGTTTTTGTGATATAAGAAAAAGTTAGTATCATATGGTAAAGTATAGTGTAGGTAGCTGTAGCCACATTGTGATGGAGTCTAGTAAAGTTCCCATTGAAGAGACTGACACTGTTATAAAATACAGGGTATCAGGGGCCAGCTGAGGACATGACACTGAGAAATAATGTCACTGTCATTTGACTAGTAATGATCAGCTATGAACCTTGAGTGAGACAGATATTCATAAAGATGAATGCCACAGAGAGAGAGCGAGAGCGAGGGGAAGAGCGAGCGGTTTGGAGAGCTGCCATCCTGATCTAGTTTTCCCTAACAGATGGCCAGTGAGACACATGAGCAGCTGATGTGTATGATTGTCTGCTTCCCACACAAGAAGGCACGTCAACATTTGCTGTTTCTGTCTCTACCTGTTGTTGTTCTCTTCGCTACACCCAGTCTATTCCAGTCTTTCAACTGATTTAATTCAACATGGAGTAGGAGTTTGTGCTGCATCCTTCTAAAGCCAAGGAGAGGATGAGGGATAAATATCTAAAGAAAGGGCACGGTAAGAATAATCCTCAGACATTATTAATAACAAGTTGCAGTAGCTAAACATTCTTCCTTTCTCCCCCAGATCTTTCTACCTCTTTATCTGTCTCCTTTTTTTTCCTCCCTTCCTTCTCCTCTCCGATGGCTATTAACATGAGCGATGAATATTCATCCAGTGCTTTAATCTATAGCTGAGCTCATCTAGAAAAGCTGTGTTTGTTTTACAACTGGGGGAGAGCTGGAGGAGGAAGATGTGCTCATAAATATACTGTACATGATCAGCACGATAATATAGAGTATACTGAGTGTTTTTTCCCACCGCGTCTGATGTGCATGATAATGTTGGCACGCTGCATGTACAGTACATTATGTTCTATATTGTGCCTTTGTGTACTGAGAGCTGCAAATATGATTATTCTTTAGTTAATTGTTTGTTGAATGCCCATGTGAAAAAACGAGACAAAAAAATTACAAAGGAGACGTCTTAAAATTGCTTGTTTTGTCTGATTAACACCCCAAATCCCAGAGATATTCAATCTATAATGCCACAGAACAGAGAAAAGCAGCAACTCCTACTAGCTAATTAAGCTAGCATTAGCTCCATGAGATGTTTGAAATCAAAGTCTCCGGCTGACTTTTTCACATTTCAAGCTGACTCATTTTAGAAAACCTTGTAAAAGGAGTTTAAATATGTATTTTTAATGGCTGCATTTATTATTTCATGCTAAAAGACTGAGGGGAAAAACTACATGTCCCAGGCAAAAAAAAGTCACACGGAAATAAGGAAACAGCACTGATTTTTTACTGCAGTGTAGAGCTAGTTAACCCTAGTATGATAATTATAATCAGTAAGAATTGTAAGGAAAAATGTTATTGATTAGACTGATTAGACATCTAAATTAACACTGTTTTTGGTTGCTTGGCTTACATACTTCAACAAGCAAGACAGAAGCTAGATTTATGCTTTGTTGTTCATATTTTCAACAGTTAGTTTCAGGTGTAACGTAAGACAAAGGGGCGGACTAACGAATGGGTTTGGCCCAAAGCCGTTAACGTTATGTGCTAGTTGAGAACATGGCTTTTTTTAATGTAACCTGTAAATAATTAGCTAGTGATATGCTAACTCTCGGCCTTGGAAGTAAGCTATGATTGGACAATTCATGTTTTAGTGGACGGGCTGAGCACACAGTCGATTGATTAATAGGCTCATATTTTCAGCACTAGTAGTGATTTGTGAATCTCTACATTTGTGTATATTTGTAACTGGCGATGCAAGTCTGGAACTGCATACCTGTAGGTCTGAATGACTGAATGAGGTCTGCTGGTTTGGACTGGCAGCAGCAGCAGACAGAAAGACTCTTGCATCTCTCCAGCTACTGCAGGGCTTGCTGGCAAAATATGTGCGCCTGCAAAAAGTTTCACTCTGTTCGCACCTCTCAATCTTTCTTCCACACTTTCCTCTGCTCTTGCTCTCTTTCCAGCCGACGCTATCTCCCTCTCCAATTCCATCTCAGACAGTTTGTCTTTTCCCTCCTCGTCATCTCTGTCTTTCTGCCACGGTACAGCAGCTATAATCTGTTCCCTCCCTTTCCCCTCTGCCGCTACTGTACTTCAATCTGTGTGTGTGTGTGTGTGTGTGTGTGTGTGTGAGTCTGAGGCATGTTTGAGTTGTCACAGCAGTGTGGTGCAGCACAGTGGGATATTGAACGCCGCTGCCTCTCTCTCTATTCGTCACTCTTTTCTCTCTCTATCTCTGCATCTAAGGAATCGGAATGCCTTTTGCCCCTCGGCTCCCGAGGAAATAATGAGGTGCCAGCGGAGAGCGGCGCCTCCGACTGAAGGCCGACTGAAGAGTGAGGCGCGAGATGGAGGAGGAGGCCTGGGAAACTTGTTCCACTTGGTGTTGTGGGGGAGGCAGGTCAAGCCCAATCCTTGGTGGCATGTCGCCGTAAGACACCAGGGGTGAGGGGTGTGTGTGGTGAAACGACACACACGTCCCGGTTTCTTTTTCTTTGTTTCTCAGGCAGCGTGTCGCTCCCACCTCTGGGATCCGCGTTGCACTGTTCCTGCGCACCAACTGGAGCAATAACAAGCAAAGTGTTTTAGTGTGTGTGTGTGCGTGTCGCTTGTTAAGCTTCTACATATAAACCCAGAGACGCAGTGTGAAAAAAGTAGGTTACTCTGGTATATTTTTTTTTGTTTCATTCCCCCAGCCTCTCAGTTTTGTTGCCTCTCTCTCCCTCCTTTTCCTTTTGCTTCCTTAGTACAGCAGCATGAAAAATGAATAAGACAGTGCAGCTTGTTTGATCCTCTCACGCAGCCCGTGCTGTAATTTGAGATGGGCGAGTGGGGGGGGGGGGGGGCAAGACGAGTACAACCATAAGCCCACTTTTTAAAAGATGATGCAAATCCGGATGCTGTGACTGCAGCCATCAAGTCTCAACATTACTCTCTGTCTCCCTCCACTTTCATCCCATAACTGTCCCGCTCCCTTTGTTTTGTCTTCTCTTTAGCCCTCATTCCTTCTTTTCTTGCTCCCCTGAGCGCAATTTTCAGCGAGAGATATATTCGTCGCTCAATACTCATCTACTTTTCTGCTAAATCTTGGCTCCCGTGTGTGTGCTGTGAGTCCCTTTTAATGTGTGGGCAGGCAGCAACAGCCCTCTGACCACAAGAGGACAAATCCCCTGCTCATAAACCCATAATCTTTATAGCTCCGAACAAGAATAATTGCCCTTTCAGGCCTACAGTAGGCGCTCTCACTGACTATAAAGTGGGATTCCCATATTTGATTGAGAAAGAGAGAGAGTTTAAATTGACAACTTAATTCAATGGCTAAATAATTTGATGTTAAATCTAAGATAAATCAGTCATTCTAACCTCAGACCATATGCCAGTCTGCAGACAAATGCCAAATCAAGATTTAACAGCACCAAGTGCGAGGGATGTCAAGATCAAGTTTTTTTTTGCCCCTGATCCCAATCCAACTCATTTAATATAGAGCATCTGCCAATACCGAGTCTCGTACTTACCTATAAACTTCCTAGATAATACAGCTGCACAATGCACACTTCAAGAATATTAAAGTTATTAAAATCAATCCAATGTATATGCTTGACAATTGAATAGCTCTGCAACGCATTAAGAAAAAAAATGCCTGCCAAGCTGCGTTTTTGTTTTTTTGTCGTAAAGCTCCAGCAGGGCAGCGTCTGAACTGTAGTGTTGAGAGGGTAGGGCGTTACGTGGCTCCAAAAGCTCCAGAAGACAGCAAAAACCTGCATTCTCTACCACAACGATGTGGTCTGGTCATCCAAAGCGATGAATTCAATTACCCTCTCTAATCTTTTTAGCCTGGTCGCTGTCTCGAGGAAATTTCTCCCTCCTTTTAAAAAAGTATCCTCCGGTGTTCGGTGCAGCCTTTGCCTGAGTTACGTTAGTGAACTTACTGTATTCTGTTGAGTGTTTATTTTTTAGGTGCTGTATCAAACTGATAGTAGTGAACGCAGCTCTGTTACTACCGCCTAGCAAAATGCTCCACATTGCAGACATTGCAAGTGGATGTTGGACTGCTTTCATTTTCCAATTTGAAATATTTCCACACTGCAGACATTTTAGCCGCAGGTATGCCAGAGTACGCTTCTGCATCCTGCCACAAATTGTGCTCTCCATTTACGACACTTCTGTGTCAGCTGGCCTAAAACAAAAGATCGGGCTTAGGTTCTTGCTCAATATAACCAATACAGATCAGTTAAAAAAATGCCTTGATCGGCCCTGATACCGATCTTTGAGATCGGATCGAGAAATCCCTACCAAGTGCTTAATCGCTAAATATTTTCTTGGTATTAAACCGCTCTAAGTGCTTTGTGGAGGAGCTGGTAGAGCAGGATGATCCAGTGTCTGTCGCTGCTACGGCTTGGCAGTCCAACAGGGACAGCAGCCACACCGGCACAGACCGCAACACCAAGTAACGTCAGGGAGTGAGCCTGGATTATGGCTGCCAGCCGCTCTGAGGCTCTGTAATTAATTACAGCGGCCAATAATAATTAGGGCTGGGTACCAGCAAGTGGTCGCCGGCAGAATGAGGAAAACTGGCGGTTGATCTGGTGTCTGTCTACGGCCTCTGAGCCCTGTGGGCGCTGCCATGCCACGCTAGCACCTGCTCTCAAACTGCGGCAGCTAACAGCTTTCAGTGTGTGTGTGTGTGTGTGTGTGTGTGTGTGTGGGGGTGTTGGCAAGGGAGCTGGGTGACACAGGCTGTTAGGAAAGGGAGGGAAGAGGGGCATAGTGTGCTCTGACAGGGTGGTTGATTCACAACAATACGCTAGCGTCAGCCACTAGCCTCTTGGGCTTACTGAACTGTGGAACTGTGATTCATCTGCTTTATTTCACTGTAGCTGGATGGCTTTGTGACTGGAACGCGGGCACTCCCTCACACACACACGTGTTGAGTGAACAGGTGTGTGAACAAACAGTCCATGCACGAGGGCCATAACGTCGCAAACAAGCGCACAATAGCACACAGTATGTTCAGATACCAACAGTCGATTGTTCACGTGCAGTCTGGTACAGTGTGATCTCAATTTACACATTCAGATATAGACCTGGGGAAGTGTGTGACTGAAGAACTACACACACGTACACAATGAGCCCACACAAGACATTTAATATGAGCATTCAAGCTGCTCATGCAGGCACATTAGGTACTTAAAGAGATGTGTATGTACTGTAGGGGCAGAGTACAAAGCCATAGAAACTCTTTCAAAGTGTTCCTAGAACACAGCGAGCTGACACGTCTTTAATTGTGCATTCTGTTCATAGAGAGCAAAACATTTGTAGCTGTTTTTATGCACACGGACTGCACACATTCCATCATCTATGAGCCAATATAGCTACTGCATATATTACTGCATATATGGGCTCATAAGACAGTGAAATGTATTTATTTCCTTATTTATCATCTCCATCTGAATATCTGATGAAGTGCTAGCTTACTATGCAGTTTGCACATCTGCACACACTTCTGTTTATTCTTATCGTTCCATCTGCAGGACTAATTATGTGAAGAGCGAGTATTTGCTTGTAACCTGTAAACCTGTCACACGCAGGCTGTAGTTTTTATGCATTCTTTTATTTGCCGCAATTCATTTCAGTATGCCTGGTTGTTGGTAGTGCTGTCCCAATCATTTCGTCAGAGGCTGATTATAATTGGTATTTTTTTTTAAAACTCTGGAGCCTGGCAATCACCAATCAGAATACTGATTAAAATAATGCATGGCACTTTTTAGGCAGATATTGCATTAATAATGCCACATGGAAAAGTACAAAGCAACTGCTGACAGATTTTTTTTTTTTTAATTAGGCGTGTGAAACAAGGATAAACTAGTCATCAATCTAAATTTTTTTGTGTTCTTATCTACAGTATGTCTTTCTCCCTGCTGTTGTTCGATTAGGTTAGGCTTCTTTCAAGTCTTAATGTACTTCTCACATGAGGAGGAATGACTATAGCGACCAGTCTTGTCTTAGTAGCCTCTGCTTTGCATCTAAGGAGGTAGTTAGCTGAGTTTAAGGCTCTGTTTCACTGAATCTACGTCAATGAGACGTGTCAGCTGCTGTGCCAGCTCCCTCACCGGGAAATCCCACATGTGATTTGTAGGTGCTTACATCTACGTGGTCCAAAAAAACTTTTAGCATCGCTTGTGCTACATTAGGAATGACTGGCTGGCTTAGCACTCTCCTATAAATGTACCTTTCACACTTCATGCCAAACTGAGGCAATCGCCAAAATATTCAGGGCTAATCACGCCGCATTTAAACAGCCTCCTCCGCTGCTCCCCCTCTTTTTCCTGCCTCTCTTTCTCTCTGTGAGATCTCCCTCACGACCCACCCGTCGGGCTGGGCTCACCGGCATCTGGCAAGCTTGCCCGAAGGCTCGTGGAGCACTCATTTGCATATCACTCGCCTGATGTGTTTGCAATCGCGAGGGTGCTCATTTGTTTTGCCAAATTAGGAGCTTTTTTTTTTTTTTTTTTTTCCTAGCTGTTTGGATTCGGTTTTTAGCTGTGGGATTCTTTCCCCCCTTTTAGCTGTGAACCTGCTGTGGTACACCAACTGAGAGAGAGGCAGACCCGGAGACATTTGGAACATTTGCTTCGCTCCGTGAACAGCATTGAGCAATAATGTAATTCAGACAGTGCCTGAACGGCGTGGCCTTCACTGTGTGTGTATGTATATCTGTGTGAGCATTTTGCAATCACCTCACCCACTCACATATGGCTACCTTCTGCTTCAAACAGTTCAGCCAGGATGCAGCCATTAATCCATCTTGTATCGTAAACCCTGTAGTTCCATTCATCAAGCATTTAAAGGGTTATTTTCTTAACATATTCCTCTTTGCTTATGTAGCAGGAGAATTCTCTCCATCCAAACAGTAACACTTGATCCTTCAGTTTATCTGAAAAACTCAAAATCACCAAAATGGGAGATACATGTTTTTCATTGGAGGCGACAGAGTGTGACGTTTAGACCTTCTCCATTAAAAATAAATGGCAGACTGAGTGATTCATGGGTGAGGAAAACCTATTTTCGACTAATACAGCCAATCATTGTTACATACAGATGCAGATGTATGAAACGTTTATCTTTTAATGTGATCCAGTTTGCTTAAACTTAATAATGTTGTCCAAGAATTTAAAGAAAACTTTGTCCTGTAGAAAAAAAAACTATTATGTTTTTTCAGTTAACTACTACTGTTATTTTGTTTCGAGGGGTGGAAGTGTGATTTGGGGAGAAAAGTGCGTTGTAAGGCATCTTCCCTTGAATTATTAATATGTTGGTCTGCACCAAAGAGTGATGCTTTGATAACATTTCCTCAAAAGGAAACTTGTGGTTTAGTTTGCTGACTGCAGGACAAACTGCTCATTCATTTCACCTGCTCACAGACCTTCCAGGTGTTGTAATGTCTAGGCGATTCCTAACGTCAAATGTGAGCTTTTAATGCTGAAATGTGATACCGGCACGTTCTTCCCTATTCTCCTGGGAAACAATATGTCTTTCACACAAGTGGACGGGCTGTCTAGTAGAACTTTCGCAGAGACAACATGGATTAGCATGATCAGCGAAATGATTAAAGAAGCTGGACACAAATGATAACTGCAGGATAGAAAGTGCTTCAATTCAAATTAAGAACGCACCCAAAAAAAAATAACTGAAGCCAAGTTTAGTACATCAGTTCTGTATTAAAAACAGACAACAGGAATCAAAAAACAGGAAATTATTTCATTCTCAAGATAAAATAATTCAAAAGGAAATCCTGGTTAAGCAAAGGTTAAACAGAAAATCATCCTGCACTCAGTTAAGACTTTAAATACTGCAGCTCAAGGTAATTAATGTATGACTAGACTTTAATTAGCAAGAAGACTGCCGCACATTAGTCACTGTCATTCATACTCAACTGTAGAAATCCATACATTAAGTGTAGGGTCTGCATGCGTGGGTGTTTCAGTGTAACATAAACTAAAATAAGGATACGTCACAGGATCCCCCTTAGACTGCTGGGTCACCAGAACACTCCTGTGTGTGTGTGTGTGTGTGTGTTTTCAGGTCCCTAGTTAAAAGGCATCATGTTTAACAGGTCAAAGCTGGAAGAACGTGTGTTTCTACTTCACGTCTGGCTGCATGCGGGTGTGTGTGTGTGTATATGTGTGTGTGTTTGTCTGCGCGGCATGGAGCGTGATGGACCTGCGCTGAGAATAATTAACTCCGGTGACCCAGTCACTGTAGTGATGGGGCAACCGCTGTGACTGGACCGACTGTCAAATAGACTGGTCATCACACTCCTCAGGCGGCACCGGATGAAGAAGCGCCTTCACACACACACACACACACACACACACACACACACACACACACACACACACTCACACTGCACACACATATTGAGACAGGCAGGCTGAGACACGTACAGTTACACAGAGCTGTCATGTATTAATTAACACATTTACCTCCTCTATAGGCTGAATAAACACACACACACACACACACAATGTCACACCTGTAATAAAGTCTCCATAGCGCTCCACACAGCAGCTATATATATATATATATATATATATATATATATATACACGTGTACTTGTCTGCTTAGTACACTCGGCACACACTCTTCACACCGTGATGCAACAAGAGTATGGACGTGCTCACACACACACACAGAGGCATATGGCAAGAAGCTGGCTGTTCGGTAGCACCCCTGACATCTCTGACAAATTGACTCCTTTATGCGAGTGGAAGTGTGCGGCGGGGGGGGGGAGGGGGGGGTGGCACAGGGGGGGTGAGGAGATAGAGGCAGGGAGGCTGTGAGAAGGTGGATCATCTCATTCACACCGTCCAAAGGAGAGCGATATCATTCTGCGACGCGCGTAACACACACACACACACATTACACCTGTGACATCACTGGCATGCAAAAAACCTGCTTCCGCAATGATGAGCTAAGATGGAGGAGCTGGAGGCAGGGAGTGAGCAGAGAGGAAGAGGAGGAGGAGGAGGAGGGGAAGAGGGGAGAGCTGATGGTGGGAGAGAAGGACGGAGGGCAGGGGCAAATGAAGGACAGGAAGAGAGGAGGAGGAGGAGGAGGAAAGATGTCAGAGAGACAGATACAGTTTGCGGGATGAATGGAAGCAGAGAGAGTGACAAGAGGAGGCGCTGGAGAAAAAGCAGATTGATAAAGAAGCTATTGAGAAGAGATTTGAGGGCGAGAGCAGCGGGGAGGGTGACTCCGTCTCAGCTCTGTTTACCCTGCTGTTTAGTCGTGAAAGAGAGTTTGCTCACCTTTATTGAGCTGATATAAAACTCATGATAGGAGTTCGCAGAGTGAGGTACAAGAAACCCTTGACTTTTCATGAGAACAAAAATGTCCTTTGGGCAGAGAAGCAATGTAAATACTGCACCAAAGTTGTTTTTTTTAAATGCTACTTTGAAAGATTTTACTTTCTTCCCAATTCTTCCTTTCTACAGTATCCGTGCCTGGAAACTATGGTATTATTATAGGGAAAGATCTTGGTTACGGCAATCCAGTCTCCTGCGTTAAAGCTGTATGCATTACACGCCTCCTCTACCTCCCCCGACCTCCTCGCCCTCTCTTTCCGCCTCGCTACAGAAAGGACACAAGCATTGGGACTGCACGTCAATCATGAGTTGCACAGTCATCCAGTATGAACGTAAATTCCTCGGGCTGTTTTGGTCCACAACCTTTGTCTGAACAGCAGTGTAACATAAGATAAGGTAATAAAATTGCATGTATTTTTTAAAAGGAGCCTGCAGCATACGGAGCACCGAACTCCAGCAAACCAACTCACATTGCTTGACAAAACTTCTTCGATCGGGGGAAAGTGAATAATTCAGGCCATAGTCTGTTTAATTTCAAAAGACCTGCAGTACAGAGTGGTCTCATCTGGTGGGGATGAACCTGAGCATCTAGACAAACTTCTGTTTCTACCAAAGACATTTATCCAGCGGTGGTGGGCAGTGAATTACACTTTCATTTCATTATTTTCATACAAGCAGAGGACTTCTCTCTGCTTTTTTTTTGTTCAACCAGTTAGCTTAACTGCCAATTATGTCTCATATTGCAATTCAGTGGACTAAAAACACTAATGAATGGTTTGGCACACCAATTTTGAGTAAGAGCCTAAAAATGCCCCTTTTCGAGAATTGGTTTTTAATTAGAACTGATTCTGAAACTAATTTTGACACCAAGAATTGCAATCAAATTGAATCGAATCAAGAAATTCCTAAAGATTCCTCCCCCTATTGATAGGACTTTGTTCAAATGCAGGGTGCAGATTTGCTGGTAACCAAGATCATTCATCAGCGACAGGGAACGTGTTATACACTCGGCACTATGAGCTATTGGTTGCCATGCAACGGTAATCTCCACTGAAGTAAAAAAGTCCTGGAAAATAAATCAATCCCTCAAGGTACGACTCTGTTTGTGTGTTTCACAGAGATGTGGCATGCAGCATAATTTAAGGTGGGATACAGTATTTCCTCTTGGAGCATTTGCCTAAAATGTGAACTGGTTGCAGATCATTTTGGGATCATGATGTCTGCAGTTTTGATGATTATCTCATTTTCCTTTCATAACGGGCTCAGCAGAATGCTTCTCTTTGTGCGTCTTAATCTGAGTTTGTAAAATAAGACATTCATTGCACCTCGGCGCTGACGACAATAAATTTAGGCATTAAAAAAAAAAAAAATCAACCTGTGGAAGACAGAGATAAATGAGACCGTGGAAATGGATGAGGAATAGGACAGCCTCACCACTCTTAACTAATTCCTTCGGTGGGGGACAACACAGAGAGCATGATTCATATCCGGCATTATGAAGAGAATGATGAATCTACTGCCGTCAGCCATGTATTGTCCTCAGCTCAAGAGTATTCCCAACATCCAAAACAAGCTGTAAAGTGTATCACACAAATAATACAACACTATTGATACCATACTTCTAATGTAAGAAACAGGCCAATTTCAAAGCTATTACAGTCTGTCTAAAGCTGAAATAAATAACAAAAGTTACCGGATATAGTCCCATTTGGGCTGGATTAATATTCCAAGGGGAGGAGGGTAATAAAGATGACCAATTTCTAGAATGAAAAAAGAAAGAATTAGCCTTGATTTAAAACAATACAGCCTTTATTGTTTGATTATTTAATAGCTGGTTCATATTTGTTGATAAGTGTTCCCTCAAATTCAACTTAACAATTTACTTAGCAACTAAAGTGTAAATATGTTTTAATTTCTGTCACACATACTTTAAAATTGAGTATTTTGCTATGACAGTTTTGTACTTTAGCTATCTGATAGCATTGACCCTCCAGGTTGTAACCTCTAACTGGTGTTTTATTTTAAAGGCAGTAAAATAATGCTGCAATGATAAATAACAGATTCTCCCCCTCTCCGTGCCCCCCTGACACACCTGAACGCTGTACCACCTCCTACTCACATCAAACATTTTAAACCAAACTCTCTGCTTTAATGTTTCCATTTTTTTTTTTTTTTTTTTTTTACCAATCCCCCCCACCCACCCATCCCCACCCCTGCCAAACCTAAGGTAGCCCAGGGCTGTTTGGCAGTGGTTGGTGCTGCAAAAGTGTTTGTTTGTGGCGGTTGCTTATTGCTGATGCTGTTTGATATCTTGGTTGGAGTCTTATCTGTTTGGTTGCCGAGGTGCTGCAGTTGCTCTGATATGTTGAAAGGCAGCTCGGTTGGGGCAGCTGTCAATGTCGTCTCCTTCCTCTCTCTCCTGCTATCTCTATCTCTCTCTCGCTCTTTTAATCATTCAAAACAACGGTGGCAGGAATCTGATACTGAAAACTATTGTAATTTTACAGCGTTCGCAATTCAGTTAAATGTGTGTTGGGAAAATACAACAAACACAAGAGTCTAAAAGTGTAGATGCATCTGGTAATTAATTTTCCAACTATAAAATTAGTGTTTGAATCAAGTGAAAGTGGAGACATAAATCTAGCAAAAAATGTATTTACATTTCTGATATTCTTCCCCAAAGCTGCCTAACCACGTTATCTAGTCCTCCATAACACGACCAGCTGTTGCGATACGACCTTATCAAGATTGGTATATCTGAGGCTTTTGTTTGTGCAGTATCAGGAGTTTTTGACAGTTAGCTGGCGAGCAGGGAGGCTGAACAGTTATAGGCTCTCATAAAAGGCAATTTCTACATTGGGGTTTTTGATCGTTTTCTATATGGGTCGCTTAATTGTGTGGCATACAGGAGGATGGATGCTGCGGTTGCTGCTGGTGCGTCACCTGCACCGTAGCTGACTTCAGGGAGCGCCGTTAAGTTCATAGCATGCTGATGTTACCGCGCAGATCTTAAAAACAGCAGGGAGCTAATGTGGCATATGGCGGACATGGTAGGGAAATGAACATGGGATGTGGCTCACATAACATGAAAGAGTAACAGAGGCTCACAGAAGCTTGGATTAGTGGCTCTCTGCTGCAGTCATTCTGTAAATAACTGTAAGTGCTGGTGGAATATGAAAGAAGCCCATTGGGAGTCCTTTAATGTGCGTGGTTTGGATTGACCGTTTTAGGAAAACACTTATTGCTACACTACAGGCACATTTTTGTTCAATAAGGTATTAAATAGTAACACTAACAGCATAATATTAAATATGTTCATCATCTTAGGCGCAAATTAGAGCTGAGGCTGAATGGATTGTCATTAGTTTTGCAGGTAATTAGTGAAATTTGAAATTCCACCCAATATGTTATAATTCACGACAATCCGTCCGATTGCTGTGGAGATATTTCACTTTGAGCCAAAAATATCAACCTACACATGAATGCCTGCACAAAGTTTTGTGCCAATTCATCATTTCACTGTATAAGACAACTTGATCTGCTGGTGGTACAAGAGAAAAAAGTCCGTGGGTTAACCAAACTCGTTAGGAGTCATCCTCTGGAGATGTCTGTATAAAATTTCACAGCAATTCATCCAATAGTTGCGACTGAAGCGGTCTTTACCCAGCATGGCTGCTAGCAGAGCAACACTGAACCTGAAAGACTACATCATCTAAAAATCTCAGTATTGCGGCTCCCAGTTGCACATAAATTAATACTGAATGTATGCATATGACCACTACAGTCATACAGCACATAGCTGTGTCCGTGCATGTAAAGTTTAACTGATGCATATCTAACATGAAGACTATTTAAATTCAGCAGGAACTATTTAAACTTTGAGCAGAGCCTCGCTGGGCTTTATGTTTCCGGGCTGCAGTGCCGGGCAGTGCTCTAAACAAAGCAATCAGCTGGTTAACGTTATCAGAGCACCTCGAGAAAATGAGCGGTAATGCCCCTAACATTTCTCCCCTTATTTCTCTCTCTAGCTGATCAAAAAGCCGTCACGCCACATTGCGCCCTGTAATGGTTTTTTGTCTGGACTGACTCCTTGGTATTTAAATGAACAAAAGGGATGCTGCGCCAGACTGTGGCTGTGTGTATTCTGTCTACATACGTGTGTGTAGGTGTGTGCGGGCACATTCATGTACATGTGTGGTGAAGAGAGACGGAGAGAGCTGCACCACTACTGTAAGACTGATTCGGGGGGAAGGGGGGGGGGGGGGCTCAGAACACAATTATAATTATCAGCCTCTTCATCCCTCTGATAGTTAGCAATTATATAGTTTATTGTATATCAGTCTCTTATTGTTTGTACGCATGTGTGTCTATGAAACAGAGACACACATATATACAGTATATACACACTCAGGTTGATGTTTTTGTGTCTGTGTGTCACAGAGTTTGCTCCATCAAAGCGTTTCTATAAATAGCAGCGACGCCGCTCGCCAGCTACGCAGCGTGATGTGTTATATAACCTCTTCGAAATGCATACTGAGACCACATCAGCATCAACAACTAGGCTGCTACCTGTTCTAACGCTGCAAGGCTCTCTCGCTCTCTCACATGCACCAACACACAGATTACATGCTCCTCTTCATTATTCATGTGGCATTTCTGCCTTTACTAGAAAGTATGCAGGAGAAAGAGGCAGGGAAGAAATGGTTTATTGCAATATTTCTGTCTTAGGAAACACATTAAGTTAGCAATTAATAATCATTCATTGTTATCATTTATTGTCTCTCTGTTCAATCATTCCAGCATGAAGCTATTACAGTTGTCACGTCTAAATTAATGATAAGTTGTTTCACCAAAATCTATCACAGCGTGAGCTCTAAAATACCTTAAAACATTTCTATTTGGATTTTCGAGTGGGAATGATTAGAAACTTAATTGTGGTTTTGAATACCACTGATGATACTTTTTACACTTTTAAATTAATTGCTTTGCTAAAGAAAATAGAATTTTCTCAACCCTTAAAGATTATTGCTTATATATGAGCCAGATTTAGAGATACATGGTTTTCACAGGACAGTGATGAGAGTTTAGTAGATATTGTTAGTTTGTGTTAATGTTGTATTAATGCTGTGAGTCATTTAATTTTGTCCATATAATCCTCACATCACCATAAAGAATTTGGACGTATTTTCACTAGAACCCAACTGATATATCAGCTGATATTGGCCTATCACAGATATATACCGTTATCGGCTGTTTTTTGGTTTGTTTTTCTAAAGTTATATAAGCATTTTATTTTATGTATATTTAATCCTTTTTCTTAATTCAAGTTTAATATATACGTACATGGTTTTTTTTGTTCTGTTTTTTTATTTATAGTTATTTATAATTATTAAATTCCCAGTAAAATTGTCACAAGTGTATTAGTGTATTCCCTAATATCGGTATCAGCATCAGCCCCATAAATCCAGCATCAGTCGGGCCCTAATTTTCATACCTTTGAATGATCCACCAGTGATAAAACATCACTTGATTCTGATTTGCAACAGAAAAAAATAATAATAATCATCTGGCTCTAGCCCCAAATCGTTGCACTTCTTTTGAAGAAAAACATTTTGAAAAAGATTTCAGGATTCAGTGACTTTCATTTCATGGTCTTAGTGAGCCAACACACAGTTTGTGCATTAACTGTGCACATCTATAAAAACACTTTGATGCACTCAGACATGGGCTGACGTTTGCATACATGCACACACACACACACACACACATCCTTCCCCCCTCGTCTTTTATCACACCATTGGCCGCTGCGTGATTTCCTGCTTACTTTTAATCCAACGAGGTGTGTAATGGCTGCAGTGACTGGGGCTGTTTAAAATGACTGCTGCGGTCACAGCTCAGGAGTATATGGCTCATCTGCGGGAGACGCGGGCGTTAGCGACAGCACCATGCTTCTTATCTCTAACCACTTAGCGCTGATCTTAAAACCACCTGATAGGGGGAAGCTAATTGGAGCAAATGTCACCACTGGACCATTTCGGAGCCAAAGGGAGTTAAGCCTGAATTTACAGTGAGCAGCTGTGACCAAGTCCTCTGAGAGCTAACAGTCCATGTATGTTTCAAGATGTGCTAATATGTCTTTTTGCGTGCTTCCACTGCAAAAAAAAAAAAAAATCCATGTTATCATGTGCTAAAATGGGCATGTATTTGGGTCGTGTGACAAGGTAGAAAAACATATGACTGCAATGTTTGTGTCTGACAGTGGTGAGTGTGGTGTAGTGTAGACAGATGCTGCAATCCAACAATCCCACCCCCACAATGTCTGAGTGGAGGACGGGGCCTGCTGAGTCAGCCGTTACACACACACACAAACACACACAAACAGATAAAGAGAGAGAAACTGTTAAATTGTAAGGGGGGGGGGGGCTAACTGTCCTACAACAATCTTGTAGCGAATGTTGTGACACAAAGTGGAAAGATGTATTATTAAGAGTGTGTGTAGTCATGTGAGAGCGACAGGATGCGTGTGTTTGTGGAAATTTGAGTTCATCCAGAATTTAAATCACATAATTTTACTCACTCCAGTGTGTTGCGATACGACTGCAATCTCTCAAGACTGCAGCTACAAGTTTCTCTGATGTACCTCTTACTGTATCTGTCTCCTCTCTGTGTCTCATCTCCTCTAATTCCTTGCCGCTTTGCGTCCTTGTACCCTCCCTGCAGTCCACCTTGGAGTCAGCTGCTGCCTTAAATCTCTCTGTGACCGCTTTCATCATCCTCTACTCCTCTGTCCTCCCTCCCCCTTCTGTCTCCGTCCCTCTCGTCCTCTTCTGTTTCCCCGTCACTGTGGTTCAGCAGACACATGAAGCCTGACACGCCAAACCGCTGACCGCAAGCGCTTCGACCGGACCCGGTCAGGGGGACACCGCGCACTCACTCAACACACACACACACACACACACACACACACTTCAACCCCAATTCTCCACCTCACAGGGACCAAACTTGACGGTCTTGCACTGCTGCAGCCATGGCAACCATCTTGATAAATACACAAGGAACTCTTCAGCAGTGGCAGATACAGAATGTGGCTTACGACTCTGGAAAAATCTGGATCGGCTTGATGGATGACTTTTTTTAAGCTTAGATATATATAAAAATGATATGGGGGAGGGGGTGTTTTAGTATGCCTACTACTCATGTCAGAATACCACAGGCATATCAATGAGCCAGTCAGATGAATGGTTATCTATACATAAATGGCTATCTACTATGCTTACACGCTTTTTTAAAAAAGCAGCTCAAAGATAGCAGTTTAGCCATAGCTTCCAACTTTCATCTAGCTGCTCGCTACACAAAACCACCGTCGTACATGGCTCTATCAATTACCAACCTCAAACCTCCAGCACATCACCTAGGTATGTATGGAAACCCACATGAGCCATGCCTGCATCATGGGCTCTAATTACATTATACACACACACACACACACATTCCATCACGCTCCTCAACATTCATATCACCAGCCAACGTTTCCTTTTTCTTGATAGCGTGGAGATCAAATACGGCACCAAGGGAACGCTGCGTTCACAGACAACAGGAGAAGAGGGAAGTGCAGGAAAAAAAAAAAAAAAAAAGACATGCAGGAGTGCGGACTAGATCAATAAAGACATGTGTTTATTAGATTGAGGCTAGCTGTGACAGAGTCTGGCCCAGGAGTGGAACACTGGCGTGTAATCTTGTACTGTTTTCTCTCTCCCTGCGGAGCGGCAAACTCACTCATTCACGCCTTGGGCCATAAAGAAGCATGCAATAAAGAGCCGTCAATCCAGTTTGGGACTATTGAGTGTGGGAAGGAGAGAGAGTGCGGAGTGGCTGATGGGGAGGAATTGAGGACCTTTGAGTATCTTGTATTCTGCAGGTGGGTTTCACTGCTGTTATTAGAAGATTTGAATCCAGTCTGAGAAAAGTAAGACCTGTTATTGTTAGTACGCTGTATTGTCTTCTGTTATACATCTGCTTTAACTTAACCTTTCAGCTTAAGTATTCTGCTTTGAAGCAGCAGACAGTGTTCAATAGTATAGCTGCCCAATTAGTGCACTGCTACATTTGTTTGCTGATGTTCATTGGCCATTAGTCTCAATGCCAGTATTGATGCTTGTGATTATCCCTCAGCTAAATGCACCATTGGTCTCTTTAAACACAGCCAAAGGGCCATTTGTAAAAAGAGGCTTTTGGCACGCGCACGTCTCACATTTTATTTGTGTAATGAATATGTGGTGTATTATTCATTTGTTATGCTTGATAACATTCCCAAAAGTAACTGAGCTGGAATGATAATAGAAGAATCTGGTGATTGAGACAAATGGAGCTCCACTGCACAATGTACAGTAACAATACATCAGCCGAGAGCAGCGGGCATGTTGTTCCAAAGAGGATTGATGGAGAAAATAGTGTGGAATTTGTCCTGGCCTTCATTACTATGCTTATTCTACGCAGCAGTGCGCCAACATGTCGGAGTCAGATTAAGTGAGGTTCCCAAACAGGCTGGACTCACAGACTTACACCAGGTACTGCGGCTTGTGGCGTCGGTTGCGTTCACTATGGAAGACTTAAAAAGAGGAGTGGAATCACAAACACCCTGTCAGTGAAGTAAATAGAAGAAAGAGCAGGATCTAACCTTTACAAAATTGCGATGTGTGTGTGTGTAGACCTGTGCGCAGATTTTAAAATGAGCAGGTGATGTAAAGTAAAACTGTGGCTTCTTCTGTGGCAGCCTTTTCTATTTATCAGCTTTTTTAAGTCGCTGCTAGTGTCTGACAGAAGGTGACAAACAAAACTGACAAACCATCACCAATATACTAGTACATTTCTCAGATCCTGGCACTACAATTGCAAAACTGAAACAGAAACAGGCACCTTATAAAAACAGACTTGACAGGGAATCAAGTAATAGCTATTATTACCTAAAAAGACTATTTATATCTTAAAACAATATTCATCTTCAGGCATTTAGCTTTGTACTGAGTCTCACTGTTTGAGTCTTGTTTTAGTTAGTTTCCGAAAGAGATTTAAAAGAGGATAAATCTTTATTATTTGTCTGCAGTTACACTCTCTCATCAGCACATACTTATTACAACAAAACAGCTGCAGGACTACTGAAAGCTAGATGAAGCAGATTTTGTTTTCAGGGTTAAAAAAAAAAATAGAATTTGTACACGACTCTAAATATGTTGAACTGCATTCCCCATGTGGGCATTTCCTTTATTTGGTTTCACACTAACCAATCATGAACTGCTTTTAAGCAGCTGTGCTGATACAGTTACTGAGCTAATTAAGAGCTACTGAGGTGATATGATGCAATATATATATATATATGTTATAAGTTTGGACACACTTCCCTATTCACTTGAATGAGAAAGTGTGTCCAAACCTTTGCCTGGTGCTGTGGTTGGTTCGTATTTGCCAGGGAATTTATATGAACTGCTTATGCAATGGGGAAAAAAAGCAGAGTAGAAAGGAAAGCCTCACATCTGTGGGCCTGTCTGCAATCTGCCCATTTATTATAGTCTCAGAAATGAAGTAGCTCCGCTCAACCAGTGATCTGGATCCATTCAGCATCTGGTGTGAAACAGGCTGTACGGCTCTGTTTGCAAAAAAAGATGGCATGACCCAGGAACACAGCCATATTGTTGGTTATGTAGGCTAATGGGCAGGTTCTCCTAAACAGGACAACTGGGCAGGTGCCTGAACAACTCCGGTCGCCCCCTCTGCACCTGCATCTGTGTAGTTCTGTACTTTTTTTTTTTAGCATGGTGAACCTAAAGAACTCATGCTAGTACAAATGATGCAGTCACACCTACACACTGTCACCTTGATACGCACAGAACGCTGCTGAATAAGTCCTCCTTACATACAGTACACATGAAAACAACCAAGCACATGTGTTACATAACGATCTTGACTTTTCCTCTTGCACCCTCATGAAGCTACTACACTGTATGCTTTTGTTGATTTCATACATTGTGACCAAATAATCCTGTTAGTCATCAGTCATTGCTACATTTTGCCCTAATAAATTGAGTTACCATAGGTGTATTGAAAGTTTTATTGGCAACTATACAGGCGTCACAACCCCTGTAACATAATGTCCTTGACTCTCTCTCAGTGAAACTCACCCCAGCAGCTATGTTAGCATAAGCCTCTCAAAAGAAAAAAAAAAGCATATATGTGCATGCTAATACACAGCACACATTCATACTAAAAAAACAGCTCTCCAAGCACACACACACACATGCGCATACGTTTACATATCTTTGACGGCACATGGCACGTACCCCGGCGAAGTTGCCCTTTCCCCTGTTCCCGAACACGTCTGCCCAAAATGTCTCATTGAATATTTAATATGTGCACCAATCTAATGATGGCAGAGACCCAGAGCATGGCTCTAATTATACAGGCTTCCACCGCTGACTCATCGAGGCCACCACAGGGGCCGTGGCTCCTTCCACAGAACCTCCTCACCTCTGTTTAACTCTGCTCCTCCTTCCTCATCCCTCATCCCTCCATATCTGCTGCATTCGGAAGTTGCCACTTGTGACCTTGTGCTCTCTCGTCCTGGCAGGAAACCTCCTCTAATTTCCCTTTGCGCTACCTTCATTGTCTCTTTAAATCTGTCTGCCTCCAAATGACATTACATGCACATTGCATGTCTATATATAGTAAACTGGTGTGAGTTTAGTGCAGTATGGGGGAGCGGAATTGAAATTGACTGTCACCCTGTTGTTAGATGTGGAATGCTGCCACAGCTTTGGCATAAAGCACCACTATGGATATGCAGAGCAGCTACTATGATGTGTAATTTACACAAAATGTGTGTACAGTAAGCGTGTGTGTGTGTTTGCGAGAGTGAACGGGGCAGCGAAGGGGAACATTTAGCTGAAATGATCCCATTCTCCCAAAACCCGTTGCTAGAGAGCAGCTCATCTTTATTGAATGATGCAGAGCTGAAAATAGACATATAGAGCTGGCCTGAATAAAACATGACAGGACAAAAGCCATTCTGAGTGCATGTGTGTATAATGTGTATACGTGTGTGTTCATGCACATGTGTTAGCATGCTAGCACTTAGCATGTGTAAGTGCGTGTTCAACATGGCCCCGGTTGTATGCCCTTGAGCTAGGAGTTCCTCTTTGCTCTCCCGTATATGCACAGATATACAGCGTATAAAAATAGAGGCGTGAGTCTCAAAAAGCATCTTCCATCCACATTTGCATACCTGAGTAATTCCCTTTCATCTCCAGCTGACCAATCAAATGTGGCCAAACTGGGTGAGGATAATGACGATAATGGAGGAGTTTATTATTTTCCTCTCTGCTTGTTTAAATTAAAAGCCACAAACATGACAGCAAATTGAACGGAATTACAGTGTTTCTTCTTGAAATTGTCCTTATTCTGATTGACAAAAAAAATATATATATTTTTTTGCGGCGGAGCACAGGCGGTGGTCGAACATTTCTTTCTGCTTCTCTACATTTTTTTTTTTCCTTCACTGTTTCTCCACTCACCAGGAGAGCACTATCAAATATTTAACCATTCCTCTCACACATGGCCAGCTCAGAGTCAACCGTGCTACAAACTTGAAAAGCAGCGTGCGGCTGCGGTTGCTTCCCTCCTGGCTAATCTGTATGCTTTCCAATAGGGAGGCCTAAATCCCCCAGTCTGCCTGCGTGCCAGAGAAAACAAAGCTTTCACCTAATAACGAATCCCAGCCATATTTCACACAGCACTTTGATTTTGCTTTTGTTACCCAAGCACGGACTCGCTGGCTGCCTCGGGAATTGAGGGGGGATTGGAGTCAAGGGACGGAAAGAGTTTGTGTGTGTGTGTTTGTTTAGTGGGCACGAGTTAAGCAGGTAATTATGCTGCTGTATGCGGGTGTTTGTGTAAGTGTGTGTATGTGCATGTTTAGGTGTTTCTTATAGGTCCCATTCTGCGGGAAACTTTGGGCTCATTTTACACGTAATGACCCCAATTTGACTTGAGGTGCATTCAGTAATAAGTAAGTAAGTAAATGGTTCAAATGTTTGTTAATTAGGGTTAAATTAAGGGCAAGTTACTCTGGAAGTGTAATAAGTTACTTTTTACTTATTACTCCTTTAAAAAGTGACGTACAACCTGTTTAGCCTGCTCCTTTTACAACTGAATCAGTCAACAATCAGCCATAACTGCAAACACTGCACCTCTCAAACCTGATGGGATACAGTATATGTGTATATTTATACATGCATAAAAAGAAATAATAAAATAAAGCAAGAGTCTCTCTCAACTTTTTAACTAATGTTTTCCTGCATAGTCATAAGAGCAGCAGGGAGTTTTACCAAACATAAAATGTTGCATAACACCACGTTTAAGCTGATATCGTGTCCAGCTTATTATTTTGTTATCTCTGTCCTGACATATTAAGTAAGGTCCTAATCTTCGGAAGTGAAACAACGATTGTATCTCATTAGCAGAAGCTTCTCAAACCTCTTATCAGACAGTCTGTTCCTTCTAGGAGTGAGCACCAAACCTCCTAAACTAAAAAAAAAAAAAAAAAAACGCTCCGCAGGTGCGCTAGCTGGGGTCAGAGTGTTGAACTTCATGTAAATGTTTTTGACGTTTGAGAACTGGTTCAGAGTCTCTACTTCATACCCCCCCCTGACCTCAAATAGTCCATTACTTCTTTTTCTGCCAAGAAACTGTCCTCAAGCTCTGTCTCAAATGCAAAAAAAAAGTTCATTTCATCATGGCTGGCTGACATCGTGGACACAGAGGCAGGGTCCTCTGCAGGAGCAGCTGTGCGACACTCACACTGCTGTCAGAAGTTCGCTCAAACGCTCTCTCCTACCCTCATCTCTCAGCCATCGGAGTTTGAACTTCGGACAACTGGCAGCTGCAAGAAGTGTGTCTTTGCTGTCCAATACACCAGCAAAATGAGTCTGGATGGCCTGAAAAATACAATTTGATCTATTTTTTATAGTTGTACAATTACTATTTAATTTGCCCTATGAATTATTCTTTATGCGGGCTATTCACTGTAGACCTGAACCATCCTTCCTCCCATATGGGATCAATATCATAGATTTAATTTTGTTTTAGGCTATTTATTGACCCCTTTATATGTTTTAATCTTCTGTTGCTGTGATGTCATTGTTTTGATAATTGTACTGACTGCTTTAAAAACAAATATTGCAGTAAGATCTGTTCCCTCTGTTCATGAATGGTGCAAATCTGCCCAAATAAATTTGCAAAAAGAGGTTTAGAGATGGAGGTTTAGAAATACAGGCATACCTTCATCATGACATCTGGAAAGCCAGCTGTCATTCTTCTTGTGAGGGTGTCTTTCAAGGCAGGTGTCCTTGACATCAGGACTTTGAGGGTTGGTAATAAAGTCCCCATAACAACAGTTATCTCCTTGTAAGATGCCCAACGTTGCTGTAAGTGGCTTCATGAAGGTTGCAGTACTCCCGCAGGAATTGGTACTACTTGTCGTTGAGGCACTTAACGTTCATTCCCAGTTTGACGCAGAGGCTATTCAGCTCATTCATGGGAATTTTGGTGATTTTGGAAAAACGGCCTCGTAAAAAAGAAGGAGACAGGTGACATCCTCGTCACTGTCTCCTTCCAGTTCAGAATCAGACTCTGAGCTGACAGGCTGATATATTTTAAACGCCTTGGCAAAATTTGATGCATTGTCTGTCACAGTGGCTACAACTTTGCCAAGAAGTCCACATGATAGATGAATTTGTTCTATCTCTGCGCCGATAACATCAAATGTTTGCCTGCCTCTGATTCTTTAACATGCTATGGCGACCTTGTTGCGCTCCAAAGTGGAACTGCTGATCTAGTGAACTGTTACGCACTGAAAGCTTTTGTTGTTAGCTGTCCAGATGTCAGCTACGGTGGAAACAAAGTCTACCTCTCCGACTGTGGCCTTCAAACTAGATTCAATCACCGCATAGTCTCTCTCGAGGTAGCCAGCAGACGTTTTTTTCTCTGTGGCAGCTTGCTATTGCTCTTCGTGGGTATTTTCTCTATAATGCCTCGAAATTGAGGGTGAGTGAACTGTGGAAATAGGGAACAATATACAATATACCTAGCAACAAGCTTATTCAGATCTTGTCCACTTAACCTCTCTTCACCACCCTGTCCTGCTCTGAAATCCAGTTTCTGTTGTTTAGCCGGAGTGCAGTAGAGGCCTCTCTGTCAGCGCTGGTGTTTCTGTCATCATAAGATAGCCTACCTAAGACCAAAAACAAATCGCATTCTGGCAACGCAGTAATGCAGCGTTACTTGGATTAGTAACTAATATAATTACTATTTTGGAAATTGTAAACCCTTATACTACTTGTTACTGGGGAAAGTAATAATATGAGTAATGCTACTGCAGTAGCGGTTGGGGTTTAGTCGTTAGGAAATTCATGTATAAACAAAATGTCCTCGCATTTTTTTTGGTCTGTGACCGTCTGGGCTGCACACTCTGCCCACATCTGCCAGCATGGTTTTGGCTATATGCTATCAGCAGGGGTGACCTTTGGCCCAGCCAGAACATCTCATGCCATATCTGTGTCTCTGTGGTCCCAAAAGGTCTCCCTGCTTCCTGACAGAATGCCAAGATGACTTTGCCAGGCGATACTTGTTCTTCCAGCCAGTGAGGAGAGATTTTAATACTAAAGGCTTTGATAAAAAAGTGTTGATAGATCTGTATATCCTACATGGATGGATGGACACGTCTTACACATGTATGTCTTTGTGTGTATGTGTATCTTTTGATTGTTATTTATTTGGTATTTTTGTTGGTTTGTAGGGTTGGGCAACATTATGATATATAATATGAGATGATATTCATTTGTCAACCATCAGAGCTTTTGACATACTGCTGTATTGCTGTATCTATCCCTTTAACATCTCATTGTGGGCAATGTTGCAAATCAACAAACAGGACTATTTCGTGGTCATATTGGATTTGTATATGATTTTTACTTCAGTGTGATGAAGTATGTATTATGTTTTAAATTGATTTCCCAGAAAATGTAATATATATCAAGATATCAATCCTGCGATATAAAATGACTGATTTTATTCATATTGCCCGCTCCTATTGCTCTGCTATGAAGGTGGCAACACTGACTCTAATAAATTATTCAGTGTCTGCTGTCAACAAATTGTAAAATGGTAAAAAGCAGATAACTTTGCATTGCTAACAGGCCTTCCTGGATTATCCCAGTAGAGATCCAAGGACAAGATCCAGATCCGGTGAGACCGTTTTAAATTGGCAACCACATTTCACAGGAAAGACAAATTAATACCACATAAGTCCACTAATGTAACTATTAATCATGCAGCTACTGAGCAGCAAGTTTGTATGAGATCGTAATCCTAATGGTGACGTGTTAGCAGGTTTTATGAAACTGGCAGCAAATTTATTCAGTTAAATATGTATCCAGTGTCATTTTATGTATCTATACCTGTTATATAAGCCACATTATGTACTGACATGTACTTATTTACCCATGATAGACATTCTCAAGAAAACATATGCTATTATAATTGTTACTTTGCTGTTCCCTTCCTTCTAAAAAACACAACATGATATTTTTCATTCAGTAGGCTAATGCTGAAATACCACACTGTAAGGACTGTTGTTGTCCAAGGGCTAAAATAACCTCCTCCGCTTTCAAATCCTCATTTTAAATTTCTGATATCAATTATTTAGCCAGCAGGATGTTCCTTAACCTTTTCGAGACCCGTATCAGCAGGCATCTGCTGGATTGTCCTTGAGCTATACGCTATATCCTTACTAGCTCCGGGGTGCTTTTCTGCAGCTGATCCCTGACCTCTGTCCTCACTGTGGACAGAGTGGAGCCGCAAGACAATTTCCCTACAGGGATCAATACAGAACCAACATGTTATTTTTGAAGACTTTTCTATTTATTAAACGCTGGATATTTCACTTCGCTATAAGACTGACCTCATATCTGAACACGCCAGGAAGTCATTTTACCCTTTAAGAGTTTCAACTGCCCTCCAGAGGGAGCGTCACCTTTCAAAGCTCACCTCTACGAACTCAATTAGTTGTTTTTTTATGTTTGAGCACTAAATATCTGAGCATCTTTAAACTACACAATGGCTCAAATGTTAAAGTTAGATGTGTTGTATAGGTCATGCTTTATGTCTAAATACAAACTGTTCCTTGAGCTGTACTGTGCTAGCCTGGTTAAATCCAATTTGGAACCATATTGAGCAGAATAATAGTCAGCTAAAAATAGTCCGTGGCTGTATATTGTAGTTTAAGGTTTTAATTCTGACAGCAACTGAGAAACAGATACTCTGAAATCTTCCTGAAATGCTCGCAGGGCTTTTATATTCATTACTGTCAAAATTGTGTTGTCAATATGACAAAAAAGGATTCTCAGATCTCAGGGTTTCAGTTAAACTTGGAGGAGAAACATTTGTGTCGACATGGACAAAGCATTGTGTCTTTCTTCCCCTCCCTTTACTGCAGCTCTTTGTAGTGAGGGAGAAAGTCATATTGAGAAAGAAAAGAGCGCATGGTGAATCTATTATTCCAGGAGACTTCAAATCTTTTGCTTGGGGCAAATGTGACTTTGCAAAAGCCTGTTTTGAGAAAGGCTGGCAATTCTGAGCTATTTTTATATTCTACCTCCCCCTACTCCTCCTCCTCCTCCATCTCCTGGCCTCCTCTTCCTCTCCTTTGCACCTCTGTCCATCCCTTTATTATTCTGAGGGGGGGCTCCTCTCACCACTGAAACACCCCTGTGCACACAGGTATTACTGAGGTCCCACAGTTCACCTCAACCTCTCTTGTGTGTGAATGTGGGACTGTGTGTGTGTGTGTGTCTCAGCTCGAGAGAGAGCAAGAGAGATGGAGTGATTTAGTTTGACAGACAGGTTTTGTAATACAGTACTTCAAATTATATTCCCTTCACACTAACATGCCCAAGCCACTTATTCACTGCTGCTCCTGGTCTAATGGAGGCTATAGTAGAGTGCACGACTTCATTCACTGAAATAGTCAACAAGTCGTCCAAACAGAAACATATCCTTTAAAAATGCCTTTGAGTAATATTCCAGTGCATGCTGCAGAGCTTTCAGCTTTTTGCTAACATGCTCACAATGAGAGAAATTATTTCTCACGACAATTAGAAATAAAATTTGGGGAGGGATGCTTCTACTGAACGTCTGCGGCATATGAAATGACTGTCACATGATTCCTCCTGACTCCTGTCCGCTCCCAGAGCTCCCAGAAACTGAGCCCAGTGTCTGGTACCAAGCTGCCTGACACAGTGTTAATAGTACAAGTGGAATCCCGCGAGACCCATTTTCTTCTCCAGCTCAATATACTGTGCTATAAACAGGACAGTGTTCAGTGAGTAGGATTATACTGGGGGCAGAGCAGGACGGCAGTTATGATTAATTTGGTTTAAAAAAAAAAAAAAAGAAAAAGAAAGAAAAATCTGCTCTCATATTCAACCTTGCCTCATACATCAAAAATGTCTGTGACACATGGTCAATTAATGATTTAATCATCAAACATATTAAACTTCACTCAGCCCTGCTGGGGACACAAGTGTATGACATCACCGGTGGGAGTGGTGGATTAATTCAAGTTAAATATTCATGAATCTGATTTATTTGCTCACTTGGAATGATCCAAAATGTAACCTATGAAAGGAGCAAGTTCAATACATGTTATGGCAAAAGTCTCAGAGCAGCACAACATGCCAAAAAAAAAAAGGGAAAAGGAAAAAGGGAAAAGGGAGGGCTGAGGCGAAGAGTAATTGTTATGGAGGAGCTGGGCGAGAGTGTGATTACTGGTTTGGGAGCTGTTTGGAGTAGCGAGGAAGTGGGACATGGGAGGCAGGGTGCTGATGTGCTGATGTATTGGTCAGGCCCCGCTGATTCCTAATCCCGGACCCCTGCCATCCACGCCACCTGAGCCAGCCAACACAGGCTCTCTGCAGCACAACCCACATCACCACCCCCCCTACCCCCTTTCCATTTACCCTGTTTTATTTGCTCACGGCTAATTTTGTCTTTACAGAGCCCGCCTGGGGTCAGCTGAGAAAAAAAATATAATTAATTAATTAATATGAAGAAGTTAATGATCTTGTTTTAAACACAAATTTTCATATCTTGGCTGTAATTTTACCCACATCTGCTGAGATCACAGTCAAATAAAGTGATACATGTCTGGATCATGATTGTACCATGAGTCTGCGCAACATCTGTCCGTGTTCCATCCATCCCTCCCTCCCCAGCACTCATTTACAGCCTCTGAGTCAATCTGTCTCCTTCTGTTTACTGTCCTTGTCCTTTCTCTGACTCACTTTCCACTCATCTCTCTCCTCTTCTCTCTCTTTTTTTATCTAATCCCTCTCCACATGCACTGCTGCAGTGGCTCCAGCCTTCTTAGCAGCTAAAGGGAAAACAGAGGGAGAGCAAGTGGATAGCAAGTGGTGGGGAGAGTGGAAAGGGGAAAAAAAAAACAGAACTGGGGGTTAAAAAAAAAAAAAAGACAAAATGATTGCAGTTGGCCAGAAAAAAAAGAGTGAGATAAAACAAGCTAAGACAGAGGCTCAATGGGAGAGGGAGGTTGCGTCATAGCTCCTATCAGATATGACAGAGAGAGAGAGAGAGGAGAGGATTGATGGGTTTAGGAGGCAGAAAGCCATAAAGAGGCAGAGGTCTATTAAAAGTGGAGTGTTAGGATGTACATGGGTGCAGTGGTGATTTAAATTAAACGTGTGTGTGTCTCTGGCTCTGTTTGTACGTGTGTGACAGCGGTGTCTGTGCATCTTCCTCTATGTGTTTGTGTTCGGCCACAGCGTGTGTCTGTTACAACTGTGTATTTCTGTCTGTTTGTAATTCAGTGTGTCCGTGTCTATTTGATGTGTGCACATCTGTGAGTCAGTCTGTCTATTTATCTTTGCCGTGTGTTTGTGAGTGTGTGTCTGCTGATGAGTCAATGGTCTTATTGGAATAATCGGCCTCTCCGTTTGAGAATTTTTTTGGTTTGAACGTACAATTCTCAAAACGCAGAAGGGGGAGGTGGGGGGGGGGGAAGCCCTGTGGGTGAGAGGGAGAGAGGTGACTGAGGACAGGCGGAGATGGAGGGATAGAGTGATAAAGGAACCGCAGAGCAACACGGTGCCACTCAGAGTGGCTCCCTGCCAGCTGACCACAGCTCTCAGTCTATTTCATCCACCAGTAGCGACTTGAGAAAGAGTAATGAGTGTGTTTACATGCACGCCGTACTCCGGCGAGCAGTTCTTATTCTGATTAAGTTCGTATTTTGGATAAACTGTTTGTTTGGGCAGCAAATCTCAGTATCAAACGTCCCATCAATCAATATTCCATGAAAGTGAATAAACAGGATTTTAGATGGGTCTTTTTCATAGTGGACATTTTGATCTATCATGGCAGGAAAAGCCCAGGTGTTATTAATAACATTAATGACGGCTTCGTTCTATTCAAGTGTCCCAGTAAGCCAGCAGGTATAATACCAGGACCATCAAACTGGAGCATTCATTTTACTGTTTACATTTGCTTTTTCTTGTGTGACATGTCATAATGTATTCAGTGACAAGGGTCTATTAGAGCCTGTCTAATACATTGGCGAGACAAGACAAATATTACCATCCAATATTAGCTTATGTGTATATGTCGGACGTTACAAATTGCAGAACAAACATTTTAAACAGTGTCGCCATTACAAGTTTTAGGGCTGCAACTAATGATTATTTTGATAACTGATTAATCTACTAATTACTTTTTTGACTCATTTTTTAATCTTTCATTGTGTCATAACCAAAAATGAAATTTTGATAAAAACAGAATATCAGCCAATACAATTTTTTTTATCAGATTTCTGAAATATTGATATCAGCATCAGCTTCAGAAATTCATTATCACGCAGGGACCAGATTTATTCATTATTAGAACCACATACACTCAATATCAACTAAGCTATCTTTAGCCAGAATAAGACTTAACAACCCTACCTTGACTTGAGCACGGCATCATTTGCAATTGTACGCTGTATCTGGAAATCACTATAACCCAATTATAATTATAAATCAACTATAAGTCTAAGGAAAATCACAAAGCCTGTGCAGCATAAAACCTGCACTTGTTTGAGTTAAGATTCATATTTCTAGTCTAATTACTGTTGCATATGTGTGATTACAGATATTGGTTTTCCTGAAATCAGATTACTGTAGCCCCGGTATGACATGTAATCAATTTCCTCCCCAACCTTTGTTGGCAGAGGCAGGTCTCGGCTGTCCTCGCCAGTGTCTGCCCTTCAATGCCTACTGATGCTCAGCCAAGCCTCGCACCGGCCCACCCCCCCCCCCCACCCCACCCCTTGGGTCTGTTCTGCTGATGGCAAGGCTGGCTAATATCTGCTTATCTCCCTCCCACACTGCACTCTGACACGGGGACTATTGGTAATATCTGGCCAGGAGATGCCTCGTCAGGAAAAACGGGAGCCATACGGGAGAAAGAGGGCTGGCAAAATAAGAGAGTCGTCCAGAAAGGAGGAGGAAAATGCTACCTGTCATGATAGAGGAGAGACACGGAGGAGTGGGAAGGCATTTTTTGGCCAATTTTAAGTGCTTCATTACAAAATGAGATGTCTATCTTTTGGAAAAAAGATCTTTCTGTGCGAGAGTCTCAAAAAAGTGGGATGAGATCAACAGCTGTACATGTTGTAATAAGTCAACTTACATAAAAAACAACTTGATCGAAACGACAAACGTTAACTGCTCTAGGCAACAGCTACCACAGCCTCTATGTCGACTGAAAATGACATGACAGGACAATTACTACTGATTGGTTAGAGAATAACCCTCCCGCCCAAATAGAAAACGGCTAACATAAACAAAATGAACAGCCTTAAAATGTCCACAACGCAACTCTGTCATTACATCCTTCCTGCCTGTTACATGTTCTCATCTTTCAACATGTAACACAGCTTTTCTCCAAGAGTGTCGCCTTTAAATGATTTGTTATGTTTGTGTACAAGCTTTCACTGACAATTACATGATATAACGTGAAGAGTACAGTAGGCCACAATGCACTCATTGTAATAAAACACTACAATTTAACTGTCCTCATCAGATTTTCCTCCACTCCCTCTGAATCCTTCACTATTCCCAGGACGGCCCTGCACAACCCAGAGCTTGTTTAACAATAAGTTCACCACAGGTATCGCTGAGCGCCCTTCAACCTGAAGAGCCAAACCTCCACCCACCAGCCACTCCAGCTCCTCTCCACACGTCCTCAACACCGGCCCACTGTGGCCGAGGGGCTGCTAGAGTCGTCATTATCATCTTTACACAAGGAGGTAAACGACTCCTACCTCCTAATCAACCGGGGCCATCTTGACTCCAAGCCTCTCTAACTCCTTTCTCAACCACTTGTGTGCTGACAGGTTTGTTGTGAAGAGCAGGGTAAGAGCTAAGAGTGTGTGTGTGTGTGTGTGTGTGTGTTTTGGGAGGTGTTGTATTTGTGCAGGTATGGCTTACCATGAGTGATCTCTATATTAATATGTGCGTCCCTTCCACCGTGCACATTATGGGTTTGTACGCCTGCATATGTGTGTGCTGCCGTGTATGTGTGTGTGTGATCCCTCACCCTCCAGGGCTTCCCAGCATCTTCCTAAGTGTGTGTCTGTTGCCAGAGCTGAGCACCACACAGCTCTGCTCCAGTTAATGAAGAAACTGGCAAAGCTAGTTCCACCATGAGAGCACTCCAGTAACCACGCCGCAATTTAGAGACATCTGTTTTTATCAGCCCATCTTTAATCAGACACCAAAAATGTTTCAAAGTCAAACATGCACAAATGGACACTTGCCAGAAGAAGCCAAGAAAATATTGCTTTTCTTTGTATCCTAGGTTCAAATTGGAGCGCGTGACTCCTCGCATTCTTCAGAGTTCTCTCTATCCCCAAGCTCTGTGATCGATTGGGAGGTTATTCTTGGAGCGAGCAGCTTTTGGTCTCACAGGCGCCACAGTGACAATGACCCGATCGAGTCGGCTCATCCACAACTCATAAACAAAGAATGCTGTCCAATTACTTTAATAGAGCCGAGCCACAAAGAGCCATTCGTAAAAACAGAGACAATTAATATCGGTGATAATAAAAGCGTAACGTAAGGTGTAGCTGTTTCTCTTGTGTATGCGCCAATTTTGAATACAGCTCAGGCAGTTTTTAAGGTGAGGAATGCACAAAGTCATGTCCCTTCTCTTATTTACATGACAGCACCACACTGCATTTGTGTCAAAGATGTGTCAGACTGCTGCAATAACAGCTGCACTCTTGATTTTGGTGTTCCTGATGTTCAAAAAACTACAGTACGCACAACCTGCTGACATGCTCCGTGTTAGAAATATATTTTGGACGTTTAAGGTTTTCCACTTTAGCGTAAGAGGAAGCACTCCCTTAATGCATTCAATGTGGCCATTCACATTCTGTACATGCACTTCACTTGATGTCTCTATTTAGTTTTTCATAAGATTTACATTACCTACTCACTTTGCTGTTGCACCACAATCTCACTATAGTTTGTCTCTCCATTAAACATAATGATGCACTTTATGTTAGAAAAAAGAAGCTATTCCAAAAGCAATTTCAATACCCTATATAGCAATTTCTCTTCTATCTACCTCTTTTCTCTTCTCTTAAAATGTTTGGATGTTAAATTGTCTTCTGGGAAATTAATAGGCTAAAAAACCTAATATTTTGTCACATTTGGGATAGTAGAATTGACAAAATATTACTGTTACAAAAGTGGGCAGATTTGTGTTGAGTATAGGGTGCTGAAATTGTCATTTCATAAACAATTGTTGCTAGCAGGGATGGTGCTTCGTGTTCAGACTGTGTGTGACACTCATCTCTCCTTCACACACCTCCATTTCACTTCCTCCCTCTTATCACTCTCCAGTCAATCTCATCTGTTTTGTACCCAGCAGCCCCCTGGAGACAGCCTGCTATGTGGGCCTTTACTGTAGATGGCCTAATTCAGTGGTTCTCAACTTTTTTTTTGGGTACTGGATCTTTTTAAAATATAAAAAGATATTGGTGCAATTACAGCATGGACCCTCGGTTGAGAAACCTAATTGATCCTCTGACTGGCACAAGTAATGAGACTAATTGCATGAACTCCATTGGCCGATGGCTTCCCAGCATCATCAGCTCCCTATCGACTGGCTCAGTCCTTCCCTCTCTGCCTTTGTGGGCAAAAAACAACAAATTCTCAACTGAGCTGACGTGCTCTGGCTGGGATCATTTAGAGACAAATTAAGCCCTGTCATTCTTCCAGAAAATCAAGAGAGGTGGTTGGAGGCAGAAAACAGCATCCTACAGATGACAGGTGAGTGTTTCCATGTTGGAGCTGTTACTGCTCTTACACATGTACATATATGTGCAGCGGAGTTTAACATGCAGTATTATCACAAGCCTGACATCTGCCACATGTCCTCTTTGTCTCTCTGCCATGAGCGACCTTTGACCAGACGGCATATATCATGTACTGGCACAGCACATCTGCATGCTACAGTCAACTGTACTGTACATTAAACATCACATTACTTAATGAAAAAAGTACAATGGTGATGCTGTGTGCACTTATATAATGTTTTGTTTTCTCTATGTATTTATGATTTATTTATTGTCTTGTCCAGTTATACTAATGTTTCTACTGACACATCTGGTTGCTTGACCTTGTTTTTGCTAAGTTTTGGCTAACATCCTAAAACAAAGGAGCATGATATGTACATTTTTTTAGTGTCAACCCTTAAAGTCACTCTTAGCCAAACCTGAATGCAATATTCTACTCTAAGGCTTAAGGTGCTGCAAAGTTATGTTTTTAAAGTGCATAGCTATAGCTCCTCTTTAGACATTAAATACTTCAGAGAACATATAGTGATCAAAGTCACAGTGATAAAAGTCATAAAATCAATCTGACTGCAATTACATTTAATCACAGCATCTCTGATGTTTATTACCTTCGCCTTACATATATATATAATCACTTGCTGCCATTTCGTATTTGACTTGAACTGTCAGTGAGCTCCCCAACTCACCTAACTCCCACTCACGCTTGGGTGGAAACTTCCACCGGCGTAACTTCTAAAGATATCATCAAAGAAACAGATATTATTTCATCCCTTCCCAGCTTGAGCTACTGCACTCAGCTATGCTAAAAAGCAGCAGTATGCTGTACGGTTTACCTGCTGGCTATATCTGACAGAGATACAACCCACTCGAATCTAAGTCAAAACAACAAACACAGCTTCAGTGTGCATTTCTAACCTTTAAAGCCAATTGCCAAACAGCGTGTACCAACACATCCAATTCTACTCCTGTTACGCTGCCACAGATTGAGATGTTCTTGCAAAGAGTCATTTTGCAAAAGCAACAAAGTCACTTTAGAAACAATCTTTAGAAACTTTAGAAACAATCCAAGGTGCTTATACAAGGACAGGAATGACCAGTTCAAGTGACCCCTGTGAAACATATTGGTAATCTTATGTTTGACTGTTTGACGGTTTATAGTTCTTTTAACAAACTAAGAGCCCTAAATTTATGGATTCAGTATGCTTGATAGAAGCTTGTGTTTGCAATGTGGACACACTCAAGGACAATGCTGGAGTCACTCTGTAAACCACAGGGCTGTATGTACGTGTGTGTGTGTGCTGACGTGCTGTACATAGAACATTGTAAACAACAAGCAAACATAGGACCAGACAGGACCCCAATCAAATCAATGCAGGTTCAAAGTCTATTGCCACAGCGTGAGTGTGTGTGCATGAGTGTGTAGGCGAGCCGGATCATTGGATCAATCCACAGGAGAAAGAGGTTGACAGAATAATGACCTGTCGTCTGTTTTCATCAGCCTTTCTCTCTTTCTCTCACTGCAGCCATATGCTCTACTTTCTTGCATTCCCCCCCCCCCCCCCCCTAGCTCTCCTTTTCTGCTCGTACACACACATCACCTTCTTCACTCATCCCTCCCTTATTCATCTTGTCCTCCTCTTCCTGTCACACTGGTCCAGGAATAACTCCTCTCTGTTGCCTCTAATCTCACATATTTCCTCTTCATTCCATCTTTTCTTCATCTCCCTCCCGTCCTCAGTAATCTCCATTTCTCTTTTTGTTGCCAATCGCCTTTCTTTTCCCCTTTTTATAATATTCTCTTTTCAAGCGACCCCCACCCCACCCCCCCTGCTCCAGCCCCAATAACTCAAACAGTCCTTTCTTTGATGCATCATTCATGGTTTTGTTCCCTAATGCACTCTCTATCTCTTTCACAGCCACACTATCAAATCTTCATCATCTGCTTTTATCTAGTGGTTCCAGCTCTCCCCTTCTCCCCCCTTTTAATGTCTTGTCTTGGTTTCTCTTTCTGCTGCTGCTTCTTGCCCCTTTCTATTTCTATCCATGCAGCAAAGCTCAGTCTCTCACTTCATCCCTGCTCTTTCAACCCTTCCCTTTATGCTCCCTCATCCTCCCTCTGCCTCCATCTCCCTCTCATTCCCTTTTCCATCACTTTCACTTTCTTCCTCATTCTTCCACCCCCCCCCCCCCCATCCCTATCTCACTATGTCCCTCCGTTTTCTCCCCTTCCCTCCCTTTCTCTCCATCTGTCATTCCCTGAGGTGAGTAGCTGAGTGCTAATGCCCAGGTCTCAGTAATGGGATAATCCTTTAACATCAGAGCGGGCAGCATCCGTCAGGCTACACGTCACTCTCTAAAAGCCATCCTTATCATTGAAATAGGGCTCTAATCTCCACATCACACGCCATTCACGCGCCAAAACGCACACACACACACGTACGCGTATACTGACCGAATGTATCATTGCCAAGGCTCAGCCACGCTCCAGATCCCATTTTGTTTCTTATCGGCTGAGTGCCGCTATCATGGACAATGTTCCAGCACTGCATTTACCTGCAGATAAACATGTAGCCTATAAGTTGTTTATCTTCATCCACACAGCATTTATGAAATGCTGCATGTATGTTGTGTAGCATGATGGAGAAAAATGTACACTGCAAGAGGCAGATATCCTGCCTGAAGCTATTAAAGCAGTGTCACAACAGTCTTTAATTGCATGATAAATGTATTTATGACAGCCTGTGTGCAGATACAATCATATTATTTTGCTGCCTTGCATCTATGGTTTTTCTGCAATGTCAGTGTGAAGTGCTTGTAACACTAATGCGCTACACACTAGTATGCGCATACACACACACACACACACACACACACACACACACACACCATTCCTGCCAGAGCAGAAACATCTGGGCCCCCCGATTGGCTGGATCGCCTGGGGAGTGTTGATGTGTTGCCTTGACTGTCCATGTCCACCTGTGCCCAGAAATAGCTTGAAAAACACAATCTTTTGGCAACACCTGCTTTGGGCCTTACATAAGTGGAGACCACACAGAAGCGAGCAGCTAGCGTGGAGGAAGAAGAGGAGAAATGGATGGGAAAGTTAGGAAGAGCCTGTGCCTGTGTGTGTGTATGAGTCTGTGTGCAAGAACTAGGTGGAAAGGGAGGCTAGGACTGCATCCAGTGATCTCAAAAGCTTACATGTAGGGTTGGGTACCGAACTCTGTACTTTTAAGGGTACCGACCGAATTATGTTGGTACTACTAAGTACCTATTCACGTTAGATCAATCGGTGCCAAATTTCGGTAGCTTGAAAGCAGGTTGTGGTGTGAATTCAAATAAATGGAGCTTCATTAGCAGAGCTTCGTTAGCAGTACTATTCTTCAATAAAAGCCTTTCTTCCATCAAAACATTTGTTCAACGTGTCTGAAATGTTGTATGCTGCATTTTTTTTGCTGTGTGTCAACCAAATATTACTTAAGGTTAAGGTTAGGAAGAGATTGCTCATATAGACACCCATAGATTCATATGGGTGTTTTCTGAATTACCACCAGTATGATTGAGGTTTGGTTTAGTTTAGGTAACTAAGACTGCTTGGTTAGGGATATGTCATCGCCATAGCTAAAATAAAAAATGCTAGGTTGAGGTTAAGATCATGGTCATGGTTAAAAGACAAACTACTTGGATGAGCTTCGGAAGCAATTGTGGTCATGGATAAATCAAACCAACATTGACTGGTAAGAGACAGGATGCGTACAGCGGCCTCCAGTGACAAAGTCGGACACTCTGTGCACCCAACAATCTGTTCAACCTCCTCCTTAATTGGTTTGATGCTGCTATAATAAGGTCACACTACTTCCACCTTTGTCTCTGAAAGAAAGCAGTCAATATTCGTTTGATCACAAGGGGTCACTTGCCAGGAAAATGTAAGCGTTTCAAAAAACAACTATTTTTCTTGTGAGGACAGTCTTCTGTTGGAGACCTATGACTTCTAATATGCTCACCTGTGTAGACTATTATTCTGATTATTATCCAGTCTGGTGTGCGAGCTTAAACCGTTTTGGTTTTTTTGCGAACCGGCTGAACCAGCATTTGTCATTATGAGACGTCTAAGCGTCTCACACGGAGAGACTCCAACACTGACAGGGCCAGCTGCTGCTGTCCACCCAGCTGGACGCCAAAGACGAGCTGAAGGAGGTAGGCTGACCCGGGCTAACAGCGCAGATCTCACCGATAAAGGCGTAATGCCTGCCAGTGTGCCTCACAAAAGAGATAAGCAAGCCGGCCACTGATGTGACATTTATGCCACAAAGCGATAAACACATGCAACATTTAACTGTATCATTTCTTTGTTGTTGAGAGGTTATGTGGTATGTGATATCTGTGTGGTATGCACGTGTGTGTCTGTGCAGGCGTGTGTGTGTGTGTGTGAGTGCATCCATGCATTGGTGTATCCATGAATGTTAATGGTAATTTGATCATATAATACTTATAGAGTATTGATTTTGCTTGAGTGAGTTTAATGTGTGCAGACTGTGTGTGTGTGTGAGCATGCTTGCTGTGTCTGCATACATTTATTTCACACAAATTCTCTAATCGTGTTGTATGATGCAGTTTTGTGTGTATATGTTATGTGCACACATGTGTGTATTCAAAATTTACAGTACAAACTTACAGTGCACGTTGCCACTAGGCTCAGTGAGGAACGCTGGAAATTAAAGCACTTTGGAAGTATTGGTATTCAAATGTGTGTGAGCATTCATGCACCAAGCAATGTTTGTTGCAGTTTTAAACCATGACATTTGTAGTTAGTGTTTGCTGTGTGTGTGTGTGTGTGTGTGTGTGTGTGTGTGTGTGTGTGTGTGTGTGTGTGTGTGTGTGTGGTATGGAATTTAGAGAGGGTGAGAACGCAAACATGCACACAAAATGTTTCTACCCGTGCAATTTCAAAGCTCCGAGCTCAAACTTTACCACTCTAACTTCCTCTCTGTATATTGTTTCTTTTTTTCAGACAGAACACCGTTTTTATATGCGGATGGGGCTTCTCTTGTCGCCCGTAATGGCGCGCAAAGAGCCGACAATAATCCAGCGCCACGGCAGCTATTCCATCACAGACACACAGACGGCCAAGTGAATGATGATCCCTGCCTTATGCCAGAGTCTGTACCCATCATGCATCAGTTTGGGATAACATGGTAGACTGGATGTTTGTTCTGATTTGGTGTGTCACTGTTCAACAAGGAGCACTGGCAGCAGGGATGCAGTAGAGGCCAAAACTACCTTAATTCCTAAACCACCATTTGGGCTGACATACAGGAAATTTAACTTGTATGAAGGTGATTTAGGTTGAAAACATATAAATGAATTACATTTTTCTAAGTAAAAAGGAAATGAAATTCACAAACAGAACTAAAGAAAAAGGGCAAAATAAATACCAAATTCTACTGTAACCAGGTGGATTAAAACATTTTGAGGATGGATATTCTCAGGGAACTCCAGAGGGATGAAACTGTAATGAAAAGAGCCCTTCCCCCTGGTCTTGTGCTGAGTACTTGCAGCTGGGGTTGGAAGGCTGGCGTCAGCTGAACAGAGCTTTATGATGATGACTGACTACAAGTCATAATTTACCACCACTTCACTGCTTCCAGGTTGAGGATAATGGTGGGGATTAAGGTACAGTAGGTGGAAGGGGAGGGTTTTTAAAGAATCATGTGTCATGAAGCCTGTTCGCACAGGGTAATTCATGGCTGAAATAAGGTCCTTTTAGAGATAAGCTCTTTATACAGTATGTATCTCCTAACAGTGTAACAGTTTAGCTTTAATATGTATGGTGGTTTACAGCTTATGGCTCAGTATGTTTTCATTACACATTACATTTCTTCTCATTAATTTAGATTTTTAGTGATTAATCAATGACATTCCTATTTGCCACAATTTCCATCTGATCCACTACTATTTATCCAGTTTTGTTGTAATTTACTCTGAAAGCATAATACTCCAAAACAGGGGATGTAAATGATGTGCGAGCATCTTCAAATTCATTTGTGATCACTCTACTGACACACTGCCATGCTTTATGGATGGGTCTCACACTACTATTGCTATTTATGTTTGTGCCACAACATAAAATGCAATTGAGCTACTATAGTTATTCACTTCATATGGGGGATCAACCTGAAATAAGTCACATATGAAACTGTCCTGAACGATTTGGGAGGAGAACAGTACGTGTATCATTATAGCCCTGGCATCTGCGCAGCTGTGCATTGGTGAATACGTAGAATACTGCATTTCAATGGAAACTTTATACAGTATAACATTATGCATAAACATGCTGACTGAAGGGGTGACAGGTATGCTAATCTCTGTAGACTCTGTTACTCCAGGGATAAAGTTGTAGTGATGTTTAATATTGTACAGACCCTCCCTCTGTCTGCCAACCAGCCCCGTATGATAGCGTTATCACTGACCTTGACTTGTAGAACCCTTGGGAACCATTTTACTCTAATGCGTAAAACCACAATGTTTAACTTGTTCTCTGCTCAGTGGCTCTAAATCCCTGTCTGTCGTGACTGACCTTGAAGTCTGGCTTTGACAAGAGTAAATGTAATAGCATTATAACTGTTGTACAGAAAAGACTCGTGAGGTACTGAGGGCACTTGGCAGATCAGATTATTCCCTAGAACATATTTACTCTTATGCTGCAGTGACAGCTATAGTGAAATATGCCAGAGGCTAGTAAACCTGCATGTGTGTGTCCTTGTGTGTGTGCATGTGCGTGACAGACTGAGCTATGAGAGCCACTTAGGCATGCAGGAGTAAGCAGTTCTGCAATGTACAACAAGATGTGGTCAGACAACAAAGAGGACAACTCACCTCCACAGAACTTTAGACTTAAACTCCCCCAGATATTAACAGCAGGTAATAGAAGCCTCTGCTGTGCTTCATTCTCATCATATGCTCAAAAAACACATGTGCACACACATTTTGACATGTTTCCCCATTACACACACAGATATACAGTATATATACACACAGTGTTTCCCCTGAGGTTGACTGGTTTGGGGCGTCAAAAACTCGGAAGACACTCAGCAGCCAGACATTTCTCCGCTCTCTGTTTAAGAGCGGCTAAGATTGACAGTAAAATGAGACTTGCTGGTCCACCTTAAAGGTCAGTCCACCTTAAGTGAGCCTGGTCAGGTTAGGCTAACACATTGTTGCTAACTTCAGGGCTAACCCCCCTCAATACACAAGTCTTTTCTTGGTCTTGAGAAGCTGCAGCATTTATTAACTGACACACTGTAGCCTGTACTGTACGCTTACTGCCAGACTGACAACTTACTGCTAACCTTTTCCTCTGCTCCGCTCACATTCACCGTCACTCGCTCAACCACACACTCACTACACACGCACATTACACACCGCCCTATTCCTTAACGGAGCTACACTACTCTTATAACAGTACCTTTCATGTAGATGTCCTTTGAAGAACGAGGAGAGGGAGGGTGACTCAAAACAATTCCACGGTGACGTAGGGTGTTATCGTGCTCGCACAGTGTGCGAGTGAAAATCATTAGTAGCCCATTGATAGTAATGATCATGTGAAATTTTTGCAGCGCCACTCATAATCAGACAACCCCACTGAAGACCCCATGACTTGGATCTCGTAAGTCACACATGGCAGTAACTCAGCAGAATCTTTTCCCTCAAGCCTTGGCAACAGTAGGCCACCACATGAGCAGGAAGGAATCCATTCACCACCCTTGGGCATGCTTGGCTGTTCTTAGCCCTGCAGTCATTCTGTACCTTTGAATCTTCACTGTCTTTACTTCTTTTTTATTTGCCGAAGGCCACAAGGGATAGCGCTAGCTCATGTATGTTTTTAATCACTATTGTAAGAGCTATCCTTTTAATAAGAACAGTGGTAGCACTTGCCAAGGTCACAAGGAATATCAACATAACAAGCATCCAAAATGGTTGTGTAGTAAGAGTGAATCCAAAATTATATCAGAGTTTCTTTTTTTTGTTGTTTTGAGACTTTTTCTACACATTGTAATGGTCAACATACTGCAGGCCTTGTCGCTGTTAAGCTATGTAGGTCATGAGCAGGTAGAACCTCCTCCTATACACATGGAGTCTTTCAGTCAGTGAAAAGATCCATTGGTAGGGTTTGATGTGCGCCAAAGGTTTACACTATAAAGGTCCCATCCCACTGCGACCAATCTGCAGGACCCACCAGTGCAGCAACCGAGATATGACCCCTCAGTGTTGATGGAGCACCCAGCAGAGCCGTACGCACCACCGCCGAGGAGCAATCCCAATCCCAGTTCACTGAGGTTGTGGGTAAGTATATTTCCTCTATGCCACACAGGCACTACCCTGGGTGAGCTTCATAGTACTATATATACTCTATTTCCATCCCTGGCTGTGGCCCTTGCAGGAGACTTCTAGATATATTAATGAATCATGTACCGGTGAGAAAAGGTCTTTAAATCAAACCCTCCACCCACCCTGCGCAGGACTATAACTAACACATGTTCCTGGTTCAGATCAATTTAGCACTAAATACTATGTTAGGCCAGAGGGCAAACGGTGTGACGCACCATGGGGCAAGGCTCAGATGAAACGTTATGAACATAAGAAAGGGTAGGGAGGGTAAGGCTACAGAGGGAGAGTAGCAAGGGTTAGCAAAAGGATGGCAGTCAAGATAAAGAAGGAGTAAATACTGTAAAGGGAGAAACATGTAAGAAGGAAGGTATGTAATAATGATAGTAAGTGAGTGGGCTAAATAGAAAAGGCGAACAATGAAAGGGGTTCTGGCAAAGAATGATGAGAGGGCGGAACTTGTTAAGAAGGTACAAGCAATGTAAACAGGAGAGAGAGTGAAGAGGCAGGACGGAAATGGAATAAACAGGCAAGAGGATGTTGAGGGGGGGTTGTTACAGAGGCCTTCCTCAATAATGATCTCTGAGATCCTCCTAATTGGGCAAATCTCTGAGCAGGCAACCGGCACCCTGCTCAGGTCAGGCAGAGAGCAAGAGAGGGAGAGAGGAAGGAAGGGGGAAACATTTACAGACACAAGAGGGGTACCATGAAAAGGCTGAGCTATGTGCGTCTAATGACTTGAGGGGTTGTGCAAGCGCACATTGACCCTCTCCAACTCCCTGCTCCCTACTTGCCTTAATTCTACTTTCCACGCTCTCCAGCTTTCGCGACCCTGTTGTAAATCTATGAGCAGCTGAATCGACCGAAAATTTTGAAAAATCCATTTGGCTTCAGACGATGACACAACCGCAGCTTAGGGTGGCCCAGGGACCTTGTTTGTAACATTGTGGCGAATGAAAGAATGGCTCTGGGTGAGGGGTGTGAGACATGGGGAAGAGTGGTCTATGAGGGCCTCTCCAGAGGGCTAATTTATGTGCGTCCTGATCAATGGGTTAATTAAGTGGAGAGAGGAGAAAATGGAGAGGGCAAGGGCTGGAATGAGTGGCCAGTGGCAATGGAGATAGGGGGCGGGATGGAAGGGCAGATGGATGGAGGTTAGGAGGGTGACAACAGAAGAGGTAGAGACATTTTGACTACTTAAGATCTGGAGGACATGGAGTCTACTCTGTCAAATCCTCTTGTGTGCTTTACTTAATTGACTGGATCCATCCAATAATTCTCTGATGGGAATTTCTTCACGCTAGTGATGATTTTGAACTATCGGCTCACCTACAGAATCAATACAACTCCACTTCTTCAGATTTGTCAAAGTCTTGCAAAATAAGATGTCAAGAACGCAATCTATGGGGCAGTCTTTCAGAGACCTTTGGAAAATCACTTCAGATATTTACTTGTCACGCACACACATATCCATCAACGCTACTTACACAACACACACAACCTTGCGGCTGTTCTGTATTCCAGAATGTGAAGCACGTTCTCCAGTGAGAGGGATAGAGCTCATCCTTTGAAATGTGTTTATTCCACACAAAAGGAGAGAGAGAGAAACAGGCAGAAAGAAATAGGGCCAGTGAAATCCTGCTGACTTGCAGCCTTCGAAAACGCCGCCCCCTTCTCCTATTCCCCCTTCTTATTTCCAAGCCCCTGGAGTTTAAACCCAAATGGAAAGAGATCGTTTCATGTAGGCACCAGGGGAGCTCCGGTTGCTTTCTTCCCATGTCTTTGCCTTTGCAGCAACACCCCCTACCCGATCCCACCTCATTCCTCCATCTAAAAACGATATACGCCAACAGATATCCCAGCAAAGCAATCTCACCACTCATTAGCCATTAGCACTAGCGTGTGATCAAGGTTACACTCCCTTACCCTGGCTAATTAAGTTGACAAGACCCTATCTTTCTTCCTCTAATGGTGAACTGTTTCCCTCTTTGCATACCACCTACATTCCTGTCCCTTTTACCGTTATAGTCCATGCTCCCTGTACTTGTATTTCTAATCTTTTATATTCATAATTTGAACCCTCCTGCTCCCTAAATCCTTGAATCCGAAAACCACAAAATCTGCATCCCTGTTCTTTACACTTTTTTCCGTCTTTCTTACACCTTTTCTTACACCAGGTAAATTCGAGAGAGTCAGAGGGGACTTATGAAGGGCACTGCACGGGAAAGATGAGTCATTTTCACCAAGCTACTATAGCCTTAGGGTAGCAGTTAAGTGCACTCAATAAAGTTCAGTACGAGTCAGAACATTGACATTTACGTTTCTGGTGCTGTGAGCTGCTACCTGTGCAACTATAGTCCGCAAAAATCTGCTCATGCGGGGGTGTTTGGCCCCGGACTGATCCACACAGATTGGAATTTAGCGCCTCTTTCCTGCTGCCATTTGTCAGCAGAGGAATTGCTTCAGCCTTGAGAGACAGTGTGAAGAGCCACAGATGAATGATTCAACCAACACAAATTGTTTTCTGTGAGGAATGGAGGATACACAGGCTGGATCCTTAAATATTGAGAGAAAACAGAAGAAGAAGAAAGAAGAAGAAGAAAGTGGCTTCAGTTAAAACAAATCAAAGGAGAAAGGTGTGCCAAAGGTTTAGAGGCATTTGCTCTCTAGTGTGTGTACAGAGGCAGAACCTTTCACTGTTGTGTGTCTGTTCATATGCCCGTGTGTGTGTGTGCTCCTGTTCCTCCTGAGGATTAGTGTTTTCTTTGCTGATTGTGACAATAACAACGATCATTGCCTGCTTGGCATCATCGAGCGTGAAAGTGTAACACTACCATTCTGGTGCTCATTCATCACTGTCGGGGCCTCTGCTTTCGTCCCTAACCAGCATACACACAAACACATACACAAGAAAGAGACATCCTAATTTACTATGTAAGAACAGGCTTATTCTTTTCATTAGAGTCCGCCATCACGACAGCTACAGCCCAGCAGCCTAACAATGCATCAACTGGAGCTAGACGGCATACGGAAGTACTTGAAATGCTTCATTTGTTCAGAGGAAAGAGGGGTAAGGGTGAGGAGGTGACGTGAAACAGCGCACGCATGCATGCATGCACCCGTACACATCCGCACCTTAACATTAGATGTCTTAGCAGTAGAGGAAGGCAGTGAGTATGTTGCTGAAAACAGCTCATCCAGTACTCCCCCGGGCAGAACTCTTAACAGCAGCAGTAGCCTCTGGGAGATCGACAGTAGCCAGTGGTATCTCTGCATCCTCGAGTGTTGCCATTAGCCGGCAGCTCTGGCCATGCCTAAAACCCAACCACGCGACCCACCGTCACTTATGTCAACAGATGAACACTGAATGGCTAACGGCCTAGCCTTTGCCACGGGACAGTCGCCGGCTATGTCGCCGCGGAGACTCATTATGGTTGACTGACTGAGACTGGTGCTCAGTGTGTGTGTGTGTGTGCGTGTGTGAAATATGTGTGTTTCGTAACAACCCTCATCATTATACAGTGCGGCCACAGTGATAACACTTCAGCATGTTGGCCAACACAGCCACTACTGCTGCTGCTTTCTTTTTCCAGCATTACCATTCAACTGGTATTTCTATAGCTAGTTGTTAGGGCTTCAGCTGACAGCTCATACTAATATGCGTGGTGGTGTGTCAGCCCATACTAATGTGTGTGCAACAGCAGGGAAGAGGTAGCATATAGCAGATGTTAGGAGTGCAAAATAGAGATGGGGGTGTTATAATGTGGCATTCCTCTCCCTCTCTCTCTCTCCTTGCTGTACAGTATACTCCCGCACAGTTTGCTTTTCCGAAAGCACTCTCCCATTTGCACTTCAGCTTGCTTCCTCCTCTCTTTTCGATTTCTTGCGACATCCGTGGTTCGCTTGACTTTCAGAGCACATTCTCTCCTCCTCTCTTTGTATGTGTCTGGGGTAAGAGGGCACCTATATCGGCCTGCCTACCTGCCTGTCTCCAGACCCGTTTAACCCGGAGCTTGTTTGCGATGCTGAGGGTTTACTATGCAGTACTCGTAAGGATGTGGCTACTCCTGACCTTGAGATGCTGTCAATACCATAACTCACTCAATTTCTCCATGTCCCCATCGATGGGGAAATGTTACATGCGGTGTGCACTTGTGTGTCAAAGATGTGTGTGAGAGACGTATGAGACTGAAATGAATAATACAGGGGGAACAAACAGGAAAAAAAAGGATTTTTTTCATAAACACATTAATCTCCAAAGTTTTGTTGTTGTGAGATTTGTGTATAAAATCCCTGGACTGTGAAAAGGATTGCAGAGGGGTATTAAGGGCAAAAAAGAAGCACACAGGTAGAATTCCCATGGATGCACCAGAGAAATACTGGGAAGTCACCCAGTTCACCAGAGGGATGAGCCGCACTGCTTAGAGCGACATGGATTCCAGCTGTCAGTCAATCTGATTGGCCAGAAAGCAGGATGTATTTAATCCCGGCTGTTGCTGACTCCAGTTCTGTTGATTCCATCAAATCTGTATCATGCTTTCTATTCAGGGCTCGACTCTCTAACACAGAGGCATGAAATCCCATTGTAGCCTTACACCTCTATTATGAATGAAATTATTTGTTGAAAAAACACTCAACAGCGGTTTTATTCTTTGCAGGTTTTCTATTGTAAGAGGGGATGTGTGGCTATATCCAACCTCCTGCTCTGCCAAACTTTAGAGGGGAGCTAGCAGCTCGGAGCTGGCTGATGGGTGTTCTGGGTGGTTTCTCTCTGTCTCTGTGTCTTCCTTTGGCTTTTATCTCTTTAAAGAAAAGAGGAGTAAATGTTCATTGATCTTGGCTGGTGGTCAGCCTGGTTCTGGCAGGGTGTGGGAGGGGTGGTGATGTGAAGGTTGCTGCTGCTGTTGGCTGGACGCTCGGGAAAGCGAACATCAGGGGTTTTTTTTCGATCAAAATGTTTGAGAGAGTGTTCAACCTTGATCTAACCTTAATGAGCCCACCGGGGACACAACGGCGCCCGTTAGCCGCAAGTTGACGGACGACATGGGAGTTTGAAGACAAACGGACAGGAAGGAATGTTTGGAGAGAATGTGTGAGCGAAAGACAAGGAGCCAGAAACAATGAGAAGGGACAAACAAAACAGCCAAAAATACCGCAATATAAAGAAAAAGAGGAAGACTGAGGCAGAGAGAAAGAGAGGGGGAAGGATGGAGCTGAGATGGCTCTAACCCCTCGTCTCCATCCTGGAGTTCTGATTCAACAGGCTCAGACAAAGCAGAGAGAGATGGGCTACTGGGGGGGGGGGGGGGACTGTGGGAGTCCAGCACAAGTGCACTGCAACAAAAGAGACACACTGACAGGCTGGGTGAGGAAGAAGATGGAGCAACTTGTCTTGGAAAACAATCCTCAAGAATACACTATAATCTTCGATCTTTACTTTTTCAATAACTCATGAAAATTGTCTGATCAATAGCATTCATCTCCACACTCTTGGACTCCATTTCACTAAATGAAACAATGGACCTGCAATATATGTAAGGCCTTTTCATTCCCAGCTGCAAAAACTGAAGTAAATAAGACATGCTAATGCTTAGCTTTGCTCATTTTGAATATAATAAAATATTTGGTCATAACGATTTCACGTCTGGATTCTGCACAGCACCAGAGAACATTGTTTAGTGGGCTTTATCACAAAGAAAAAAATGCACCCCCAGCAATTTGGACATTGCCGTGGTCGATATGGTGATGCCAGTTGTTTTTTGATTCATTTTGCATCCTTAATATACAGGGAAAAAACGCTGGAGCGCACATGCAAACGGGCGAAAACAAAACACAAGCTTCAGGTTTAAAACGCTGATCTTTGCAGGGCTTATCCTCCCAAAAAGATGCTGCCATAGCAACGACACACACTCCTTGCGAAAAAACAGCCAGGCTCCCTTTGAACCAAATGAATGAGTCGGCCACAAATGGATGAAGAGAAGAAACAAATGAATACATGAATGAGGAATAATGGCAATAAAGAAGCCATGCTGATTATAGACACTCTTACAAAAGCATACTGTCTTGGTAGAGAAGGGAAGGAGTCTAAAAGTCAATTTAATACACAGTTTAATGGGCAGGCAGTGGTACCCTACACCTGACAGCAAACACATGTAGAAGACTGGTGCTCATATTCCCATTGTGTACAGCTTGTTGTCATTTACCGAGCCCTGCTTTATAAAAAATTAACTGTAGAGCTATTCCATTTCATGAGCTTTATTTTCCACAAGAGAAGCTGTGAAAACATGTTTTTTTTCATCAGTAATAGTGTCAACAACCTTCAAAAGTCTATCCAGTCCTGGTGTCGTGTAGCAGTGGCCCAAGATGAGGTCACAGCAACAGGACACACTTCAACTGGCATTGTCCAATATTATCCAGTGACTTTACTTTTCTTTGTCAGTTATAAAGTCAATTATACAGCTGTACAATTTGTCACATTGGAAACCTAACTGAAATGTAAGTGACAAATTCATGCCGTCAGGCACATAAAAAAAATCTGCCAGCAGCCGTGAAAATACATTTCTACATCTCCAAAGCTGGTGGAGACAAACAGTTCCCTCTTAACAGAAGGGAGATATAAACAACAGCGCCTCCCTGAGGACGTGTATGTTCAGCCAGCCTTGGCTTTACTCGTTCATTTCGACTTTGCTTAACAAACATTTAATTTCACCAGGATTCATCAGACGATTCCCCGGTTCTCCAGTCAACCTGTCAGTTGCCATAATCCTGAAGATTTTTTTTTTTTTTACACAGATGACATCTCTCACCTAAAATTAGCAGCAACTGCTGTCATTTCCACACTCAGAAAACATCCCAACCCACTCGGGGACCTGCTGTCACTGATTTATCAACGGTAAAAGATAGGGAGGGACAAAATTAGCAGCAGGAAACAGACAGGTAGGCCTTCTAAGGGTTTTATTAAGGAGAATATTTGTGATTGCGATGGCCATTCCAACCTACCCTGTCAAAACACAAGCCTGCATCTGTTGACTGCTTAGCGACCTGCGCTAGGAGCCATCAATCTATCAGGCGACGCGCTTTGAACGTTTCAGCCCCGTCTGCCTCCAGCTTTGCTGCACCTTACCCAGGATGGATGGCATTGAGCAATGTTTTCTGGGGCCTCGGGTGCAT